>JAHBCN010000175.1:0-250600 GCA_019359885.1 Listronotus oregonensis
TTCAGCAATAGTCCAGATTCTGTTTGGGCACACATGATGGCCGTGCAAGAGTAAGGAGACGTGGTGAAAGACGGAACGTGCAATTTTCGATCTAACGGCATATTCATCACACTGTGGGTGTTATGGTATTGGGTGCCATTGCTTACAGCAGCAGGTCACGATTAGTGTTCATTTCAGGTAGCATGACTGCCTAAGCGATATATCTACAAAATTTTGCAACCACATCTGCTCTGATTTTTGAAAACATTGCAAAATCAACTTTGTCAGCAGGACAATGCACACTTCATGTCGCACGTGTTAATTTAGATCTTTTAGACGCGTCCGGTGTAAATTTGCTTCAGTGGCCCCCTCGATCTCCAGACATTTCCCTTATCGAACATGTATGGGATATGATAAGAAGGTTGCAAATTTACCGCACACTCCACAAAAATTGAAGGCGCTACGAAACCAAATTTAAATGGCCTGGGATACAATACGGCAAGAAGATAACAAACACCTAATCCAATCAATGCCACGACGACTTAATGAATGTGTAGCGAACAGAGGGGCTTCGACACATTATTAACATTAAGGGGGAATACCTCAGCTATTTTGCGAAGTTTCAATTCAGATTTTAATCACTTTCTATTTATCAGTAGAACTATAAAGCGTAAAAGTGTGCTCAAAATTACAGCACTCCTACTCGGTATTGCATTTTCTACGTCACTTAGTATATTTTCCTATTTTTAGTCTCAAAACATCAAAAGCAAATAAAATTAAGAGCACCGGTTTTCAGTTGGTCTTATATTTGTCAATAAATCTATTACGGCCAACGAATCATAAGGACATTCTATAGGCCATTAGAATTAGAAAAAAATACGATTTTCGCGTAGTATCACGTCCATCAAATTTTATTTTATAAAAGTATATATGAGGGGTGCTGAATCCGAAAATCATGACGCGCCCACTTGAAAATTGGAAGAAGATGCCCAAAAATGCACTTTTATGCAAAAAGTGCATTTTTCGCTGTTTTTACGTTTAATTCGAAGGTTTTTTTTAATGTAAATTATGAAAATTTGTAAAATACCCATGTAATATTTTATCACACAAGCCCTCTGTAACGTAATTAGTCATTTTAAAACCCTTATATGTACTTTTTAGCCTATGGATGCATTTAAAGTGAATTGTATGCATTCAAAAAATATAAAAATGTAATAAAAGCATTAAGTTAAAATTTTTATTACTTTTTTGCTTATTAGAAATAAATGTTTTTATAATATTGTTAATTATGAGTGAATATAAAATTAGGCGTTAGCTTTTTTAAATAAATAAATATGAAATAAAATATTTCAGATAAAGTGTATTTATTTTGCAAAACTGTACAAAAAAATAACATAATATAAATACAAAACATACAAATATTTTTTAAAACATTTTTAATCTTTTAAAAGGTGGTTCGTCATCACAGCTGTCTTCGGAGCTGCATTCGGCCTAATTTTATATTCACTTATAATTAACAATATTATAAAAACATTTATTTATAACAAGCAGAAAGGTGATTAAAATTTTATATTTTGAATTTGCCGCTATTTAGAATTTTTTTTCTGCATTTTTCAAACTTTGTATTATCAATAAAAGAAATTTCTTTTAAAAGGTACCATTTTTCATTTATTATAAAAATTTTTAATTATTTTTTATGACATTTATTATAAAAAAGAGTTTAAAATTTAGCTAAGGCTAGAGAGGGTTAAAGAGAAAGAAGGAGGGGAGGGTGAAAATTTCAAAAAAAAATTGCAACTAAAAAACTTTTATAGATTTTTTACGTTTGAATTAAAAGAAAGCGAAAAACAGGCCTTTAAAATTTGACTTTCGCGACATTTTCCGTACGCCATTTTGAATTTTCCACTTTTCTCGTCAGATTCGTAATCAGCACCCCGAAAACCTCCGAGTAAGAAAATTTTTCGAGATCGTAACTTATTTAATGCTTTTATTAAATTTTTATATTTTTTGAATGCATACTATGCACTTTAAATGCATCCATAGGCTAAAAAGTGCATATAAGGGTTTTAAAATGACTAATTACGTTACAGAGGGCTTGTGTGATAATAAAATATTACATTTTTATGGGTATTTACAAATTTTCATAATTTACATAAAAAAACATTCAAATAAAAACAGCGAAAAATGCACTTTTTTGCAGAAAGTGCATTTTTGGGCATTTCCCCCAATTTTCAAGTGGTCGAGTCATGATTTTCGGATTCAGCACCCCTCATATATACTTTTTATCAAATAAAATTTTATGGACGCATTACTACGCAAAAATCGTATTTTTTTCTATTTCTAATGGCCTACTATATGGAAAAGAAAAATCCCATAGATAAACCAACATGAAGGTCAGTGAAAAACTCCTTCTCCAAAAAATAATTCTTTTGCCAGTAAGCCGATTCTTGAAGAAGCGTTTTTTGCCATTTTGGCCTTGTTGGGAATGCGCAAGTATTGTCATCTCTTTTTATTCTGATGATCCTAGTCAGGACATTAGAACGAAGTTATGAAATAATTGTATTGTCATAGGCTCTTGACCTCTGTACAAACTTTTAAGTTATTCGTACTTCTTGAAATAGGTGAAAATTACATTGAAAGATTCCGTTGCATACATATATACATACATATAGACATACAGGTCAAGCTAATATAAGCTTGAGAAAAAAATAGGTCGAAAGATATTTGAATTTTTTTTTAAAAACCGTTATTAAATAACACCTTGTATCTTGGAAACAATACATTTCCGAACCTACGTTTATAGAAACTTTTTTTCATAAAATGGCCTGAGAAATCACCCCCTTAAATACTGCCTGGTCTTTTTTAAACACCCTGTATACTTATCTTTATCCCAAACAAAAACAGAATACATACCGAAAATACGGTACAGATATATTACTTTCCTAATAAATGTAGATTTTTAAGATGTTGAATTTTCGATCTTACTACTGAAATACTGCGATTAATATGTGCGTCTTCAATAATTTTCTTAATTTGTTTACCAGAAGGGTAAGATGCACTTTTAATAAATGGATCAAAGTGTTGTTTGAGCAGTTCTATCTCTCCTTTGGACCAGGATTTCTTTTCAATTTTTTTAAATTGTTTATTCTCCATTTGACTCTCTTTCAGTGGCATTTTTCTTTTTGGAATCAAAAAAGGTTTAGGTTCATACTGATCGTCTAGAAATAAATACATTAAAGTTTAGTAACGATTTGGGCTAAATTAAAAGCGGGTCTTACAAGTAGTTATTTTAATTTATTCCTACAACAAATTGCGACCATATATTTAACCAATATTTTGAAAAAGCGGCGAGTTTTACACGGCCGTATTTAGGCTTAATAAATTGGAACAATACTTATCGAGTACTTAATATACCACTAAAATATTTTTTCTTTAATTTCATAAATTAATATTTTAAAAGGCTTTATTTATAAAACTGAAGAAAAGAAATTGTGGTATATTGGTACTGTCATAGAATAAAAAAACTAAGAACTGACATTATACAGGAAGTATCAACATTTGTTCATTTTTTTTTTAATTAGTGTCGAAATTAGTCTCGAAATTAGTCATGGCCTTGACCAGTGATAGGCAAAGTACGGCCCGCGGGCCACCTCTGGCCGGCAAAAGTAGTTAATCCGGCCCGCCGACGATCTTTCGAAATTATAAGTATACTTATTATATACTATTAATTTCAAAAGATCATCGGTGGGCCGGATTAAATACTTTTCGGCCGTACTTTGCTCATCACTGGCCTTGACAATAATTGTTTAGGCATCATATTGGCGATACTTTTATTTACATACTTTATTTATTAGGCAGCCTTGCCGCCTGGCTGTGGCAACAAGCGTGCGAGAAAGAAAGAATAATAAGTGTATAACCTTCCTCTCTTGCTCCACATGCTTATTCGTCGGCGGGGAGGATATTCCACGCTTTGTGTACAGATTAGTCGGCAGGGTATATAACCCTCCCCGCGGATGAAAAAAATATTAACATATATAAACAGGGTTGTTACAAAGTTTTGTATTTCAAATTTCTTGAAATATTCAGGCTTTTTCTGACCAAAAATGTTATTTTGTTTTAAACGTCAGTAAATCCATCATTACTCGACTGTGTAGGCGACCGCAAAGTTTCATTTTTCCTCTGCCGGAGCTATACTTTTAATAATCATTACTATTAAAAAGATATGTTTTTGCTTTAATTTTTTGACGTTTGAAGAAAAAGCAATATAAAAGTTACTTTTCATGGCTTGTTCTCTATTACCAGCCTCACTCCGTTCGGCTGTGCCATGAAAAGTATCACTTTTCCGTGATAAAAAAATATAAAAGTGCGCATCTTGTAACTTTTTTAATTATGTTTTGGCGTTGTTAAAAAAAGAGTATTATACTTTTAAACAGACAGCTTTCACTTCCTGTGCTGTTTACGAGTTTCCGTGACATTTTGTTATATTTTAAAATATTATTTCATACTGTCTGGTAGACCTTATTATCATTACATTATCAATTGAGTCCGGCAGGTTAGTCATTACAGTATCAGAGCCGGTAAGTGTCGCCAAGCAACACTTACCAGACTGTCTCATTTTTATAAATCAAACTAGACATTTAAAAATATGCCAACATGACATTTTCTTCTACTTCTTGACTGTTGCCACAGGGAAAAAGGCGATGTTCAGAATATAATGTATTTTTTTTTTTTTTTGAAATCAAATAATGACACAGAACGGACTTACAGTATGAAATAATAGTAATTTACGTGACAAGGCCCTGAAATGGTCTATTAAAGTACAAGTCTCGATGTTTACGGACAAGACGACGGAGGAGCCGAGTCCGGAATTTCTAGACGAGCACTTTAACGACATTTCACGGCCGTGTATCGTACAACGTTTAACTTCAGACTGTTTTATCCTTTTTGGTAAGTAAATTGAAGTGTGAATATTCGGATAATATGAAGGTGTCAGTTCAAAATAAGGTAATTAAGGTAAACGTACCTACAATAATATAAGTTGTTGATCTAGTTATCTTTATATTGGTTGCTTACAGTTACAAAATAGCTTGTTGATTGTCATTGTCTTGTCTGTTAGTTAAGCGTTCGTTTTATTAATAATAAGAATAAAATGGAGGCGTATTTTTTTTGAAGTTCTGAAGCGACACCAGTATTACCATTAACGTTTATAAGTAATTTTATTGTAATTTGCATAATGAAAATTGTTCGGAATTAACCCTGTGTTAGTAAGAATACTAAATTAAAGTTTTAGTCCGGTAAAGTTACTTTACCGGCCTAGTGATGTAATGTATCACTTCCCTCTCTGACAACTTAATGTAGTATACTAAGGTACAGTATGAAATAAATTACATTACGGTACACGTCCGGTAGTACTTGTTACAATTAATCGTCCATAATGTCTAACTCGCACTGACTACGTGACGTTTAACGTAAATTACTATTTCTGACAGTGACATCACCTAATATTTGAAAGTACTGAATTTTCTGATAAATCCAGGTTTTCCCGGTTCTTGGGGAACCGGGGAAAATATATAAAAGTCTTACCATAAAATGTATTAGAAATAATATCAGGCTCGTATTTCAGTTCGGCCAATAACTTTTTGTATGAATAGCCTTCATCTTGGCGGTACCCATCCTTTGGAGATCTAAAAAATTAAAACCTTAATGTCATTGAACTGATTGGGTACGCAAAGGTTTAGCGCCAAGGAAATTCTTATTATGTAGTATTTTTAAATTGGATGAACTAGTATTCTAAAATTTGATTAAGAAGCAGTAATTACAATATTATGTAGGACTAGATCATTTTTTAAACTTCTTAAAAAATCTGCCGGTATAGTTTTTTTATAGATTCCTTCCTGTTAACAACCTAATCATGTAATCTAAGATTAATTGACATCTGATGCCGCGAATAAGTGTGGACTTAAGCTATCTCCTTCGCAACGATATTTTAAAAAAATAAAGTTCAGAAAAAATAATAGAAAGATTTTAGCCGATGTTTAATAATGCTCAAGAAAGAGAATTACTGGAGTATGTATTCCAGGTCGATGATTTTTTCTATGGTCTGGTTAAGGCTACAGTTCTAGAGCTTGTATACCAGTAAACAGAAAAAATACCATAAAACACCTTTTTAAAAACGGAATCGGAATTTTTGCTTTGTACTTTGTATTTTGACGGAACGCCCTGAACTTTCTACGACAGTGCTATAGAAAACACAATAAGCTATACCAGTGATTTTCATTTCTTTTCGACCAATGTCTTTTTCATCGATACCTCTGGTTTATGTAACACTTGTTAGATCGATGCTGTCCAAATAAAATAAATCGCAAGCGGAAAATTCAAAAGTTTTAACTAGTACACCCGTAAAAGAATAGCAATAAGAAAAGAAAGAAAAATGAAACGAACAAAAGTTGTTGAAAATAAAAAAGCACTTTCGCCTACAGGAAAAGATAAAAAAAACATTACGAATATGCATTCTACTAGTAAAAAATAAGCCTTATACTAGAACTACGCAAAAGAAGACAGAAAGAAAATGTTTGCCTTATTATTGGTGATCCATATTTTGAAAGTTTTAATAACTTGTTTAATTTTTTTTTAATTTATAAGTTTATTCTCACTTAATCAGTAACTCTTAGACAAATTAAGAGTCAAGAGATGTTTTTATAGTCACAGAAGATAAATATATGAGATTGATTATTATAATTGCTTTTATATCTTAAACTAGCTAACCCGGCAAACGTTGTTTTGCAATATAAGTTATTTCTAGAGAATATTTTGGTAGTCAAAGAAATAAACAGCGTTTATTATTATAATGATTTATGGCACACAATATTTTATCTACCTATCTTTTTTTTTTTTTTTGGAGGGGTAAAAAATCTTCATAAGACGATACTGATCTAGAGGTGTTATTGTGATCAGCCTGTGTCGGATTCACCCTCTCTTGAGGGCGCCTATCGACTAAAAACTTCCTCCTCCTTCGCTCTCTGTATCCTAGCACCGGAAACCACTTTCATATTACTTCAGTGCCAGGATGTTGTCTCTCTACCATTGTTGTGGTTGGTAGTTGCAGAAAACAATAAGTAAATATCACAGGTAGGTTATCACAGGTATGCACAATGTTAGGTATCACAGGTTTAGTCTTAAAATTAATATCACAGTATTGTTGTTCGGACGGTCACAGATCAAACTTTGCTCTCTCTTTCTTTGGTTTCGACTATTTCTCTTATTGTTCTGGATTCTGGATACACTATCTACCTATCTCCCTATCTACCCCACTACCCCTCTACCCATCTACCCATCTACTCCTCTACTTATCTACCCATTTACCCACCTGCTCTTCTACCCATCTACCCATTTTCCCATCTGATTAATAAGAACTTTCTCCTGACAATAACAAACACAGGGTTGGCAAAAAACACCCTTTTTTTCAATTTTGACTAGGGCAGTCAAAATTGGTTTTAACCGTCCAAAACAGGTTAAAACCACTGGTCAAAATTTGATTATATGTTTTAAAGCCTGGCAACCATGTATCCCTATGATGACCTATTAAGGTGGCTCCAGACCAAATGCGCTGCACCGCGCCGCGCGGTTCAGGTCCGCTCAGCCCGACGCAGCACTGTGGGTCTGTACGATAACCTGCGCTGATTTGTGCCGTTTTGCGCTACCCTGTACAAGAGCGAACACGATCAGGAAAGTGTCGGTACATCAAAGAAAAGCAAATGTTTCTGCGCGTTTCGTTTGGACGGGAAAATATTTACGCGGTTCATTTGATTGTTTTAAAGTTCTAAGGTGAATTAAAAATTGAGTTCTACAATTGAATGGACACATGAAGCTATTAAAAAATTGAGTGAACTTTATCGTAAAAATCGGAATGGTGGGATTCCAAAAGTTATAACTATCACATAAAAAATAAAAAGCATGATGCTTGGACTAATATTTCTTTCGAAATGGGAATAGATGACGACGCTGTAAAATCGAAAATCACTCCTTTATTGTCTTCGTATAGAAGAGAAAAAATACTAGGTATAAACTGATCTATTTTTAAGCATCGGTGTTACCCAATACCGACCTTGTTTGTTTTGTCTTCTTTTGTTTAAATGATTGATAATAATGACAGCAGCACCAATTTTAACTTTTTGAAATACTCCATATCTATTATAAAGGAACGCGCGCGCGCCAGTTGGAACAATGGCTAATCAGTATTTTGCTTTGCGGTGTCCTGCGCCGCTCTGCGACGAAACTACGGAAGCCGTGCGGTTTGGCGCGGTGTTTTTTGGCACATATCAGCGCAGAGCGGAGCTGCGCGTTTGGTCTGAAGCCACCTTTATAGAGGTATGTAACTATAGGCACACGCGCCACGCGAACCTGCACAACTTGTGTGCTGACTACGCGGTGAGGCGGCACGCAGCAACGCTTCTGAACTTAAACAGTGAATCAAAAACAAAAAATGATTTTATTAATTTAAGTGACAAAGAGCCTTTGTAATATTTTTTATAACAATTTAATTCGAGGTTTAGTTTCCTTTTTCATTTTAAACCTATCCGGTCCTATACCTAGCTCTTGTCAGGTATATGTTACATGTCATGTACCTGTTGAATTTCGCGCTATTGTTTGTAATTTTTAAGTTGCTGTTTTTATGTTTATAACTAAAAGTATGTGCATCATTTAAGTTTTGACCATTTTTGACCACTAAATGGTCAAAACTAATTTTGACCTGCCCGGTTTTAACATGATTAAAACCAGTGGTTTTAACCACCCTGCCCGATACTTGCCAACCCTGAACAAACACAAAAAAAATAATTAGCGAAATCAGTTCAGCGTGCACTCATAATGTCGAGATCAAGGGGAAATAGGGATTCATTTTTATATATTACGAATGCGCGAGATTATACGCATATGTTGTGCCATTTTTCCGTAAAATTTAAAAATGTATCTCATAGGAATCTATCATTTAGCAAATAATTTGTCCACACATTGTTAGATGGTACATATTCTCTAAGGAACAGAGGAAATAATTAAAGTACTAATATCGCTAGCAATTCTGTCGCTGAATATAACATAAAAAATGAAATTATAGCTTCCGAATCAAATTCTAGAATACTGAAAAATATTAAATAAAATAAAATCTTCTCAGAACTAAACCTTTGCTCAATGCGAAAACTTCTACCTCTCCAATGCACCTTATGGATATGTGAATTTTATGAAATGTGAATGAATATGTTATTAAGACAGCAAAAATATTATAAATTAAAAATTAGTACTAAACATTGTCAGTAAAAGCTTTATTTTAGAAAACGGTAATCAAAATTTAATAGACATTTGAATCTTTACCATTTTTTAAATCTAGGACAGCCTACGAAGGCTTAAAGCCTAAGTACTAACGTAGCGTAGGTATCTTAAGTAAAAAAGAGGCAGTTAATTTACACAAATATTTTTTTAAATACTTTAAAATTTGGGTATTAATGTATTTTTTAATTATCTACCAAACAACTGAAACATCTGAAACAATTTGATATCTCAAAGATGTCTATTTTTCTTTCAGGAAACGTTTTCAATTTTTACCTTTGTTTTGTATTGCTTATTTTGGTCTTTAATCACAGGCCCGAGAACTTAGTGGCAGTTTTTGAAAGCGACGTCAGGAAGACACTTTCATAAAAATTATACTGGCATGTTTGCACAAGCACAAAAAATGTATTTAAATATAGTATTAACATGTTTTAAAATTCTTATATAGACTACAGCAAGTACAAAGTTAGGTCTTTCAGAGGACTTTACAAAGCTTAATTTTGTATAACATCGCCCCATTTAAACTTTTTCAGTGTCACTTCTGCGTGAGTCGTATTTTTTATGAAGTAAAAATACCACCAACGCTATTTATTGGCATTGGTTAGTTCTAGTTAGTTTACAACACATATGTGGTTTTTTATCTTCAACTAAAGTAATTCCTTATTATCAAATTGACGTATTTAAGTGCAGTATTTAAAGATTACTGTTTAAATCCTCTAAAATTTATGGGGTGTGCCAAAGATGTATGATAATGAGCAAAAATGTGTACTTACCGATATTACCTATTATTAGGGACACTATGCCCCTGGTAATTTTGGTCCAAGCCTCTCTGTCTGTTATGTGCCTACTGTTGGCACTAGAGTTACTTCCAATGAATAAAACCTTATCTGACGCGCCCATCTTGAATCATATTGCCCATCTTTGTTACTTTTTTTGTTCGCCATATTTTAAATAATCGGGTACTGCCCTAAAAACGTTTTGGTACTAAGCTTTAAAAAGCTCTTGACCTGTCCCAGGCTATTAATTGATTCATTAAATAATACAAGTAGAGGTCAGTGACAGCCTCAACAGTGCAGTTAATGACTATTGTATTCCTTATTGTATTTAGGTAAGTTAAAAAAAATATGACATCTTGTACAGATGCAACAGCCTTTTTACTAATGTCTTCTTGTCGCAACCCTCCTGGGGATTGGTACCCCAAGAGGTTCTGACTTACTTTTCAGTAAATGAGGGCATCTTGCAAATGATGTTATGGTTAAGTGGTCTGTCTATTACCGTAAGGTTTTAGATGCAGTTCTGTACTAATTCAAAACTACTTTTTAAGAATTTTCTTTTTCTTTAGGAGCCAACTAACTGCCAAAATTGACCGGAAATGGTGTTTTATTCCTGAAACTTTGTGTGTAAGTCTTGCTTAATTTCTATAAGGCTAATCTACTTATTTTATAAAAGCCTTTACTTTTAGCCATAAATAATTAACTATTTAGTCATTTTCTAAATGATATTATTATTAAAATATTAAATAAATATTTCTGTATACTTACCAACGACTTAATTAACATTTTCATTTAACACTGATTGATTATACTTACTAGAACTTAATTTTATCAATAACTGTTACTGAAAGAACTTGCTACTTATAATACTACTTGCTACATCAATACTGTTACTTACTTTATTTTACTTCTGCTTAGGCCTGGTACTGCTAAGTCTACTTGATTTTGACATAATTTTATTTACTTAAAATATTGAAAACCAAATGACCTTATGAATAATAATAAACTATCCAGTAACTTTGCCGTTGGAAAAAATGGTATTTTGATCTGTTTAATTGTAATTTAGTAAATTACAAGTCACTGCCATCACTCTAAAATAATTGATACACTTACATAAATACATATAACTGGTTGTTCGATAAGCTTTGTCGTTTGCTGCTACTAGGTTCGTCTTTTTTTTTCTAATAGTGGAAGTACTTTTTATGAACACATATGACGTTTTATGTAGATCTATGAACTCGTGCGTATATTTACAGTTACAGGCGTTCAAAATTGACTTGTCACAGTTTTTTTTTTCATATTAGAAAAAACTGAATATTGTGCAGTAATAACATTCTTATTTGTAAAAGTGCATAAAAGTCTCTAAGAAGTCTAGAAGACGATCCACGTAAAGAACGTTCAAAAAGTGCATAAACATCAGAATTTGTAGCAAAAATACAGGATATGGTTTCGGAAAGCTGGTGATTATCCGAAAGTGATTTTGCAGAAGTCCCAGGAATTTGATTAGGCAGTGTGGACAATATTTTGGGTTCAAAAAGTTGTGTGCACAATGGGTGCCACATTCACTAGCAATAGAACAGAAACACATTCGAATTCGACTTTCTCAGCAACATTTGGAGCATTTTTAAAAGAATAAGACGTATTTTGTGCGTCGTTTCATCACTATAGATAAGATTTGGGACTACCACTAGTACTTCAGCTTCCAAGCAAGTTAAGGTTCAGAAATCGGCCAAGATTTTTTAGATGCAAAAGGAATTCTCTTTTTTTGAATTACCTCCAAACTGATAAAACAATTAACTCAGATTATAACCATATCCTTCTGGACTAGCCGAATGTAAAAATAGGTAAAAAAAGATTTAGTTTACAAAAAAAAAAATCATCAAGACAATGCATCCTCTTACACATCTTAAAATACCATCGAAAAACCAATAAGTTAAAATACAAATTGTTGCAATATTCACGCAATTCGACAGATTTAGCTCCATCTTAAAAATGGATTAGTGGCACACGATTTTCATCGAATGAAAAGGTAATATCACTCTTGAAAGCGTCTTTCGGCAGTCTTCCAGATTCTCACGTCAGAGATGAAATCCATAATTAAAAGATCACTGGAAAAAGCCTATTGTAAAATGTATTTTAATCCATATAATCGTGTCTTTCATGACAAACAACAAAACCTATTGAACAACTACATATTAACATATACACATAAAATTTTAATCTTTTTATTTTCTACCAAAAAAAATATAATTTATTTTTAAAAAAAAATTTGTTGTGATATTGTTGAGTCTATTTAGTATAGGACAGATAAAAGATATAAAATAAATTATATATTTTTTTTATCAGGTCTAATATTAGTTTTAAATATAGAACAAAAATGAGACTTTGTCAACACTTACTAAAAGAAGCAACTCTCTATATCTTCCTATAAAATTGAAGATACTTTTGAATTAAGGGAGTTGTCATATCTCCTTTCACTTGTGTTTTCGTGTTAGGCAGTTGCATATAGTCCACTGATACCTAATTTAAAAAATACTTACCTCTATCAGTTTCTTTACAATAAAAAAGCAAAGACATCTGAAGATTAACACCGACCACAATAACTAACTAAACTACATTGACAGCAAATTGATCCCTTGGCTAACCACTTCACCCATAAATTCCTTTGTACTTTTAACAAAACAAAATCCGGTCTTACCAATCGATACCACCTATTACCTTGTTTTATTACTCAACCTTGTTTCTTTCTGTTTCTGCTTGACACTGCCTAAATATATATACAGTGTCATCCAGTGAGTACTAAACTGAGCTATATTTGTGGCTTCCCCCATATTATTAAAAAAAAAATGTAAAATAGCCGTCTCGTGTTTTTTTAACACAGAATCTGAACGAATATTTAAGAAAATTATTTGAGTTGAAACAAAAGAGATACAACATAAAATGCATAGTTTCATAATGGGACCAGTTTACTAGGCTTGTTTTTGAAAGAGTCTTATTTTTTGATACATTTTCTTAAAAAGGATTTCATATTTATTTTTACTAACAAGAGAATTAAGTTGTATTGTATTGTGATTGGACCTGTAGAAAAATCTTTTGTGGATACTCTATATTAGTTAATATCCTCAATTCCCAAACTTTTCGCGAAATTGGAAATGTTCCAGGAGACAAGGTTTTTAATTTCGTTAAGGAGTCAAAACTAGTCCTTCTAGATATTTTAGCCTTTGGCTATATACATTCGCATAGTATATGTTCCGCCGTTTTGCTCGACCTCAAACCTACTGTGTTGTCAGTCTTTCCCATCTTTCTGACTTTTTTTAAAAACTGACCTCTAAGTATGCCTCAGAAAGATTCCGGTCCATAAAACGGGGCCTGTGCATCCACTTTGGCTAGTTGGTGGCAATTTCATTACCTTCCACTCCCTCTTGTCCTGGCATCCACATTAGAGTAACTGTTGTTTGTAGCCAGTTGATTAAGAGGTTATCGGCATTTCCAGGCACACCTTGAGTCAAAGCAGCATAAAACTAAAGCCTTTAAGGCGCTATGACTGTTGACAGATGTAGATACTTGCTACTCATAGGCTTTTCTTGGCACATTCGGTTACATAGATATCGATTGCATAGATTACAACTTAAAAGATGGTGAGAGTTTTTCTAAGGACTTAGCGAGTCTACATCTAGATGTACAGACCCAGATCCGTACAGTACATTCCACAATAATTTGTTGATTTCTCGTTTTACCTGGTACTGTTAGTCGTAAAACTAGGTCCGGACTTAAAATTTTCTTTATTTATTACTGTACCTACTTTTATAGCTAACCTAAACTATTAATATAAGTAGGTAATCAGGACCTGTACCCTTTCAAAAGGTGCGGTGCCTACACAATAGATATTTGTCAGGTAACCTATTTATGGTGGGGTTTTCCACTGAGGGTTGTAATTTACATTTTATTGTGGTCAAGAAATCAACGATTATTGCGAAACGTACCATACAACCCTGCTTCACCTCCTTCTTCCATCCAGAATCCGTCTGTATACCAGATAAGCGAGCCACATTGCAGTTGTGATACAGAATTAAGTTAATACATATCAGAAGTTTGCAATTTAAATTAGGAAATAGACTAAGGAAACCATAACTACCTAAAATGCCAAAAACCCCAAGTCAATATTCTGTTAAAGTCACGCTTTTATAATTACTTTCATTACATAGTAAAATATATTAATATCAAAAATATTAACAAAACAATTCTAATCATTTTAATGCCTAATACCGCTTTTAGAAATCGAAAAAATACTGGCTTTTCGTATTTGAAATTTTACTTTTTTATTGTTACCTTTTCTTTGTCTTATTTAGATAGTAAATTTGTTATATAAATTAAAATAATTATGTTGTTATTAAAAATAAAAACCCAATTTCTTTTATTAAAACATCGAAAAAATGAGACACTTTCAAAATTGTACCAATAAATTAAGAAAATTTTAAATTTATGGCATATCTTTCTTGTTTCATATCGAATCATTTTCTTAAGTACTCTTTCAGATTTAAGGGAAGAAATACAGGACATGGTTATTTTACATTTGTTTTTTAAATATGAAACAAGCCACAAATAAGGTCCTGTTCAGTCCTCATTGAATGACCCTCCACATACAGAAACCTTTGTCATGTGTATGGAATCAATTAAAAAAGAACGACCTTGACATGGCACTCTAAAACCATCATGGAGGGACCATATTATATGTGTCAAGGTTACAGTGCATGAGGACCAATGTGCCCAACTTCATTTAAAAATCATCTAATCTACACTGTAACAAATCTTACCCTGGATTTTCATCTTCATTTAATTCTTTTTTTACAATGGCTGTCATAGGTACTGATGGTGAGTTAAACTCATTCTCGTTATTGCTGAAAGATGGATGTTGCTTCTTACTTTGGTTATCACTTTGGCTATCACATTTTTCTTCTTTACAGGAATCGGAAGTTTTAATTTCCACTTTTTTTACATTTTCATCAGATTGGTCATCATCACTATTTTCAATTTCTACTATTTCTATATCATCTTCACTCCCAGGGCCTACAATAGGTATAATTAAGACTAATCGAAAAATATTTTAGTTTCACTGAATTATCATTTCAAGTTTATTTCTGGTCCTCTAAATCTCATCTCTTTTAGGTTTAGACTGACTTAACTTGCCGAGTTTGTGGTTCTAATCTTGTTAAGAGAATGCTCCTTGCACATATTTTTTTTATGAGCTGAATATAACCCTTTATATCTTCTTAAAAAATAAATAACCCTTTTGCCAAATATTTGTTTTAATATAGAACTTTATAACAAAGCATTTCAAACTCAAATATGAAACGCCTGAGCCAAAACAACATGTGGGTATTTAAATTTTGCATGACATCACATATCCAAGTTATTGTGTTTACACAAAAGATTTATACAAAAATAAAATCTTTGTTAATTCTCATCAGTCATATTTATTTTTTTTTATATAAAATTTTATCCCCATTGAAATTAACATCTGTAAATCTGCATCATATTTGGTCAAATTTCTAATCTGTTTAAAACCCTTCTTGGCAAACATTCCTAAAGAGACATTTTTATCTAAAAAAAATAAGTTGTCAGCTTTAATGCGATTAAATACCAAAAAAATTATTTGCCTTTTTTTCATTGTTATCTATATATATAATTTGCTAATGTGGATATATCTATATGTAAGTAGGTATATATATATTTATTTGTCTGTCCACGTGATTCTGAAGTTATGGCTTGAGCTAAAATCATGAAAATTGGCACAGTGGTAGTCTTTAGCAGTGGCTAGAACCTAACGAAGCCCGTTTTTTTAATTTCGCCCCCGGGACAAAAATAGGAGCAAAAAAGTGTTTTTTTACCGTTAGCCGTACGGAAGGCGTCTTACGGAGACAGAGGCTAGTTAATATTGTCTCTCGCCTGGCGGAGACAGGCTTTTCATCTAGTTCCTTAATAAGCTTACTAAAGGCAAGCAAATTTTACACCAAAGTCCAGTTTTAGGTAGGTAGGTTTAAAGGAGGGTATAACACTCCTTCCACCGCGACTAAGATCGGTCTATTGTGGCTCACACCCTTTTATATTTCTCCCACCAGGTCCAGACTCCTAATAAATCTGATGATCCGTTGGGAGAGAGATCTTTTACCTCCCCAGCAACAAAGTCCAGTTTTAAATCACTGTATTTAATATCGAATCATGCAAAATCTACTAAACAAAAAACAAAAAAAAGTTGTCTATCATGAATTTACCTAAAACCGATAAGGTTAAATCTACTCAAACAGTAAAAATCTAATAATTACTACACTCAGAAGTTGTTTTGGTTTGAAGTTAGATTGAAAGGACTAGATATGAACCTGAAATGATAATTCAGCGAAACTAAATTTTTCTGAGAAAACATATTTAGCAAGTGGTTCCTAAATAGAAAAAAAGAGATTTCGCATGTTTTTTGTTCAAAATAAATTTTATGTCAGGGGCCTATTGCCATGAAAATAGCATATTAGATAGAAGGCAAAGCGTCGAAAAGCAACTTTATGTGGACACAGCTTAACCCAACAAACTATATAGATAATTAGGAAAGCTCTAATATTAAAAGATTAAAGTCTAAAGAAATAATAGTAAACTATTTTGATTAGCAATAATAACAAAAAACAGTTTAATTTCTTTAAAGAACATAGTTAAAAAAGGTTTAATTTTAAACTTAAGTGGCAAAAATCACATTAAAAAAAATGTGCATTATATATAAAACTTAAACTGTTTTTTTTTAATTTGTTCAAGTTTTAAATATATGAAAAAACAGAATTTAAAAATGAGATCAGCAATTTAAAAAAGATGTTTCAATATGTGTATTTTTTTGAATAAGGGCCTTTGAATTTTTTAAAATTTTTCTTTAGCCCAGTTTAAAGAGCATAATAGGAGATGTTCTGGTACCCAAGTAGCTGTATGGTTAAAAACAAAAGCCAAAAAAAAATTTACAACACACCAATACCATCTTTAATAGTGCAAAGAAGATCAATAAACAAAGTTTGTACAAAACTTATTGAGAAAAAACGGGGGGAACTACGCTTGCAATATAATATGTACCCAAGGGTTGCATTAATATTGTGCATTATTTTGCAATACTTTACATTACTTGACATTAATATGCATACTCGCATTATTTTGGCATTAATATGCATTACTCTCATTATTTTGGCATTAAGATGCATTACTTGCATTATTTTGGCATTAAAATGCATTGCTTGCATTATTTCGGCATTAATATGCATTACTTGCATTATTTTTGAAATGAATAAGCATTACTCTGCATGTGTTTTGAATTATTCCTTTACTGTTTCCGATTCTTGCTTTCGACATTGAAAGATAAAGTGGTGCATTAACATGCATTATTTTGTCATTAATATGCATTACTCCCATTATTTTGACATTAATATGCACTACTGGCATTATTTTGGTATTAATATACACATTACCCGCATTATTTTGAAATTGATATGCATTACTCGCATTACTTTGGCATTAATAAGCATTACTCGCATTATTTTGACATTAATATGCATTACTCGCATTATTTTTGAAATTAATATGCATTACCCTGCATTATTTTGAATGATCCCATTACTGTATCCGATTCTTTTTTTCGACATTGAAAAATAAAGTGATGCATTATTTTTTCATTAATATGCATTACTCGCATTATTTTGGCATTAATATGCACCACTGGCATTATTTTGGCATTAATATACATTACTTGCATAATTTTAAAATTAATATGAATTACTCGTATTACTTACTCGCATAATTTTTGGCATTATTATGCATTATGAAAATTTAAAAAAATTGCATTTTTATTAAATAATGCACAATATATGTACACAAAACGGAAGTAAGTTCCCCCTCAAGAAAAAATGTTAGGCAACACCTTGTACATTTCTCCTACTTGATTTTACACGCCACTCTTCTCCAAAAGCTAGAACGCGCAATCAACACACTTTTTACCAAATCTATAGAGAATTGAAAGATACACAAGTGGTAGAATAAAATTTGAAGTTTAATGTGTTTGCTAAATTCAAATCCAACAGTTTCAGTTATTATGCTAAGTCGTCCAAAATATCACTGCAAAATATTTAAACTAGAATTTGGAAAATATTTTCTTCAGACAGCTTCCTCCTTTAGAATATTTAAACAACGCTTTATAAAGAATTATTTTCCAAAAAATTAGCTTCTCAGCTTTAAAGGGATCCAAGTTATGATTTTTTTTTCAAAAATGTTCAATTTCAGGAGCTTTCCGACTTTTTCTGTGAAAGAATGGACAAATAAAGTTTTATAAAAACCATTTTGTTTATTTTTTTTTATTCTTCATAAATTTCCTCTTAGCAGTATCACAAATAAATTACAATAAAATCAAAATTTTTCACTACAAGAAAAAAAAATTAAATGGTTTTCCACATAGAAAACAGGAAAAAGCTAACTTTTCTTTAGATTTTGGTTTTTATGTTTCATACACCACTTTTGAAAAGATAGCACACTTGGTTTGCTGTTAAATTAAAGGTACCAAAAAATCTCTGTAAACTGTTACCAAGCCATATTTTTATGTCATTTTGTTTACTTTTAAAACTGTTAATATTAAAATTAAATTTTCAATGTGTTATTTTTTCTTAGTAATACATTGTTGACAAACTCAAAAGAAAAATTTCTTATATGATGCAGATTATTTGACAGTAATAAAAACTTACCTGCTTTATCTACCGAATTATTACTATCATCTGACAAAATTCCAGCAGATACTAAATCACTTTTAGTCATGTATTCATCATCATCATAATTTAACACAAGTTCTGCACTACTCTCCTTTAAAACATTATTATTACTTGTTTCTTCTGATTTTTTATTTGAATATAAGCCTTTTATGGCAAATTTTCGAAAACCTTTAAGATCAGTAACATCATCTTTGTAGTCAAGTAGTTGTAAAAGATCATCTGCAACTGAAGTATTGAATACAACAGTTTCATTCTTCTTATTAACTGTTTGTTCATGTATTGGTGGTTCTGGCCTTGTAGAGGTATTCAGTATATTTGAAAGAGTAATATTATTTTCAGATGTTACAGTAGAAGTTGCATAAGATTTAAATCTTTTACTTGGAACCTCATATGCTACTGACTGTAACACTGCATTATGTGAATCTTTTATGGTTTCAATATTCATGGAATACAGTTTCTTTTGAGTTTCTATGCATTTTATCTTAAATTTTTCGACATTTTTTAAAAAGTAATAACACTGTTCACAAATTAGTGCATACTTGCCAACAAATGATCGCTAAAATAGAGGTTAATTGAAATTAATATAAATAAATGACACACAGAAAAATACTTAATAAAACAATACTAAGACAAAAAAAATACTGTGCTTCTTAACATGTAAGTAAGTCTTTATAGGCTAAAACATGTTACCACTTTAAAAATAAAAATAATAATGAAGTTTGATTCTAAGACCAGCTATATTCAATCGATAGACTGTGTTGTTTTAACTTGACTGATGCTTAAGTAGATTAAATTGGTATAGAAATATTAATGACGTTTAAATAGCCAAATATTATTCAGTGAGTTTTTGCTAAGATTGAAATAAAAACTAGGATTTCCTAAACTTACGATTTCTGGTACAAACAATTCCAGTACTTGCTTAACTTTTTCTAGTCTTCTAAATGAAAATTCATTATCGCAGACGTACAAACACGTTCTACACACGTAGTTTACCATCCTAGCTGTGCGAGACTCACTGAAAGAGATTTCCCTCCTAATATTACTGTGGCAAAAAGATTTACAGAAACATTTCCGGTACTTAACTTTAAAGGAAATCTAAAACTAAAATAGATATTTAGCAAGACATCAGCAAAACAAAAGATTAAAGAATTGATATTTGGAGTAACTAAACACCAAGCATCAAAATATGCATGCAGGAAAAGAATATAAACAAATTACTTTAGGTTAAAATCAGAGGAAATGTATATTTGGAAAGAATACATTATTTGTCCGATAAATTACTTTTCAAAAACTAAAATATCATTTAAAAGAATATAATTTAAATAAAAAAAATACCTAACCAAAAAATAAGATATTTAAACATAACAAATTCAAAAACAGGAAAAATTAAAAAAAAAACTAAAAAACTTACTTTTATTATTTAGACGATTTCGCTTTCGCCACGTTTTGGTTGGTACATAACTGGTTAACCATTCGGTATCTTCTGACGTCATGAGAATGACGTACCTTACCAATTTAAGCCGAATTTGTCTGGTTTGTCATTCGTCAGCTGATAGCTACAGCGGCTGGAAGAAGTATGTAAACAAAATTCCTTTAATTTTTAATCTTTACTAACGTTTTAATAACAATGAGCAGATTTCATCGTTCTCAAAGAACGTCAATGTATGATTATTAATTAGGAACGTCACACTTTTTATAACTTTTATCGGCACTCATTTCAACAAATTGATAACAAAAATTAAATAAACAAATAACCAAAATAGCTAGCCAATCAGCTTCCAAGTTAAACAAAGATAGCAAGCTACCAAAATCAACTAACCGTGCTTCAACCTTGGTATGTGATTTGACAGACCAAAATAGATACCAAAGTTCTTGTGACGTCATCGTTTTTCGTCCCGAAATCGGTTGGTACATTTCTGACCAACCAAAAGTACCTACCAAAACGTGGCGAAATCGTCTTGTTGTGTCTAATATACCTCTAATCGGACCAAAAGCCTAATCATAAACCATGATCATATAGTGTATTCTTTTAATAGGTCTATTTCTTTGCCGGCAAAAGTGTACACTTTTTACAGTTTTACATTCCTTTGACAATAAACAGTGCACAATACACCACACCTTTGTGTTCCTTTGCAAGATGGCGTACACTGGTGTGAATTAAATTACACTTCGTCGATAGGAGGTGTAAAAAGTGTAATTTGCCTTGATTTACATATAAGGTCATTCCTTGGGTTTTGGGTGTATTGTAAAATACACTGCACTAATAATAAGCTGATTTTAAGTGCGCAAGTGTTGTAAGATCTAGGGAACGAAACAGTGTCAATTTTATTGTCAAACTAACCTCTCTTTTTCATATATTTGCTATTTTCGTTTTTTCTTCACATTTAATAAAAAATAATAAAATCAAACCAATTTCTAGTACCAAGACTACTAAGCAAAGCACCGACAATCACCGAAAGTTTTCATAATAATAAAATTTAAGCTCACATTTAAAATTTTCAGCCGTTCAAATGCCAAAAATATGTACATTACGGCAAATTACATTTTTACACCTCCTATCGACGAGATGTAGATTCCGATTTAAAGAAGAAAAGGCCAGGCGCGTCATACCAAAAGAGTCCGCGATTAAGCCTTTCTCTCTATACGCTCGACCTATACGTTGTGAGAGCGATGAGAACGGGAATAATTTTAAAGTGAGAGAGAACAACGCATGTTGATGACGCTGGCACAGCTGTGACGCTGGTGGCCTTTTCAACTTTAAATCGGACTTTAATTTAATTCACACCAGTCTACGCCAATCTTGCAAAGGAACACAAAAGTGTTGTGTATTTTGCACTGTTTATTGTCAAAGGAATGTAAAAGTGTATAAAGTGTAGAGTCCGATTTAAAGAAGAAAAGACCAAAAGCGTCATGCCAAAAGAGTCCGCGATTAAAGCCGGAGTCTCATGCATCCGATTTCCGACGATCCTATCATCCGAAATTATTTTGATTGGTCAGAGCATTTTGGCGCCATTTTTCATCCGAATATTTTAACATTTTTTCCGACGTCGGATGGAGTTAAATTAATTTTAACTTTGTACGATGTCAGACGTTTCTTTCTGGTTTCCTAACCTTACTTTATATATTTTGTTGGGGTAATTTCAATTTATATTGAATTTTAAAATAAAGAGGTATAACTTAAAATCTCTAAAAAATTTTAATCTTAAAGCCGGAGTCTCATGCATCCGATTTCCGACGATCCGATCATCCGAAATTATTTTGATTGGTCAGAGCATTTTGGCGCCATTTTTCATCCGAATATTTTAACATTTTTTCCGACGTCGGATGGAGTTAAATTAATTTTAACTTTGTACGATGTCGGACGTTTCTGGTTTCCTAATTTACCTCATTCTCAACAACCACTTTCTCTTCTTCCATTAAATAATATTTTAGTTCCGCTAAGAATTAATAAAGATATCTGTTTTGATAACGATAATTTTAAATCGCAAAATTAAAATTATTAAAAAAGTTTTAGTTAGGTTATTATTTTCTCTATTTTTCGTTGCAGTTTCACAGGTTGACCTTTAAAATGCTCGTATTTTCTTTTCCTTTTGACTGGATATCGTATCCGAAATTTCAAATCAATGAGACATGCAAGTTTTCCGACACAAAATTTAAAAAACTTTCGTACGTCGGATGATCGGAATTCGGACGCATGAGACTCCTGCTTAAGCCTTTCTCTCTCTACGCTCCACCCATACGCTGTTAAATTTGAAACAAAGCGACGAGAACGGTAATAATTTTAAAGTGAGAGAGAACAACCGTAACGCATGCTGATGACGCGGTGGCCCTTTAAACTTTAAATTATTTTGTGCTTTAAATCGGACTTTACACTTTTGCCAGCAAAGGAATAGACCGGAGAAAAGAGCAGGTCAGAAAGAGTTCAATCTGCGCAAAATCCTAATAAGGCGCCGGAAAGATCTTTGGAATTTTCTCTTTAGATTTTTGAAGTTAAAGCAGATATGGCCTTCCTCTGTCCGAGGCGAAGCTGTGTAACAATGGCTAAAACCCAGTGCGTATTTGAGAAGATGTTTCTTCTGCTTGTCTTTTCAGAACACCCTTACTTTATGTAACATTCTTTTTTCTAATTTCAACTTTGGCTAAACGGGCACTGACACGTCAGGTTAGCAGTGCCGGCGTTGGCCTGATTTGGCGATATCACTTTCGGCTGCGCAAAAAGGCACGAACAACCCCCAATTTTTTGTTCCATCGCCCCCTAAAAATGAATGCCCCTAGGCTGTGATCGTTTGAGTCGGCTTGGCCTGAGCCTAGCAGTAAAGAAGGGTAAGTGTTTATTTCAGCGAACCTGACCCCCCTGTTTTTTAAAATGGATACCCCTGAAAACATGTGTGTTTTTCTCCAAGAGCAAAACAAGGCACTCGTGGCTGAGCTAGCTGCACTTCGCGCAGAGCTGGCGAAGGCCAATGAGACGATAGTGGGTCTCCAGAGGACCGTCAACAGGATGGCCTCTTCTCAACCCACTCGCCCTGTAAGTCCCCCCGTGCCCAATCCAGGGACCAAAAACGTTCTCTGTCTCAGCCCGAGATAGAAAATATCATGGATACTGAGGCAGATGCAGGTTTTCAACCTGCTAAAAGCCCCGTGGGAAGAAATACCATCCAACCCCTCAGGATAACACTGAGTTTCCCAAGCGTGTTGCCCCTAAGACCTTGTCCCAAACTGGAGCCCTCCGTGACTTCAGATTGACTAAGAACAAGACAAACTCAAATTCTGCTGCAGGCAGCTCTACTGCAGGCAGCTCTTCTGCTCCTACAGCCACCACAGCACCTGCGGCCCCCAAGGTATAATCTCCTCCCCCAGTAGTGATCCATGACCATGACAAATGGTCTGCCATCTCAAAGGCATTCAAAAGCCGGAGTGTAAATTTTTAAAAAAGCCACCTTAACTAAGCAAGGAATTCGTGTTTGTCCTGTTACCTCCGATGACTTCAGAAAAGCGACAACTTTTCTTGAGCAAAACTCCATAAAATACCATTCTTCGCCATGAGACGGACAAACCTCTAAATGTAGTGTTTAGAGGAGTCCCCCGTCTCATGCACAATGGAGGAAATCTCCGAAGAGCTAACAGAGCTTGGTTTTCACCCGGAGGGAGTAACTCGCATGATGTCGGGCCATACCAAGGCCCCCATCCCGATGGTAAAAGCACGATTCCCGAAAACAGAAGAAACCATCTTTTCAATCAAACGGCTGCAATACATCAGCGTTAAGGTGGAACCTCTTAACAAAAAACCTGAGGTTCCACGAGATGCCACAAATGCCAGGGATTCTGGCACACTAAAAACTTCTGTCATGGACAGGTCCGCTGCGTGAAATGCGGTGCCGAGCACCTCTCAAATGAGTGCAAGAAACAGAAAGATACCCCGGCGACGTGCGCCAACTGCAATCAGCCTCATGCTGCAAACTACAGGGATGTCCAAAATTCCCAGACTACCTAAAAGCACTGCTCAACCCAAGCAATCCACCCCGGTACCCAGAGCGCATCCTACGCTCAGAAGGTTGCCCCTAAAACAACTCTTACCCAAGTTTCTGCCTCACAAGGTCAGTTTCAGGCCCTCATGGACCGACTGGCTGCCTTCTAGGCGAAATTTGACGCCCTGAATGCTCAGTAAACTCCTCCTCTTTCTTTTCCCTGTCCCTTGTCTTTGGAGTCCTTTATGGACAACAAAATTCCAAAGGCCCCACAAAAGAACAAAAATTCAAATTTTGGACTAAGTACTTCTTAGGATGGTACCCGGTCACAGGAAGGACCCGGGTACCACCCACCCCTGGCCTCTCGGCCTAGCCACTTAAAAATCCGATTTCTGGATTGTCCCGAGTCACTATGGCAAGGGCCCCAGCTTCTCAGTCACTTCTTAAACCCCACTCCGCTAAGCCAGATTTCAGGCTAAGCCAAAACTTCAAAACCCCAAACAACCGTGATAGCCAACATGGCAAACACGTAGTGAGGACTTGCTCGCCAAAAGGAGAGCGAGGGGTGGTTGGCAAGCCTAGGGGAGTTCGGAGGGCCTGTAAGCCCTACGGGATCCTTCCAGGTGGGACCCTTACTACTACTACTACTACTACTACACTTTTGCCAGCAAAGGAATAGACCAGAGAAATAGAGAAGAGGAGAAAGCGCTTCAATCTGCGCGAAAAGTCTAATATAGGGCGCCGCCTGTTACAAGCCACCTCTTTGGAATTTTTCTCTTTTAGATTTTTTAAGATCTTAAATCTTGTATCGAGATTTTTATAGGCCTTCCTTCTTTTGTTGAGCTGCGAAGCTATGTTGTCAACAATGGCAATAAACACCCCAGTGCGAAATCTTTTTCGAGAAGATGTTTCTTCCATGCTTCTGTACTTTTCATCGGGCAATACCTTTTTTTCTTACTTTGTCGTATACAGCTTCTTCTTTTTCTGCAAGTTTCAATGCTTTGGACTCGAAATCGGCGACACGTGACACGTCAGGTACAGCGCGGAGTGCCGGGCGCGGCTGTGATTTGGGTCAGATGTCAGCTTTCGGCAGTAGCGCAAAAAATGATGCATGCAGATACAACCACGGCAATTTTTTGTTCCATTTTTTTGCGCCCTCTCAAAAATGCCAATTACCTAGCGCCCTAGGCACGTGCCTACCGTGCCTATTCGGTAAAACGGGTCTTGCTTCAGCAGCTTCAAGAAAGCTTGGATTTCTCTTTCGAGTCAGAAACTATTTTTCTTCTTCCAATCTTTATACTATGTACATATCTAAATCACACCCCCTTTAGAATATTGCTCTTATGTCTAGGAAATGACGTCTCCTATAACTCTTAGCATCCTAGATTCAATTTGAAAAAGAACTGTTCATCTAATTAATTATTTAAAAGCTTCCTCCTCTTGGCAAGCGATGCGACGGGCTGTAGGAGGTCTGTCGCTCTTTTAGGGGTATTTTCACAACATTTGCTCCGAGAAGTTGTCCAGTATAATTCCTCCTTTAGCAGCTCCCAACAAAGCAACACGTAGTGCTATTTTTATTTTTTCTGCATCCTTCTACAGTTCAAGTGCTGAACGGCAAACTAAAGATATTGCTTTACATATAAGTAACACAAAAAACGCAAGGGTGGTAAACTTAACAAGGAGTGCTGGATCCATTTAAGACCATATACGCCGATTTAAATGTCAATTCGATATTTGTAACGTAATCCTTTTGTCCTATTGTTTTGTTTACAAGTAGTATAAAGTCTTAATTTTATCAAGTGGTATACAATACGGATCTAATAGTAGGTGTACATCCAAATTAGTTTTTAAAAATGAAATATTTAACAAAAATTAATAAAATACATCTACCTCCTGGGCAATACGATGACGTCACAAACATAACCTTATCTGCGGACAAATAGGGCAAGTTTTTAATTGCATCGATGGATCCAGCGCATTAAGCGCTAATTCATCAAACCATTTTTAAACTACCACTGGAGAGTCCGATGGATTTCATTAAAGCGTTTTTATAAAATACTTCAGCAAAAAATATAAATAAATACGGAAGAGTGTTTCTCTCTCAACAATTAGATAAGCATTGACAGTTTTAGAACAAATAGCTAGCTTTTTTAAACATTTCGTTTTAATTTGTTCCATCAGAAAATTCAGCGTACTTTTTATCGATGGAATAAAGAACTTGCCCATAGTAAAAATGGAGCACTCCATGTTAAGTTTACCACCCTTGGCCGTTACCCAAGGGTGGTAAACTTAACAAGAGTGTTCGATTTTTACTATTTGTTCGCAGATAAGGTTATGTTTGTGACGTCACCGTATTGCCTAAAAGGTAGATTTATTTTATTCATTTTTGTTAAATATTTAACTTTTAAAAACTAATTTGAATTTACACCTATTATTAAATCGGCGTATATGGGCTTAAATGGGATCCAGCACTCCTTGTTAAGATTACCACGGGCAAGTTTTTAATTGCATCGATGGATCCAGCGCATTAAGCGCTAATTCATCAAACCGTTTTTAAACTACCACTGGAGAGTCCGATGGATTCCATTAAAGCGTTTTTATAAAATACTTGAGCAAAAAATATAAATAAATACGGAAGAGAACACAACAATCAGCTAGGCATTGACAGTTGCAGAACAAACGCGAGCTTTTTTAAACATTTCATTTTAATTTGTTCCATCAGAACTTCTCCTGACGTCATTTGACGTTCAGCGCATAAATTCAGCGTACTTTTTATCGATGGAATAAAGAACTTGCCCCACCTTTCCTTCCCTTTCCTTCAAGCATATCGCTATAAAGGCAGTCTTGTCACTTGACCGTGCGAACAAGCGTGCCAGAGACAGTGGCGTAGCTATACACCCCCGCTGGCCACCCCAGTGGCAGGGGGCCCATGAACGCGAGGGGCTCGGTAAAGCCCCGGCCGTTGTACTTGCCGCCTGCAAAAATCCCAGGCGTAAAATTATATGGGCCCCTTCGTTGAAAATGTTTTTCTTATAGCTTAAAAGAATTAAGTAATTCAGTAATTTTTAAATTTTATCTCTATAAAGAAAACTATATAATTTCACTTAAATATAACAAAACGGGCGGGATGAAGCAAAAAGCATTTTAAGTAATATTGAAAATTTGAATTTGTGTTTTTTTGTGTATTTCTTGACTCGATATTGCAAGAAATTAATATGTTATCGAAAGTTATGCAATTTTCGCTACAAGTGTAAATGAAGTTGTAGTGCTTTTAAAGAAAACAATGGACTGTTTAGCTGAAACAAGGAATAAGTATTCAGAAATAAAAAAAGAAGCAGTCAAAATTTCCTAGAAATGGGGTGTAAACCCACAATTTACTTCCAAAAGAGCACCAAAAATCAAATCACATTTTGATGAATTGTGTTCTGATATTAGATTCTGAACGTAGGTTTAAAGTAAATATATTTTATGGTACTTTAGACATACATCAAATTTTGGCGACATACCGCGTTGAACATTGTTAGGACAGTTAACATACCGGTTTATTTTCGCGAGAAGCGGTAACGTAGGGGAAGGTGTTCTGACGTCAGTATCTACGTCATTACTTTGTACCCAGTATCTACCGCTATCGCTACTAGTCAGAGTCAGGAGGAGCGTTAATAATGGTTATGTCAAGTTTCAATTTAAAATAATGGAAGATTCGCGGTTTTTCTATTGTTTTGGTTCTTGTGATGTTTTTTTTTTGCTATGGTTTAACAACTATTTGGATTGCGGATTTTTTGCTTTATTAGTTAATTCCCAAATGAATAAATTAGTGCAATTATATTTAAATCATAAAGCAAAAAATTTACTTGTTATAGTTGACTTGGAAACAGCTAATATCTTAATAAATGAAAAATTTGGTTTACATATTATCTTTTTGACTTATTTCTTAACTCTCCAAATTCCATACATTTAAATTTAAACTTAAAAGTGTATTAAACGATTAGTATGTAAGTTGACATACGTAAACCATTTCGATTTTGCGATGATAGGCGGGTTAAACACGGTTAGAATGGTGGGGAAAGAACCGCTATCAACCAGTAGTTAAAAACGGAAGTCGCGAAAAAATCCTTATAATAAACGTTCAAATAAACTCCCGTTTTAAATCTTTTTGTCATGTAAATGAAATATTTAGTTTTAATTCATCTGTTTTCCTCTCATTAACACCAGAAGATATCCTTAAGAAGGGAGATGATTTACAAAAATTCTACAAAAATGATTTTACTGACTCTGAATTTTTGGGCCTTGAACTAGTTGCCATAAGAAATAATAGATTATTGTTTAATAATATTAATGATAAAAATATTTACAACATTGGTCAATTTTTAAAATACTTATTATTAGAAAATGTCACATCTGCTTCTAGCTTTCCTAACACAGTCAAAGCATTAACATTATATCTAACATTACCTGTAAGTGTGGCAATCAACGAAAAATCGTTTTCTAAACGCAAAATAATTTAAAAATATCTGAGGAATAGTATATCTCAGAAAAGATTAGACTATATCTCTCTTTTAGCCATAGAAAACGACATTGCAAAAGATATCGACACAAATGAAGCGATTAATCAATTTGCTGATATGAAAGCTAGAAAGAAAAACTTTTAATAGTTTTAATTTATTTTTATTTGTTAGATTTCTAGTTTACTATATCTGTTGTTAAAGTTAGTGTTTGTGTTTTTTAAATTGAATATGTATCTATTTTCTAGGTAATTGTCTCGAAAGTTGCCTCCTCTCGATTTTGACCAAATTTGGTATACGGGGGTTTTTTGGGGCGCTGATTACGAATCTGCAAACATTTTTTCGGCAACGTTTCGTTTACAGATATTCATCATCAAATTAAAAAATCAAAACTAACCTAATTTTCACTATATTTCCCCTTCTTTTGTACAGAATTCTTGATTGTTACACTAAAGTGGCACACAATATTTTATAAACACCTTCTAAAACCTTGTATTTTTATTTATTTTACATTTTTTTCCATTAAATTGCGAACTTTCAAGTTCAAAGGCAGCAACCATTTGTTTACAAAAAGGCTGGCATACATGGTTGCCTACACGTTGCGAAAACGTGTGAAAGTGGAGTTTGCAATTAAATGGGAAAAAATGTAAAATTATATAAAAACAAGTTTTTAAAAGGTGTTTGTGAAATTGTGTACCAATTTTGGGGTAAAAATCAAAATTCTGTGCAGAAGGAAAATAGTGTAAATAAGGTTAGTTTGGTTTTCAACGATGATGAATATCTCGAAAAAGAAACGTTGCCGAAAACTGCGTTCGTAATCAGCGCCAAATCCCGTATAAAATTTGGGCAAAATGGAAGAGCAAATTTCGGCAATTACCATTTTCTATTTTTCTCTTTCGCATTAGAGTTTGTATTTTAAAAAATGTTTTTTAATACAAAATTCAGATTTTTTTTTGTTACTTAATTTGTTTTAGTGTCTAAGTCTACACCCTTTTTCTCTCGTACGTTTGTTCTAATCAGTTGGCGGGAAGAGTTATATACAGCGCTCTACGTGCTTATTGGTCACAGGTGGATATACCTCTCCTTGGCAACCAATCAGAACAAGCGTGCTAGAGAGAAAGATTATAGACCTATTCTTTTCCAGTGGCAAGGCTGCCTCTAGAATGTATATGCTCTAAGGGTTATTCGTTAAAAATTTGAAATAGTAAAAAAATAATTTTGAAAAGCCTTAATAGATTTGACAACGCTGGCAACAGGAATATAGGTGGCAGTGGCGTTCTTAATTATATTAACCTACAAAAATCGTGATTTGTTGGCGCGGGTCAAAGTTAATATTTCTTGTTGAGGTAATAAATATTTAATGATCTTGCTACCATGAGGAATCGTCACTGCTTACGCAACACAAAATTTAACCGCGACTAGTCTAACAGGTCTAAAATACTTAAATACTACTTTGTCTCGTAGAAATAACTGCTGGGTGAAAGCTGGATGTTATTTATTTATACATGGATCGTATCGTATATTAGTTTTCTTTTATAGGAAAATTTTAACACTATTTGTTTTATACAAAAAAATAATTAGTATATTTTTTTTGGCATAAAATGGCGAATAAAAGTTCTAGTAAGAATTCAAATAATGTGTCAAAGGCTGTTCAGAAAGGTCCATCAAAAGCTGTGCATTATTATTTAATAGGATATAATGTGATACAGACTTTTGGGTAAGTTTAAAGTATTTTTAAAGGTACCTACCAAAAATTCTCTTCTTGACTGTTAATTACAAACCCCCTCCGCCATCGTTATTATTAAATTGTGTTTAAAAGGCAAGGATATAAGTTTAAACTTTTTTTTTAATAAATATACCTACCATAAGTTTTGTTATTTATAATTTAGAAACATAAAAATGTCCTAGGATTTTTATAAATCAAATCTGCTTAATAGTTGTTGGTAAGCTAGTCAGTTTCCAGATCAGTGTTTGTAATCCTTTTAGTTTTATATGCCAAAACAGCTTAGGTATAAGACAAGTCTCACGCCAGTTCAAATTTTTTTAATACATTATACCATAAGCCTATAAGGTACTTATAAATCTTCTAAAAAAAATATTGACATCATAAAAAGATCGCTCTCTGATATTTCTTAAATTTTTTACATTTTTGTTCAGTTTCCTCTATGCTACTTAGGTTTTTTTTGGTGATTTTTGGCGAACATTTAATTTTTTCTAATAACTAATTTTTAGAACTTCTCTTACCACAAATCACATATTTTTAAGAAACAAAAAATATATATTATTAATAAGGCTTACACACATAAAATGGCAATTTTATAAATATTTTTTTTATTTTATTAAGAGATATTTTTTTCTTTCCTATTTGTTTATAATCTGTTCAGTTGAGAAAAACATCTAAAAAAAATATATTTAATTGGTTCCAAAAATTAGTATCTAGGGTTACTTACTAAGCGTGATTATAGATTTTAGAATATATCAAAACATAATCTTTAAATCCCAAGAGTAAAGGCTGACTAAAACACCAATCTTATAGTAACCCTTTTCAATACTTTGGACCAGAACCTGCTCTTGGAAATGACCAAAACCTCAGCATGAGGGAAACCAGGGAATGGATCCGAAACAAACACGAGGAATACTGGGGAAACCTCAGTAGAATTAGACAGGGTAAAAGCTTCATAAGAGGCCCATCCAAAAGAACGAAGGAAGAACTACTCAGACAAAGTAGGAAAAGACTTTGCATAACAGTAGGGCTGCTAACAGGGCATGATTACCTAAGAGGACACCTACACAAGATAGGCTCATACAATGGGGACTCAAGTTGCAGAATGTGTGATGAGGGGAAAGAAACAGCTTACCAAATCCTGTGCGAATGTAAAGCGTTGAATCACAAAAGACAGGCTTTATTTGGGCATGAAAATAAACCCACAGGAATATATCAACCAACCAGCCTTGAGGTTATATAGACTTGTAGAAGAAACAAGACTAGTGGAAGGATTGGTATGAAAGAAAATGGGAGATTATGCACAAAAATGTTTGGACCCGTTGATTAGTACAATTTCATTTTTTTCTTTCGCCTAGTTTGCAAGGTATTAAGTAACAAAATTTTACTTAAAAAATAAATCATATTTTATTTACATTGGCCCTGCGTACAAGCGTGAGAGTGAGAAAAGCAAAAAGTCTACACATAAAACAAAGAAAAGAAAAAAATACGACATAAATATTTTATACAGACCAAATAAACTTTTAAGAAAGAACTTATTATTAAAATGAAGGTCATAAAAAGTTATATAGATTAAATATATTTTTTAAATTTTTAATATAATGATATTTGAACTGGTAAGTATTTTTCATCATCTTGTAATCCTATGAAGAGGACTGGATAATACTTACTGGTTGAAACGTTGTGTTTAAAATAAATTGGGACAGTGAAAAATTGGGAAATATCTTTTCAGTCTATCTAATTTGACGTCCAAAAGTCCCCAGCAGTTTCGAACAACACATATAATTTTTTTTTTTTTGTTTTTATTAGGAATATAAATGCTCAAGTACTTTTTGTTTTTTATAGACACGTTTAAATTTAACTTGTCTATTAATTATTGTTAATTAACTAAAGGACCTCGGTCAACGGATGTTGTATGATGTATTATTTTCTATTATTAAAATATAATAGTTCAGCTAAAAAGACAAAAAATTGTAAAACAAAAAAAGTTATTAAAGACTCAAAAATGATAAGCATGTAGTTGCCTAAAATTGAAATACATTCTTAAAATAAAATATATAAAAAATGTTATTTAAAATTGTAATCAACATAAATGACTCTGCTTAAAAAATGATTAATGTTAAGATAAGTAGGGCTTGCAAGGGTCGCGTGTTAAGGGTTGGCCTCTCTCAATAATCGCCTTTATTAATACCCTTGTTGGTTAAATAGCTGTTTATATATTAATAAGCCAAAAGAAGGTCATAGAATATTTATTAAGATTTTAGCCAGTAGAATTCAGAATTTTTTATATACAAATCACTGGGTGGCAAATTGCTTAGTTGTGCCATGATACTCTCTTTCCGGAATCTGTTATTGTTTACAAGATTCCAATACTGAGCACTGAATCTGTTTTAACTGTAGATTTAAAAATGTTTAAGGATCATATTATATCCTTTTTTCAGATGGAGCTTAATTTTCGTCCAACTTATATCATACTATCTCAATCCAGGAACAAAGTCATTATATGCCACTGTTAGTTTAGCTCTTAATATTTTCCAAAATGCTGCTGTATTGGAGGTCATCCATGCTGCAAAGGGTTTTGTTAGGTCAAGTGCTGTTATGACTGCTTTTCAGGTAAGTTCAATTAATAATTTATATAAAAGTGAAAGGTTTATTTATACATTTACTCACTAAGTAATCAAGAAATCTCGAAAACTACTTGACCTATAAAGATTAAATTTGGCAAGGAGGTAAATTATAAGTAGAAGATGTCAGTTAAGAAAGGATTTTAGGAAACACCCCCTCCCCCTAAAGGAGTAGAATGAAGATTGTATGGAACTTTGTCATTTCTAAACTTAGATAATCTATTTTAATATATTTTTTAATTGAATCTCTTGGGGAGTTAAAATGGGAATGAAAGTTTGTATAGAAAATTCGTGAATTTTGAAGTTGTAAATATGGGAGTTGGTAATTAGACTTCTGATTAACCAGAGAAATAGAATTTGATAGTATTATTGGTACTTTACCTCTGAGAGGTTAAGAGGGGCATGAAAGTTTATATGAAAATTCAAATTAACTCATTCACAAAAGCTATTTATATTAGGATATAATATCAAATGAAATATGAAGCGCGTTACGCAGCAGAGTGTGTAACTGAAGATGGAGCGTGGAGAGCGTGATATGATGTGATGCGATGGATAGCCAAAGTCCATGTGGGCAAAACCGCGAGAGTCAAGTTAGTAACATACAGGGTGATTCATGAGGAAATGTCAATACTTTACGTACATAGTCAGGGTCCAAAAATAAACTTAAAAGTCTATACACATATGGAGTCATAGGCCTTCGATCTTCTTAAATACAGGGATGTTAAAGTTTTTATTTAATTTCTCATTTTTTTATAAAATCTATGTAATTAAATATTGATGTAAAATATGGTATCCGGGGTTATTTGGTATGACGGATTGAATCTTATCAATTACGGTCTTGCTCTTAAGGAGCCACCTAACGTCTTTTACTATTTTGAACAACCACAACTTTTTGGTACGGCCCTGTATTAATTTTTAAGTAAATTAAATAACTGTTTAGTCATTTTTACGTCAAAAAGGTATACCTGTTAAAAGTCGATATGACCAACCGTTTTCGAGATATTTGGATTTTAAAAAAATATCACGCATGACACGCATCTCATTTTATAATGGCAAAAATTGAAAAAAATGTATTTTAATTTTCAATAAAATTATTGTTCTTAAATTATGTTTAGCAAAACATAAAAAAAATAAAATAGAAATTAAAAAAAAATATAAATAAAACATTAACACCCTGTATATCGGAAACGAAGGCCTTGCGGACCTATATTTGTATAGACTTTTATGCTTATTTTTGGACCCAGAGTATGTACCTGAAGTATTGACATTTTCTCATGAATCACCCTGTATATTATTGCATGATATTAATGTTATATACATCCTGTAACAGGCGTGTCAAAATGAGTGGTCAAGTACCATAAATAAGAAAGTAATAGTGTTTGAGCTTTCGGAAGTCGCTTAGACCTATTTTTAGCAGAGGAATGTAATTTTTATAGGAAATTAAAAAGGAGATTTTTTTCTTGGTTTCTTCTATCCTAAAACATTTTTGCACAACCTTGTTGTAATTACTTTTTTTGTCTTATCTGAACAAGTCTGGGGTAAAAAAGCGTGAATGTAGAAAAGCTGATATCTCTGGACTTGCTATACCAAATTAGACTATCTTGGGCTCATTGAAAAGAGGATTTATTGCTTAAGATAGTTTGCTCGCTACAGTCGTAGACAAAAGTATTGCCTTATAGTAGGTAAAGTCCGGCCCACCCTCAAGTCAAATCAATATTGAGATGAACATCTTTTATCTTCATCACTTCCATGCCCCCTGCGCTGAACTCTCTCTCTAACAAAATTTGATTGTTGAACGGGGCAAGACTCCGTTGACTCAGCCTTTCTCAAAGTGGGCGATAACGCCCCCTTGTGGGCGCTGCAGGCTTAGAGGGGGGCGGTAAGGGGCCCAGAAAAAGTTGGGGGCGCTGATGTAATTTAAGGAGGCGATGGATTATTGGTAACTTCAGCTACTTTATATTTTAAAATTCACTTAAATTAAAATCCTTCTCCTACACAACATCCATTTATTGGTTCATATTTATACCCTATTTTATTGTATAAATATTAACTAAAAATATATTAAATATTTATTATTTTTAATGCGTTTACAACGCTATTTATTTAAGATATTTAGTAATAGGTATCAAACACTAAAAATATTCGTGTCTTCAAATGTCGCAGGTGAGGTCCCCACCTCCGAAGACACATATTAAAAATAAGTATATCCATTGTTGCGGCCAAGCTGAGCACTTGCCGAACGCGAGATTTTTGTATGTACCTAATCTAGTAAAATTAAAGAAAAAATAAAATTTAAATTGGATGGTTTAATTATAATTCACGTTTGGGGCGAACAAATATTGTACGATTTATTTGTGCAATCCTGTATTATAGTCCGTCAACGTTCATGCGATCCGTGTTTGCGCCCGCTACCCCAAAACTCTTAATATTGTAAAGTTGTATTATTATTGCTCAATTTCGATTATTGGTAATTTAAAATAAAAGACACCCTTACTATTGTAAAGTTGTATTATTATTGCTCTCTCTGCTAAGAAAAGTCTCATTTAGAATATAGGTTTAATTAAACTCCAGGCGAGACTTATATGTTATTGAGATTTTTAAGGTGAAAAAAAAAATGGGGGGCGCTACATAATAACTAATTTTCAAAGTGGGCGTTACATGAAATAAGTTTGCGAATCTCTGCCTTGACTAGTACCGGTACAGATCATTATATTTTTGTCTATTTTAGTTTTGTGGTGCAGTATATTGAATGGACCACAAATTTAGTGCTGTTCCAAATAAGATGTGAGTGAACTACCTTAATTAAATGATTGATGGTTTATGCATATTTAATTCTTGTGGCGATATATTTTTAAAGTCAACATATTCTTAACTTTTTTTTATTTTTAATGGAATGGGATAATTTCTGAAACATAATCAAGAGTAAAATAAATTAGGAAGAATAAAACAACATAAAGCCGCAGTTGAATATCCTTAATCATTTTAGAGTTATAGCCAAAAGAATAGTTGAACAAATAATTAATTTAAAAGTTTTAAGGTCAAGATATTGTAGTGCTAAAAGAAAACTTTTACTTAATTTGATTTTAGTAACTAATTATTTATATTTTTCATTCTGATGCTACAAAAAAAAGGAAATTATAGTGTGGGATGTTTGAGATTATGCTGTGTTTGTTAAACGTCTAGTCGATAACAACTCAGTAATTGTTAATAATTTAAGTTAATTGATAATACATCGATCAAAAAATAAAAATACATATAAATTACTGAGTGTTCAATGACAGGTAAAAAAAATGCTTTTTTAACGACATGTTACAATGCTAGGTGATCACTTAGTCATACTAATGTCTACCACCTTCTTTTTTTTTTGGTAGTTTATTTAAAAAATAAAGATGTAAAACACATCCAATACATTTATAACACAAACTAGCTTTTTGCCCGCGTGGACTACACGGTTTTGGCTGTTTTGTTTTTTCCCGTTCTTACGGAGTATTGCAAATTGCAGAATCAGGTAGCAATGCAGCACAAATCATCGAACATTTCATACATCCGATATGTGCGACAATGACGTCTGGCTTAATGTGTCTGGCTGTTCGGGTATGCGTTAGTACATAATATATTTTATGAACAATCTACTTTCTAGGGGATAAGATGCACACTGTAAGAAGAGATGTCGTCTGCTGAAGTACATAAACTAGAGATTTAGAGATTAGGGCTAATATTGATCATTACGAAGAGAAGTGATGCCTTTAGAAAAGGATGCTAGAATTTAATAATTTTATTTATTTATAAGCACTTTATTGGTATCACCCAAAAGGCCGTCGACCGAGGTCCTTCAGTCTATACAATTTACAATTTGTGTTTTATATTATTCTAAACAGACATTAACAAAACAACCAAACATGTGTTTGGAGTAAAAAAACCAATAAAATTAAACTAGTAAATATCAGAATGTCCTTATTGTTACTCCCACAACCATTTCCAAACCGTCTTCTCTGGATGTATGGATTTAGATGTAATATCTGGATTTCTTACTTTACAGAGCGGTGTTACAAGCTGAATGTTGTCTGGCTGGATTTTAATTTTGTTGGTCAGAGATAGGCATCATTGGCGGATTGGCCGTGGTCTCAGCTGTGGGCTGGTTTTTCCAGGCTGGATTTAATGCATTTACTAGCAAAATGTGTCCATATTCGATCACAGGACGACATATAGTTTTGTAGATCTGTACCGCTGATTTGATTGTTATCCTCTGGTTCTTGATTGATTTTTTTTATATATTTGTATGATGGTTAAAATTCAGCTTAGAGACTATATTTCCAAGTATTTAGCTGTGTGGGATGGTGCGATATATGCACTTCCTATCTTGGTTTTTTGGGAATGTTCAGTAAGTTCGTGGTTAAATATTAAAAACTGTATGTTTGTTGAATTAACTTGTCGCCATTTTTTAAACCATGTAAGTGTGGCTAGTATCTTAGATTTCAAATTGGCTATTGTTTTTAAAAAGGTGTTTCTATGTGCGATGATGGCTGTATCGTCTGCGAATTGTAAAATATAGGAATCTTGCTAGTTTGGCGATGGTTTTAGATCATAACAAAACAAGTTGTACAATAATGGAGATATAGCTGATCCGTGGGGGAGTCCTTGCTGTGTAGTAACTTCTTCTGATATTGATGTGTTTATTTTTAGAGTTAGTTTTCTATTTTCCAGGAAGTTTTTTATAGGCCAAATCAGCTTGCCCGGAATTTTAAGAGCGTGCAACTTGAACAAAAGTCCTAGGTGACAAACACTATCAAAACTTTCGTGATGTCTAGAAACACTGCTGCACTTTCTTTTTTATTGTGCTTTTCTGTCTGTACATTTGAGACCGATACTGTTAGTAAGAATTTATTAATATCCTAAAGCAGAGGTTCCCAAACTTATTTCGTCTAACGCCCACTTTGAAAATCAGTTATCTTGTAGCGCCCCCCATTTTTTTTTTCACCTTAAAAATCTCAATAACATATTAGTCTTGCCTGGAGTTTAATGAAACCTATATTCTAAAGGACACTTTTCTTATCAGAGAGTGCAATTATAATGCAAATTTACAATATTAAAAGTATCTTTTAATCAAAATTAACAATAATCTTTTTACTGAACCGATTCATTTGATTCAATTACTTGAAAAGATTCGTTCGCAACCGATTCACTTTATTTTGAGGCCGGTCGGACTAAGTTGGTTTTGAATTCCACAAAAAATGTGATAGTTATCCTAAATAAAGAAATGATTTACATTTATTTCATTTTGGTATAATAATTACTATTTAAAAAAATATATTTGGAATAAAATTTTCAAAAACTATAATTGATAAAACCTACAAATGTACCTCCAAAGTAAGTATGTGTTCAAAATAATAGTTAAAACAAATAAAAAAAAAAGTTCTTTTAACTGCCAAATAAGTATATAGCCAAAACTGACTCGAACCGACAATACGCATAAATTGTTTGCCTAATACACCTCTGGTAATGTGAGCAAAATCGAAACCGATTGTCGTCATAAAATATCGAATTACCGAATCTTCAAGTTCGAGTCAGATTCTGACTTAGTGACCTTATGAACGAAACGAATCATCCAACCTAGGTTCGTTTTTCATCGCAGAGCGATCGAGCAAGTGGCTAAAAAGATTCGAACCCATTGAAATTAGGAAATTAATTTATTCGAACCAATGCACTGATTCGTTCTTTTCGAACGAATCGTTCGCGAATGACACACCTCCAGTCACGTCAGTCGCCGGCCGGTCGCGAGCCGCGGCTGTGTATTTGGGCATTTGAACTCCGCAAACACGGACCAAAGAACGTTGACGAACTAAAATACAGGATTGCACAAATTAATCGCACAATATTTGTTCGCGCCAAACGTAAATTATAATTAAACCTTCTAATTTCAATTTATTTCAATTTCAATTGTTTTTACTAGATTAGGTACATAAAAAAATCCCGCGTTTGGCAAGTGCTCAGCTTGGCCGCAACAATATATACCTATTTTTAATACGTGTCTTCGGAGGTGGAGACCTCAGCTGCGACACTTGAATACACGAATATTTTTCAGTGTTTGATACCTATTACTAAATATCTTAAGATATAAATAGCGTTGTAAACGCATTTAAAATATTAAGTATTTAATATATTTTATGTTTGTAGTAGAAGCATTTTAATTTCAGTAAATTTTAAAATATAAAGTAGCTAAAGTTACAAATTACCCATCGCCCCCTCTAGGCCTCCAGCGACCACAGGGGCGTTATTGCCCACTTTGAGAAAGACTGTCCTAAAGGTTATTTATAATCAAATAATTTTTGTTACTCCCTTTATAATGTCAATTCTTATTGTTTTATTCTATATGACAGTGCTAATGTACCACTGATTGTTTTTTTCAATTTCATAAATAAAGCCTTTGGAATTTTTTAAAATATAAAGAAATCATTAAAATTTTTAACAGTAAAAAAAATGTGGTATATTGAACAGTTATGAAAAATAAAAATTAAGAATTGACATTATACAGGGAGTATAAAAAATGTTTCCTTTTTTTTTAAGTTATCATAGCCTTGACCATAATTTTTAGTCAATCCATTTGCGAGACATTTGTTTACATAGTGTATTTAATAAAAAATAGTTATCCGGTTGGCAGATGGGAGATGGGTAAAGGTCGTCCCTAATCCCTTACTAACACACAAGTTAACAACATCATTTAGGTGATAATTAATAGTAACCGTAATTATGCTTAATTATTGTAAAAGGTAATTTGTTTTGAACTGTTAATAATAGGAAAAGGAATAATTATTCATGGACGTCATTTTTTTTTATTATTATGGCAAGTAACCAGTGTTAGGGACCCTAGTGAACAGTAATATAACGACTTTAAATAAGTTAAAACATAAGTTTTTGTAAGAAAAAACTGTCTATTGGCACCGTGCGCGATGATAATGACATCTGACGGCTGCATTAAATCATGCTTCAAAGCCATGGGAGAGCTGTAAGATTACTTATAATATTTATTTATTTTTCGTAAATAAATATATATAAACCTGGTCAGCACTGTTAAAGTGACGTGAAATATCAATAGTGAATAAACAATTTTAAACCTTAGAAAGTAAGTATAAAAAGTGTGTTTTTAATAAAAAAAAGTTCTTGGAGTTTTGTAGAATCGAACTCGGGACCTTCGTGTCAAACGTGATACCGATTTAGCCATCATACTAAAATGAGCAAAGAAATCCTACTAATTTGCAGGCTATTTGTGAAACAACTAACCTTTAAACTAAGACATTTTTATTACCTGACACAGGTAAACCACGACATGTAAGCCCTTGTTTTAAGTACCGGAAATGTATAAAATTAGCAGTTACTATTTCTGCCAGTATTCTTAAATTCAACACTACACAACAACTACTATGCCCCGTTTTTAATATGTTATCTAACTGTTTATATTTGAATCAAGCATGATTTAACGAAAAATTTGACCGCAGCGAGCGCTACAATTGATTCAGCTGTCCCCACCATATACTTCGCACCTTGCCAATAATATATTTGGGAAAGCTCTTCAAGAAGGTGGTAAGAATATTATCTTAAAGTATTCTAGAACCCCTACCCGCACTTTTATACAGCTGTTGCTTCTATTTTTAGTAATATCCTTTAAAAGAAAAAGGATAATGCACTTCTCTCTATGTCAGTTTTGGTTAGTGCGTAACGACTGCAAAGGTATAGACCACAATCTCACCCTAGGTAGTAGAATTTGCAGTCCTAGTTCTTTTTGTACCAAAAAGTACAAAACTCTTATTTAGAAATGGAATATATATAGATAAATGTTTTCAGTCAAGTTAACGGGTGAATTTAATTAAAAACAGTTTTCGTATAAAAACGCCTATTTGTGTAATGCGAACTCGGTTTTGAAGTGTTAAGGTATGTACACACCGAAAAAACAAACAAGAACAAACATTCGTTCTTGTTCACCTTGTTTGTATGTGTTCTTTGTTTATTGTTTGCGTTATTTTGTCTTCATCGCGCAATCAAATATTTGTTCACCCTCGTTTGACCAGTTGGAAAAGTTATGGATGACGACAAACAAAATTTATTTTTTTAGGTGTGTACACACCGAAAAAACAAACAAAAACAAACATTCGTTCTTGTTCACTTTCTTTGTATGTGTTTTTGGTTTATTGTTCGCCTTTTCTGTCTACATAGCGCAACCAAATGTTTGTTTACTCTTGTTCGACTAGTTGAAATAGTTAGGATGATCATAAAAACAAAAATTCTCTTTGATATACCGACTTCCACTGGAACATGTGCGAACAAGAACAAACGTTTGTTCGCCGTTTTAACTGTCTACACTGAAGAAAAACCTTTGTTCGCTGATGTTTGTTCTTGTTTGGTTTTTCGGTGTGTACATACCTTTTGATGTTCCGACGTCTACGCGAACATGTATGAACAAGAACAAACAAATGTTTGTTCTGCGTTTTTACTGTCTACACTAAAGAAAAACGTTTGTGTGCTGATGTTTGTTATTGTATGTTTTTTCGGTGTGCACATACCTTTATATTAATCAGTTTTGAAACAAGTCATTAAACTTAATTTAAAAAAATATGTTTATTTTATTGAATATAAGTGGCGTCCATTAATTACGTGAGGCAATTTTGGCAATTTTTAGACCACCATCGCCCGTCGGTGAGATATCGTGAGATTTGGCTCGACTCCTCCCCACACAATCTCACGTGGGATTTTTAAAAATGCGTATATTTAGGTAAATACGTTAATTCGTAATTGATTGGATTAGTTAAAAAAAAACAATTTACTTAATTATTTTCATTTAAGACTAGTTGACCAGCATTTAAAACTACTAAGAACGTAATCTAGAATCACAGTGAGAAAATATCATTGTGTAAGATTAGCTCATTGTATTTTAGCTTGTGTAGGACTAGCTATATTTTAGTGAAGAAAGATGTTTTATTTATTTTAACCCAGTTTTCTCGCAATTTTACGCTGCTTCTTGGGGAACAAATTACGTGATATTTGCCCCCAGGTGGGATTAGGTGAGATTCAACTCGACTTCCTCCCCCACCTAAAGGCCTCTCGTAATTAATGGACGTCCTTTAAGAGAAATAAATTAATATCATCTTTGATTGATCTGCAAAAATCTTACAAATAATAAAATTTTATTTTAAATTTAACTGTAATGGAGCATAGTGGAATTTTAAAAATGTCCCATAGACCTGGCTCTATATGTTTTTGGTTGCATAAACAGTTTTGTAACAATTCGACTTTAAATTTTCATTTTATATGCAATGGAGCACTCCTCCTTAGGTCTAGTAAGCCATGAAAGCCAAACAGAACTTTTATGTTGGATCCCGCTTGGCCAAGGACACAGATAACAAAATAAATCAATTAATATACATAACAACACAAGTGCATACCCGTTATTATAGTAGAAGTAGGTAATTTTTTTTTTTAGTACAAATGTTTGTTTTCTTATCTGTCGTCATTCTTGGCCAAGCGGGATCCAACATAAAAGTTTGTTTGGCTTTCACGGAGTGCTAGACCTAAGGAGAGTTGATCCATTGCAATAAAATGAAAATTTAAAGTCAAATTGTTACAAAAGTGCTTATCCAAACATAGACATATTATACATATTTTTGAAAAGGGCAAAACGCAAAGATTTCATATTTTTAATAAAATAAAGTGTTTCATAAAAAAAAATCCCGATTTTTCTATTTTCCGATCGTCAGTTGTTTTTCTTAGTATCATATCTAGAATCTTCATAAAAAATCCAAAAATTTTTGTATAAACAACTTTTTTGTATTTCTTCAAATAATACCTTTAAAAGCATGACAAATTATATGGAAAAACCCTGTACAATAAACGGTTTTTTGCGGGGTTGGAAAAATCCTTCTAGGTAACCGCTCGCCCGGTCATATTTAGTCCATAGTATGTAGGAGCTAGTTCCAAGTTTAAAGTTTTTCATCTAAGTCAGTTTAGCTTTAAGAAATTATGTCAATTTTGTTTCGGAAACTTAAGCTAGATTTTCTTTATTTTTTGTCACTATTCAATATTAAAAAATACAAAGCGGAATTATGTTTGCTTTCAGGTTTTAATAAAAAAAAAATAAAAACATTGCTTTGATTATTTTAATCGGAGTGGCATTAGTAATGATTCTTATGTCAGAGATCAGCGGCAAGCGACAATAGGGTTATGACTTTTACCAGGCACTACTGTGTCATCGTCCCGTCCCTATTGTGTGTAAATCAGTAGTTTTATTTAAGGCACATAAAATAAAAATTGTGAATTACCAAATTAATTTGCATTTATTTATAAAAACGGCTGCGTCATTTTGACTATCTAATTTACTATTTGCATCATTATCATATTTTTTATTAATTTGTTTATGATGGAGCAACTGTCCAATCCATAAAATGTTAATTAAATATATTTGAAAAAATATGAAATTATTTTAAATTACTTCTAATTAATAAAAATTCCCAACGTCAGTTGTTTTTGTAATTAAATTAATTTATATTTAAATTAAAAAAAAAAAAACATTATGAAGTATGTCTCTACAGGGGAAATAGTATTTTAATTTAAAAAAACGTATTCCAAATTTGATCTGTAATTTTATTCTCAGAACCAAACGAATGAAATTTCATTTTAACATTCTTTCAGTATGATATCTAGAAGGCGTATATAATGTCATTATCACTCATTTGTTTTCATTTAGAAATACTTGTTAAAATGACAGATCAGGTACTTTCGTTGCGCAACGCATAATAGTTAGCTTTCTTGTAAATGAGTGGGCCAAACCAAGAGATATTTTGCAGACACTTCAAGCACATCACGGACAATCCACATCCACCGAAAGTTTTGCGCGAGATGGGTAGCGGGATCGCTGACTTTTGAACAAAAGCGTTAAAGTCTTTATTGAGCTTTTCAGGGAAAAGATAGATAAAAAGAAAGATAATTAGAATACTTATGTGAATTTACGTACCTAATTTTATACTTATGTGGAACAAGACCGAAGTAATGATAGGGAGAAATTTGACCAAAACATTTCGTTTAAAATCCACACTTCGTGAGTTAGGCCGACATTACCGTGCGCCTAGATTCAGATACCCGCCTGTCACGCGGAAACCCAGGTTCAATTTCTGACTTGAAAGGAATATTTTTCAAAGGTAGTAGTTATTTATATAATGCTTGTTAAACGTAACCTTGGAAAAAAATGTGCGAACCACCTAAAAATCTGTCATCTGCAGTACCTATAGTAAAAGAGATAAAGTCGAGATTTGGCCGTCATGGGTGCATTTTTCTCTTGTAATTTGTTTATTTACTTACTTACTATGTGTTAGGTAAGTAGGTATTGACATAACTAAATAAAATCCCAAAAGGCGAACACATGGGTGGATACAAAGGCGTTGGCGGACAGGGGTAAAGATAGTGAATATTTGGTGGAAAAGCCGTTTTTAATGATATGTCCGCCTTTTTACCCACCTATGATATAAACCTTTAAAGAGCCTAAATCCAAAGTAAGAAAAATGCAGAAGACTGACTTATAAGGGCTCATTACTGAATCCATAAGTAACGTATTGGCATTGACGTATCAATAAAAATCAATGAATTAGGAGCCCAAGTAATTTTTTTAATAAAAGTAATACAAAAAGCAAGCGTATTTATGTTTTTTTAAAGGTGTCATATTTTTAGGACCGTAAATATTACTGCATAAAATCAATTGCATTAAAAAATAAAAAAAAATTAAGCTCGATACATTTGTAAGAATTAAGTAAATAATTAAAAAAAAAACATAATATTGCTCTAAACTTGAGTTTTGCAGATAGTATAGTATATAGTATGGCATATTCTTAAATTTTAATTTAAATTGAAACTATCGAACTATGAAAAATAAAAATTAAATTGATATTTTTCCATATATCGTATAAATAAATAAAGATTCATCGCATCATTAAAAAAAGGGGGCAAAGTAAAAATTGAAGCAGCGGTTCATAGAGCAAGCACATTTCCCAATGTAAAAAAAAAAAAAAAGGAAAGTTTGTTTTAACCTTGATGTTTGTCGATATATCAATACTTTATTTATTGGTTAAGCACCAGAAATTAAAAACAATGAAAATGATACCTTATAACTCGATATTGATAGAATAGTTACCGAGGTACGAGAGCCCACGTATGAAAAAAGTGCTCCAAGTAATTGGTATAATTAAAAATTAAAAAAATAAAATGATATATATATATATATATATATATATATATATATATATATATATATATATATATATATATATATATATATATATATATATATATATATAAATTTTTAATATATATATATATATATATATATATATTATTATTCAAGGTTCAATAATAAGTCTAAATCGGATAACTGATGACGGCTTTTCACCACTTTTTCTCTGTCCGCCACCCCCTTTGTAACCACCCGCGTGTCCGCCTTTTGAGATTTGATTAGTTATGTTAATACCTACTTACCTAACACATTTTTAAGCATATCACCTTTACCTTAAAAAATAGGCCACTTGCACCACTTATAGCACCAAGGGCGGTGTTGGAGCTGGAATATATGGACAGAGGCCGAGGGCAGAGTTTTCCTTTAGCCTAGGCATTCTCGCAACCATATTTCAAGCGGAGGTATTTGCTATTGAGATGTGTGCTAGATCGTTGGTTGATCGGCACTGCACACGTAAGACAATTAAAATATTCTCCGATAGTCAAGCAGCTCTTAAGGCTCTTGAATCCAGCCGGTGCAATTCGAAAATCGTCTGGAATTGCAAGGATGCGCTGACCAAACTGGGTCAAAACAATAAGGTTACACTACTGTGGATACCTGGACACACCGGCTTAGAGGGTAATGAATTCGCAGATCTCCTTGCCAAAAGGGAGACGGAAACAAAATTCACAGGGCCGGAACCGGTCATTGGTATATCTTATGGAATGGCCAAGCAGTTCATATTAGCTTGGACACAAAAAGAAAATCCTCGGTACTGGCATGGACTTCCGGGTCTCAGACACTCGAAGGCCTTCATAAGCCCACCGAACCAACAATGTACTGTCAAACTCCTGGAGCAATCAAGGGTACACCTTAAAACTCTAGTGGGACTGTACACGGGATACTGCAGATTAAAATACCACATGCACAAGATCGGCCTAGCGGAAGACGCCGAGTGCCGTATGTGCATGGAAGGGGATGAATCGGCAGAACACATACTGTGTTCGTGCCCAGCAGTGGCACGACTAAGATCCTCGCAATCCTCGGCAATGACTTGTTGCCGGGGGAGGTGAAAGATCTCTCTCCCAACAGGATCATCAGATTTATTAGAAGTCTGGACCTGGTGGGAGAAATATAAAAGGGTGTGAGCCACAATAGACCGATCGGTGGCGGTGGAAGGATGTTATAGCCACTTACTTTAAACCTACCTACCTACCACTTATAGCTACCCTCAGTATCCTTATGGTCAGTGGCGTATGCTTTGGGGAGCCAGAGGGTGCACAGGCTCCCCCACTTTTTAAAACTCATTAAATAATTTTTGGAGATACTTAATTTGTTACCTATATAATTTCTTTTTTTTCAGTCAGTATACGCCACTGATTAGGGTGTCCGCTTGCGCTTGATTGTAACTATGGATATTAAATGAAGACATTACAATGAATAAAAACCATATCATTGTTGACGGCCAAATATTGGCTCTCTGTCTTGGACTACTAGTACTTTAGCTTCATAGAGGCCCTCGTTCGATGAAAAATTACATACAATGTTTTTTTTAAAAGGGTACAATTTTCAGGGTTATTTTTTTAAGTAATTTCATATTCCAGTTTTTTACTACATATGATATATTTTAAATATATTTTTAAATTGGCTAAAATAAACAACGAAAATTTCTGAAAATTACCAATAGCCACTAGGTCTTAAAAAAAACACGACATTTTTAATATTACTTTCCAACCTAAAAAGTTGATAATTTACCACGGCAACCATTTATAAACTGCACAAAATAGCTGAGAAATTTTTCATTGTAACTTCACTGTACTTAGGACAAGGTTATTATTTTTTTTTTTGACGTCACAAAGATGGTTTGTGTAAATTAAACCAAACAAGAATCCAGTACATTAATTAACCTAATTTCTTAGAAAATACATGTAATTAAGTTGTTGTACAGGTTGTAACAAATAAGAGCCTCACCATTGGGATCTCGCGAAATGTAAAGGCGGCGAGTGACTTATAACTAAACGTTGTAATGTAACATGTTACACATCGAACATTCACGCAGTAAATTAAGATAACTGCGCCGTTTGCGGCGAGCTGCTCGCGCTCGCCACTGCTCCATCGGATTGTCGGTTTTTTCGCAAATCCCTTTGAAGTGTTCGGCGCTAGTCAATCAGTGAATCAGTTTGTTCGTTGCGAGCGTATGGAAAGTCGTGGTCTTTTCCCATTTTGTTTTTTAAATAAAATTCACTTTTTAGGTTTTGCATTTCATGCGAATCAGGATGCAGTGGGATCGTGAGAAAACCCTGCCTTTTATTAACAAATATATCATAATAATAAAATCGCCATGAGGGGAAATAAATATAGTATCGGTCAAAAAAAAATTATTAACTAAATCGGCCTAAAATGTCCAAAAACGCGTAAAAAAACTAATTTGAGCAAAAAAAAATCGATCGGTCTGTCTTTCTGTCTGTTGGTTCGATAACTTTTGAAGGAATTAAGCTATTAACTTCAAATTTTGTACACAGGTATGTATCTATAAGAGAATCATTCAGATTGTTTTTGAGCCATATTCGTTCAGGGAAGGGGTGAAATGGGGGGTTAATTAGCAAAAAATAGTTTTTTATAAAAATCGATAATATGTCGTATCATTGGTTTTTATACACAAAATTCGATTTTACAGTCTATATGAATTTTAACAAAATTGTCGCGGGGGGTTAAAAGGAGAGGGGTGAAATTAAAAATTATTTTAAAAAATTAAGTGATATGTCTTTTAAAGGGTTTTTTGATATGCAAAATTTGATTTTACTATTATATAAAATTTAAACAAAAACTGGTGGGGAACGGGGGAGGGTAAAAAGAAGAGGTGGTAGTGGTTGAAAATTGTAAAAAAATCTAATATGTCGTTTTAGGAGTTTTTTGGTATACAAATTTTAATTTTTCATTTGTATGTCATTTTAGCAAAAAATTGAGGTGGTAGTAAAAAAAGAAGGAAAAATCAATTAATGTCTTTTTGTATACGGATTTTAAAACAGTGATGTGGAAGTAATAAGTCTGTCCACCGTTTTGTTGTCTGCTTCTGTACAAATTCGTTACTCAAACGCGTTTTTTTTTCTTTTTTTCATCTTTAAATTACAATAGCGTGCTAGCAGATATGCAAACGCGACCTCCATGTCTGATATTTTCGACGACACTGTGAAGACGAATGGTGGATCACTCGTGAACCGAGCATTCAAACGCGAATATTCGCTGCGATGTGGTGATGAACTGAACGGGTTGCTGTAATGTAATGCTCGTAGCGAGCATTACATTACAACGTTCGGTTACAAGTCAGTCGCCGCCTTTACACGCAGTGAATACAGAAAGCTGAGCCATTTGCGGCGAGCTGTTCGCGCTCGCGGCTGCTCCATCGGGTTGTCGGTTTTTTCGCAAATCCCTTGGAAGTGTTCGGCGCTAGACAATCAGTGAATCAGTTTGTTCGTTACGAGCGTATGGGAAAGTCGCATTTTTTCTTATTTTATTATTTAAATAAAATTCGTTTTATGAGGTTTTGCATTTTGTGTAAATCAGGATGTAGTGGGATCGTGAGAAAACCCTGCTTTTTATTGACAAATATAGAAAAAAAGGAAATCTTCGGGATCCTCGTCATAAGAATTATTTAAACAAATAAAAAAAAAATACGCACGGAAAGAAACTGGAGGATGAAATGGGGATAGATGTAGAAGAATGCTTAATAAAGTCCATCCACTATTTTGTTGTCTGCTCCTGTATAAATTCGTTATCCAAACGGGTTTTTTTTTCTTTTTTAGTCTTTAAATAACAGTTGCGTACTAGCAGCAGGGCCGGACTAACTATGTCGGAGCCCCTAGGCAAAACACGTTTCGGGGCCCCTTTACCCTTTTTCAACCTCCAGAAACCTACCTTTTTTTAAATACTTAATCTCTTTTTTTCCACATAACAAAGGTATGCCATCACCCTATTTTATAAAAAAAACAACTACCATGCAATACAATACAATTATTTCTTTCAATCTTTATTGCACACAAAAGAACAGATTCATAGAAACGAAAATATATAACTTATTATTATTTGTCCTATAAAAAACTCTACACTCGTCAAATTCTAAAATACTAGATGAAATAAAAATGTAAAATAAATTTTCGTAATAGGCTATTTGCCACCATTGAAAATAAGCTTTAAATTGTGGTCATCCCATCAGATAATAGTATAAAGAAGCATATTTCTCTATAATATAAAGTAAAAAATTTGCATATTTATTGCAAAATATACGTATTAGAATTCAAATATTTTTGAAATTAATTCAGCGACTGGAACGCTCTGTGATTGGTTACAACTTTGGTGACGTCACTCGCAAGGAAATAAATGTCACAAGCTTTTTGTTGTGTGTTTTCAGGTGTTATTTTCCATTTTTAACTATCTAAATGACTGTTCCTTGACTATTTTATATAAAAAACATATTTCAAGTAATATAATTATCCGTTTCGTACCTCAAAATGGACATACATTTTGTGCAAGCCGATAATAGAAACCTACCTGAGATAGACGCATTTATGATTGTGCGTTTCTTTAAAAATAACGCTGACTACTATGCTGGAGAACTCAAAAATGTAAAAACAGTTGTGTAAGCACCTCTAAAAAATTATTTATTTACTTGCTTGCTTGCTTCAATGGGGGCTTTTATACCCCCGGTATGGCTTTGCTGCACGGCAATCGCCAGCTCTCCCCGTTCCAGACACACGTTGTTGTCAACGTGAGCTTACATTAAAGTGATCTTCACACATAAAAACATTTGAATGCGATACAAAGCTGTTTGGATCTCTTCGAGTTAATTGTAACCACTTTTTTCGCCTTTAAGGATTTGTTGGGACAGATATAAACAGTTTTTGTGGTGTTTTCAGAGAAGTATTGGTACATTGTGACACTACACACCATTTATATACCATTTTAGTCAATAAATTGGGAAATTATTAACAAAATTCACTGTAGTTGCACTCGTTAACTTGTTTACATTGCATATGACGTCACGCAAATCATATGTCGACGCCATTACAGAGACAACGTTTTTAGCGCGAATTTTATAATTTAAACATTAACATTGAGTTTTATTGAAAATACAGCAGATTTCCCGGAAATATAAAATGTATTGTGTTTGTTAGGTACCAGAGAGTAATTTAAAACGATTTTTCAAAATCAGTCAAATAGCCTATTAAACTAACTCGGTATCGTAATACATCGTCTATTACATTCGTCTTCTAGCTGATTTTCTCAAAGCATTTGCAATGTTTATAAAAATCTAACACTTTTATCCAAATTTGTATGTTATAAAACACAGACCACAGTTAAACTGATTAAATTAAATTCACAGTTGCAAAATTTCCACATCGTAATTACAGAACAAAATGAAGATTCTCTATGTTACAACATAGATATCCAAAAAATCGGGGTTAATCGGTGACTTCCCCAATTGTTGTTATGCCAAACAGTACTGCCAACCTTATGAAAGTTAAGTGTACATAAAATAAATTCATACATGTACAAGTAAGTCTGCATTCAGTATGCATTCAGATTCGGATCAACATTGACGATATCTAGATTTTTCTTGAGATCTCTAAACTATTACGCTGTGTCTGAAAAACTAATTATTACTCTCTTAAATTTTAACCAGTGTTTTTCTATCTGGTTAAAACTCCGGTAACAATTTGCTTATTCATTGGGAGTCAAACCTTTGAAGCGAGCCAAATTTTCGCGCGGTGCGGTCCCCCGAACTACGCGGGGCAGTTGCCTGCACTGTCTTATGAATAATCCGGCACTGACTAGCAGAAATGCAAACGAGACCTCTTTGTCATTTTCGATGACACTGTGAAGACGAATGGTGGATCACTCGTGAACCGAGCATTCAAACGCGAGCATTCGCTATGATGTGGTGATGAAGTAAACGGCTTGCTATAATGAAATGCTCGTAGTGAGCATTTTATTACAACGTTCGGTTACAAGTCAGTCGCCGCCTTAAGAGATTAGGGTTAAATTAGGGCAGAGTTGCGTAATTTAGTGTTAAGTAAAATGCAGTTTCGGCATTAGAAAATATCCGAAGAATGCAGTTCAGTTGACGTTTTCGTGTCTTCCGGACTAGGTTAAGTTTTATCTTTTGGCGTTGGACATGCGCTGTTGATTCTTTGTAATATTTAATATCATCATGGTGTTATTTTCTTCATTTTTAATAATTTTTAACAAACATGATCTAAAAAGTATATACAAATCAACAACAGTGAAAAGGTTTCAGTGACAAGTAATAGTATTAAGTCAGTCAGTCCTTAAATTGAAAGTTAAAAACGCCAACAAAATGACCAGTTTATAAATCGCCAGTAAAAGTGGTAATAAAATTTATTTTTAGGTATTTTCTTAAATAACGCCAGAAAACCATACATTTGAAACTGCATTTTAGTAAACACTAAATTGCGCCATTTTGACTTAATTTAACCTTCTTCATATTTCTTACTGTTTCCGAGATGCCAGTGGTGAGGCTCGACTTTGGTACACCCTATACAGAAAAGGTTAAATTTCACGTTAAAAATATTAATTACGTTTTTTTAGAGCTTGTTATTTCATTATGTTTGATCGATAACTATTAAAAAATATATTGGTTATAAAAAAAATATAAATACATTATAGTTTATAACCATGCGCTACAAATAGGGTATGCGTACCGTAAAATGATCTCATCAATAATATATGCATATTAAAATTACTTTTTTAGTGTTTGTGTCTAATTTTCCTTTGTTTATTATTCCTTTTTCTCATTGTTGTTTTTTTATTTATCTAAATTTGGATTTTTGTGTTCTAATTATGGTTTTATTTTTCTTATTCGAATTGTAGTTCCTAAGGTAATTCTTTTGCTACCTTTTGCGTCGACATTTTGTGTTCAAGAAAAAAATCGTCATCAATTTAAATTTCCTTAATTATGTTGGTTTCTTTTTAACAACATTTAGATTTTACTCATCCAGAACTGTACTTTGAATTTAATAACATTTATAATTTATAATGCTAATTTATTATACTAATTTTAAATTGTATAATGTGATATGGAATCTTTAAGTTTATTATGGTAGAATCGTCACGGATACATTTTTTTTTTAATTTTAAAAGTATATTTGAGGTAAATCTGAAAGTTCAAAGGGTCAATTGACCATACGTGCTCAACTATATATTTTTTTAAATACCACATAGTCAGAATAGTTAACTTTTGGTATTTTTAGGTTGCCTCCAGAGTAGTGGTTGTATGCGGAGTGTTGTTGGCCACGAACAGTGCAAGAGAAACTTTAGGTTTGCCACTGGCCCTGCTGGCATGGAGTATTACAGAAATAATTCGATATTGAATTACGCCTTGAATTTAATTTATACTGTGCCCTATTTTCTCAAGTATTTAAGGTGAGTTCTTAGATTTACTTGTAAAAAGAAATACTGAGGCAGTGGCCAAAAGTAAAAAAGATTTTAATATCGGCACCTTTGATGTCCAACAAAACAGAAAAAACGGCCAGTGTTGCCGTTTTTCCTTTTTTGTGGGAACATTTAAAGTCAGCTGCTTATTAGTGTAGGCAAGATATGTACAGGGTGTCCACCTTCGTGTGTTTTACGGGGTTTCACGCTTAGGAGTGAAGTTACAAAGATGCGGTTTTCGCGACACCGTGCTACTTTTTTGTCAAACGAAAGATGCCCCAAACAGATTTGTCCTAGCCCCCTTAGTTTCTTCGCTACAGGGTGATTTTAAAGAAGTATTTTCGGTTACCCCTCGTATCTCAGGTATCTGATAACTTATCGAAAAGATAAAAACGGGCCCTTATAGAACTTTTTACGCAGAATACAGTGGCGTACTTGAAAATTTTCTCGGATTTACTTTCTTTGAGATATTAGCCAAAGTTGCACTTTTTTAAATGGAACACCCCGTATATTTTTTCGTCATATTATTTGCCACACTGAGAGCTTTCTAAAAATATAATATAGTCGAAAATTATTTTTATAAAATAAATATATACCTATTTAGATAAAGCTCGGCCGCCTCATCGACGTCTTCGTTGGATAATATGAAACATCTATTTATATCATACTTTTCAAAATGTTCAAAATTTTGGTTTTGTGCCATATTTTTTAGATAAATGATAACGATAATCTAGGAACTAGCATTAAAAAATTCAATAGCAATCATTTGACTGTCATTAATTTAAACCAAAGCCGCCTATGTTAAAAAGTAAATAATTGCATGTTTTCATGCTATTTCTAAAAATAAGTTTCGACTATATTATATTTTTAGAAAGCTCTCAGTGTGGCAAATAATATGACAAAAAATATACGGGGTGTTCCATTTAAAAAAAGTGCAACTTTGGCTAATATCTCAAAGAAAGTAAATCCGAGAAAAATTTCAAGTACGCCACTGTATTCTGCGTAAAAAGTTCAATAAGGGCCCGTTTTTATCTTTTCGATAAGTTATCAGATACCTAAGATACGAGGGGTAACCGAAAATACAACTTTTTTAAAATCACCCTGTAGCGAAGAAATTAAGGGGGCTAGGACAAATCTGTTTGCGGCATCTTTCGTTTGACAAAAAAGTAGCACGGTGTCGCTAAAACCGCATCTTTGTAAATTCACTCATAAGCGAGAAACCCCGTAAAACACACGAAAATAGGACACCCTGTATATATAGATTATTTTAAAAATTATTAATATAATAAAAAAATAATACAAAACCTATCTACTGAAAGTGCGATAACATGAAAAAGATGGCACAAGCATAATAAAATATACTTTTTTGAAAACCTCTGAAAACTGGACGACTGTAATTGCTTAAATGGCAAGAGGCGGGATATTGTTCTTGTCAGTGGCGAATTTATACATTTGCCGCCTGTAGGCTATTCAAATTTTGACGCCTCTACGGGCCTCTTTAATTCGCTACCTTACTTCATAATCATATTAATTACAATTCTTTTGTCAATGAAATTGCAACTTTATTATTTGTGCTTTATCGACCTAATTATACCACCTTTTTCCCGTAATTAGTACAATTTTGGGGGATCGATGTATCAGTTCCTTAATTGTGTTAGTCTAACAATTTAGTTAAAATTGCAAAAAAATTTAAATATATTTCTGAGCTAATTAAAGCTCTTCTTTTGATTTATCTATATACCCCTTTTCCACGGAATTACTTTTCCAACCTCCATGCGCTTAATCATAAGTAGATCCTCCAGCAATGAGGCAGATGTGCGTCTAAAATCGTGTCCGGTCAGAAAAATAATACCTACTTAATAAAAAACGTTCGAATGAAAAAAAAAAAAGTTTTAAATGTTATAGTTAAAGGTGTTAAGGGTAAGCAATTAATAAACAAAAATGAAAACAATATTTTCTTATTTTTTTATTTCTAAAAAAAACGTACATCACACGTGCGTTTAAACATGACTACAACACTCGTAGTAATCATGTTCATAAACGCACTTGTAATGTAAGTAACTCCATCTATATGAATCGAGAGAATCAAGTTTTGGACAGCCTGTAAAAAAATCACGTTTTTCTGTTACTTTTTTTGCTTTTCTTCGAAATAGATTTAATTATTCCTTACAGCTCTAGTAATTCCAGTGTTATTTAAATTACTGATTTTCGTGAATTCTAAATTGTATATTATTACCATCATAATTGTAAATTTAAACGTTGTTGACCTACTGGACTATTAATCGGTTTTAGGATGTCGTTGAACAATTATAATTTCTATTTGTACGTCTTTCCCAGTATTAAAATGAAATATTGACTTGTGAGAGTTGTTCAGCTGTCTAATATCTCGAAAAGAATATATGGTATAAAAATTGTTAGGGACAAAGTCAGATTATATAAGTCTGGAACGTGCAAAATTTGTGATTTTACTGTTTAAACTGGATATTTATTGGTTTAATGAAAAAAGCAATATAATTTAGATACGGACAAAAAGAAAAATTAGGAAACTACATACGAGAAAAAACGATTTATTTAATATTTGATTTCCTAAATTTGGATAATGGATAAGATTTAAAAAATGGTAAAAATACAAAAGACTTACGGCCGAGTGATGAGCGCGTTGTTAAATTTAGCAATGGACTTAGCAATTGTTAAAAGTTAACAACGGTTTAGAATGTTTAACAAAATGTCAGATTTTGACAGGTTGCCTACTAAAATCATTGAATAATACTGACAATGACGTTTTGTTAAACATTCTAAACCGTTGTTAACTTTTAACAATTACTAAGTCCATTGCTAAATTTAACAACGCGATCATCCTGGGCCGTTAATGTACTGAAACTTGGTATATGGATATAAAATTACAATAAAAAAGCAAACTAAACTAATTACATTAAAAACCGACATCGGTTAAATAGTTTAAGATTGTGATAGTGATGTGTGATGTGTCCTATCCTTAATAATAATATTTCCACAAAAATTTGGGGGAGGGAGGCTCATATTTTTTGATTTGGGGCTGCCTAAAAATACGTCACTGAAAAATATAAAAAATCACAATATGCCTATTGCTTTACTTCAAATAAATTAAATTTAGAAAAAGATAAAAGTGAAAATGTGGTTTATTTAATTAAAAATACATTCTTTTAGCAGATTTAAGTTTTTAAGACGATCCCACAGGGTGTGCCAAATTAATATTGAAATAAACATTTCTTACTACTTATTCTAACCTATTACAACTTTTAAAAAATTAATAAAATATTGAAATATCTTTTTTACATATTCAGTCGATTAAAACAACTAACAGGATTATTCAATGGCAAAGTTAGTGACGTATATAAACAAAACAGAAAGAAAACAATTTATTTAGCAAGTAAGTAAAAAAATCCACATTTTTATGGTATGGTTGCGTCGGACTGGTTTTGTCCTCAAACTGACGGTTACTTGTTAAACCTATCAATTTCTGTAAAGAATTTGCATTAAACTCTCGTTGATTTTAACAGAAAGAAGTAAAGTTTTACATTGTATTTATCAATAAGTTCTGTTAGTATCAAAAAAGTAAACTTTTGGTCTGTGTGACGTCCGGTCTACCTTGGTACTTTATAATTGTTCTACGAAAAAAAAACGACATCCTTTACGTGCTGACGATGCTAATGGGTGTGGAATTTTGCTGAAATTTGTTAACACATTGGTTATTTAGAAAACCTAGTAATTATTAAAAATAGTTTAACATTAAAAAAAAACAACATAGTTAAGTTTGTAAGTACAGGTATAGTTTAATTGCATGTTTTTAAATTTAATGATTTTAAAAATTTGTTTAAATTTCACAAAAACATTGTACCCAGTTATTCAAATTTAATTTTTAAATTTATAAATAAATAAAAATTAAATATTAAAATATATATATATATATATATATATAAAATATATATATATATATATATATATATATATATATATATATATATATATATATATGTAAAAAAGAACATAGTGCTTATTATTCTAATGCTTTATGGTACACAACATTTTATCTATCTATCTACCTTTCTACAAAATTGTAACACAATACACAGTATAATTATAAAAAATCATGGACATCGTGAACATGAACGAAGGAAGGCTGCCGGGACCAAACCTTTTGGACCCGAGCCTTTCGTAGGTCTGACAGGGTTCGATGAAGGACCTAACCCAAAGACACACTCAACAGCAGTTTACAAGACGATGGGATAAAACAGTAAACTTTACTTTTTCAGGGAGTTACTGAACTATCCTGACAGAATCACTAAACATTACTTGGCCTAGGGCGAACCGCCTAATCACGGGCGTTCTGACCGGACATTGTCCATTACGAAAGCACCTTTTAGAATGGGTATAAATAACACGCCTCTATGTAGAGGTTCAACAGGAAAAGACGGTGGAGCAATCCTTTGTTTGCCCTGCACTCTCGTCCAGAAGATCCATGCTGGGCGATATTGGCTTTCCTTAGCCGACTTGGTAATTCCTCTCGGCGACTTTCTCACCTACTTTAAATCGAGGTTGGCGGCGTTCTGGTGGGAGTCCCTTTGAAGGGCCCGGGCCTACTATGGCCTAGGTGCCGTGATATCTATCACCCTCCTCATCTTCAGATTCAGATTCTTCAGAACATAAACAAATGTGACGTGGAATAAAATGTATAATCTACAAATCGAAACAAAACGTCATCTACCAGGTGTCTACACAACCTAGATGTCAAACGATGTTAGAGAGTTGTATCGATAAATTAACTTACATCGCCATCTATTATAAATTCAAACTGAACAATAAATACACATCATTATTGTTTAATAAACATTGAATTTGCAAAAAAGATATTAAGGTCAATATTTGAGATAAAACTTATCCTATCTTTTAAGTTTGACTAAATTACAACATTACCAAATTTGATTAAAATAGTAGTTTTGAGTTAATAATAATTAAAATATATATATATATATATATATATATATATATATATATATATATATATATATATATATATATATATATATATATATATATATATATTTATATATTATATATATACATATAATATACATATATATATATATATATATATATATATATATATATATATATATATATATATATATATAAATGTCCAAGGCTCTTGTAAGATGACTATGACGGGGGTTTCAATTTTTTTAGGAATAATGAGGCGATGTGACGAGAATAATGGGTTTCCACTGAACATACTCTTTTGGCGAAGCTACTTTTTTTTTTAAAAGGGGTAGTTAACAGGGGCAATTATCGATTCTGGAGTCAGGAAAACCCACACTGGATATGCAAGCTCATACGCAGCGTCCTCAAAAGTAAATTTATGGGCAGGCATCATCAACAACAGAATATTAGGGCCATACTTTTTGGGAAACCTTACAGCTGCACCTCTTAGACTTTTTACCTTTGAATTAGTGCCTGCTTTGGCTTTATGTTTCCCTGAAGCAGATCCAGATATCCCCCTGAAACACTTTGGTTCCAACGGACGGCGCTCCCCCTTTTTGGTATTAACGTCAGAAAATCTCGATGAAATATTTGCAGGACGCTGGATTGGACGACGTGGTACAATTGAATGGCCGCCACGATCCCCAGACTTAACGCCATTAGTTATTTTTTTTTGGGGATATCCGAAAGACAACGTTTATCAAAATGGCCGGCTAATATTGAAGATCTAAAAACAGAATTAGAGTGGATTCACATAACATACCGGCTGAGGCCATTGGGAATTCCGTAGACGGGTTTTACCATCGCCTAGGAGCCTGCCAAGTAGGGGTGGAGGGCATTTTCAGCATCTGTTACGTTAATTCACCCGTAGATAGCACTAAGTAGGTATTTCTAACTTTTTGTTTAAAGATTTTTTCTCATTTCCTGGTAACCACATAAGTTTAAAAAAAAAGAAAGGGTATGGTCAGATTCCATTTTTACAAGCTTTTCAATGAGCCCATACACGACATAGGTTTGCATTTGAAAAAAGTTGGGAAGGGTTGCAGCTAAGGGGTTCAAAAAATATTTCTTTTTATTGCCAAAAATGCGTACAATTTAAAAACAATTGACGTGTTTCAGCGTTTTTTCTAAGTTACTGATTAAAAAGATATTAATTTTATTCCGGACTTTTGCGCATCCCTGTATTGTATGCACATAAGGTACAACCCCTATGCATGACATTATAGATTAGTTTTAAGCATTAATTCTCCATTGTTTTAATTCTTTAACGTACAACAGCTTCTCACAGAGAAAATAAACTTCGCTGAAATGATTAAACTGTCAGAAATCAAGATAATCATAGAGAAAAAGTGACAGTTAATTTAACTGTAATTATAGAGACCAATTAAAACGAACAATACTATTTATTAACGAATAATAAAGAAGGTTGTAAAGCTGTAACATAAATCGCATTGTCTATTTCCGTGTAAATTTGGCTACTTAGCCAGAGATGACCTTGTTTTTACCTTTTTAAATTTCTATTAAGTACTATTAACCTACATGTTTTATTAGCTTGCAGCACCTGCGATAATAAAGTTGTACCGTGTGTAGGTGTTTTTATTATATATATTTTTTATTTTATATTATTCCTAAATTTGTTAAAAAAAGAGAAATTCTTAATTTGCATCACATCGATTTTCAGAAAACAAGATGAAGAATTTTATAACATCTGCATATTAAAATCTTGAAATAAGAAAACACACCTAACATGTGATTTTTAACCAAAATATGTCGTTTTTCAGGTCCAGAGAAACAACATTTAAATGAAAAAATCTTTTCCTAACCATAAAGTGTGTATCCAAAAATGGGCATAAATTTAACTTGCGTTTGATCTTAAAAGTTTTGATTGCTCGACCTTCATAAGTTTTTAATATGTTATTCTTAAGGTAACTCTAAAGCACATAAATGGGGGATTTTATTATAATTTATGAATTTAAAATTTTATTACATTTTTATATTCCACAAGCAGAGAAATTATTAAACGGTATTCAATCTAATGAATATTTACCAAAAACTAATTTGCTTAAAGGTTACAGCACTTCATGATGAGGCTAAAATTATATTTCGCGGCTCGGGCTTGTGCTAAAACCTTTGACGCTTAATTTATTATCTGGATTTTGTAGTATCATTCGTATCGTATCGCAGTTACCATTTGTAAGTATAAATACTAAAGATGATCCGGATTCGTGATCCATTAAATAGGAATCGATTCCGTTTTTTCTTAAAAAAGGAATCGTGATTCGATTCCTGTTCGAGAATCTGAATCTGTAAATCGATTCCTTTTTTGAAGGAACCGTCCCAGCTCGTTGTGGGGAATGACTTTCTCTACAACACTTGACATCCTTGATTCGGACTAAATAAAAGCTGTTCGGCCTATTGATGACGCCACTCCCATCATAAAGCTTCCTCTTGTCCATCAATCTGTCAACTATCTGCCCTTTTCAGGTATGCTCATAGCTTCTCTGTTCTAAAGAATTAGCTAGTATAGTTTCTCCCTAAGCAGTGTTTAATAGAGTAATATGAAATGCCTTTTTCTTGCATTTTTTCAAACTCCATTTGAAGAGGCTTTCGAGTGGTCTGCTACACATATGTCTTTTCTTTCTCTCCAAATCTTTATACCTTACTAACAGCCTCTTAACACACTCATAATTTTTAGTTATTTGTTAATGAATATATAGATATATAAAAAACTATAATGTATAATTAATTTATCCTGTTTTTTATGACCATCTTAAGACAAAATAAATTGATGGGGCCTATCGTAACATCCATTAAAATATGTTGTATGCAAAAATAAATACTATCATCTTCTTTGGCCGTAGAAAGTGCTATAAGATAAATAGTGTAAAAAAATACTCAAAGAACATGAAACTTAATGAAATAACATTTACAATTATGACTATTTCCACAACTCTTGGCAATCTTATTATTGACTCCATTCGCACCAACCTCCTCATTTTGCTCATCATCTAACTGTAAGGGACCTGTCTTTTTGCTCTGAAAATAGAACATTATTATTCCTTCTCTTGCAGCTGCTAATAGATTTTTGTTTAAACTATTTTTTCATAAAATAACCATTCTTAAGGAAAAATTACAAGAAACTCCAAAAAATGATCAAAAACTGCGAATAAAAAAAATTGGACCACTTTTGGCCTATAATACTATTTTTTTTGTGGTCAGCGACCCAAAAGACTTCGGATACCGTTGCATGGACCTCTGGTATCATGTTCAAAGGGGTCCAGCCAAAGCACTTTGACATAGACACGACACGATTCACGATCATCTGTATCACCACCACTGTAAATTTCTTTGTTGTACCATTTAACAGGATTTTCCTTATAACAACTATTGCCTAAATGCATACGCTTTAATTTTTTGGCCATTTTTTAATATTTGTTACCAGTGAAAATGTTACACAAACAGTTCGACGTCGTCTAGTAGACTACTGCACAAGGGGTAATCCTGATCTATAAAAGGTCTGTTTGTTATCAAGTTCAGAGTAGGACAAAGTAGGAAAGTGTAGGACTAAAAAGTGGAACTAAATGTAAATGAGTTCCGATTTTTAATTAATTAAAATTAAAGTTAGAAAAAGTAAAAATTAAAAACGCACGATTTTGCTTAACATTTGCTATTAATTTCGTGTCACTAAACAACAGTAATCTATGTAATGAGGATCAAAATGACGATCATTATGATACTAGGAGATAAAATATTTTTAGAATGAAGTATTGTACCAGAGATATAAGTCTTTTGTGTAATTGTTTTGTATCATTAAGATTTTTCTGAGGAGCTCCATATTCGGCCAAAAAGAACATAATACCATGATGAAACTCACGATAAATTTCGTTTAATTCAGTTTGATAGTTTTGCATAATAATTTGACAACCATATTTTGTTTGAAAACATTTAATAGTTCTGCAAACTGAGTACCAGAATATTCAACATTGATTTTTTTACATATACTTGAGACCTCAGCAACAAAAATTATTTAAACAATTATTGCCTTGGCAATTGCTTATTGCTTTAACCAATTGCCGAGGGCGCCCAAATGATCCGATTTTTATTTAAAAAAAACATTTGGAAGCTTACGATCTCTAACATATATAAAAAAAACGAATGTCTAGGTTCAATATTCTAGATTCTACCCAACTTACAAAATTTTCAATTTTTTAATACGAAACTGGATTGCAAAATTATTGTGCAAATAGTACTGAACGGATTACAATGAAATTTGGCATAATGTTTCAACATAGCATGACCTTTTAGGCCGAATTAGGTCCTCCTAGAAATGTAAGGGTCCAAAAAATGCATGTCATGTTTTTTTGTTTATTGTTATTTTGCAACAGTCGTAATACATTTTGCGATTTCTAATTCTATCTTCGAAATTTAGTTAGGAAACTTATCTCCATACAACTTTTTCCAAGTGCAAATTTTTGTGACTTTGTTTTGCATGCCATTTTGTTATTAACGAAAGAATGTTATTCCAAATTAAAAAAAAATGCATGCATGCTGCATAGGCACTTCCTTTGTAGACTCCAGTCCCGCCAATACCCACATAAGCGTTATATACTTTAACATTTTCCAAGATTTTTATATGTTGTGCAATAGATACATGTATGCCATTTTTTAAACTTTAAGTAACATTTAAATTTTAATAACAAAATGGCATGCAAAATAAAATAACAAAAGTTATCCGGTTTTTTAAATACTAAATATTGAAAAAAAAATAATTCTACATTTTTTCTGTTTTGTGCAGCGCATACGTGCATACCATTTTTTAGTAAACTAAAAATAATTCTCTTTAAGAAATAACAATACGGCATGTAAAACAAAGTCACAAAAATTTGCACTTCAAGTAATGTTTATAATAGGTCTGTTTGTTATTCAGAAATATTTTACATTATTTTACACTTTTTTTACCTATGTAGTCCTAAATTACACCTTCCATTAGAGCGCTTACGTAAAAAGAAGTGTAAAATAGGGATGCGACATCGAAGCCAAACATCGATGTTAAAATGAGGAACATCAAAACCTGACCATCGATGGTAGCAATACGAACATACAACATCGATTTATCTAATCGATGTTACGATGCAATATGGTTCGTTCATGGTCTATTAGCAATAAAGCTACCAATATTACTAAAAACCGCTTTATTTATTTAAAATATACAAGAAATAATACATGTTTTTAAACTAAAACAAAACTCTTAGTAAAAAAGATTATTAAAAAAACTAAAAACATTATTTTATATTAAAAAATAATAACCCAATAAGATTTTTTAATGCTTTGTAAAAAAAGTAATTTTGATAATAATTTTTCCTTTATCCTGTTTGGCTGCTGAGTTACTGTTTGCCTGCTTTTGAAAACAGACGTTCTGATGGAACGGAAGTTGCAATAACAGACAAAAACTTCGGTGCAATTGTGGCTAGAGTGGGATAGGTAGAAGCGTTTTTCTGCCACCAGCTAAAGGAATTAACATTCGTATGTATGTATGATGTATGTTTAAAATTTTTGTACTTTTTTTAAAAAGACTTCTTGAATCTTATATAACATTTAATTATTATTTGTTTATAAGTAAATGGGCAAAACGTTTATGTCTTTACCAAACTTTACATAACAAAGAAATTCACATCATAAAAATTTTAGTATATCCTTAAGATTGAATTTAAAACATTGTTACTTGTTTTTACCTTTGCAAAAAATATCGATGTCAGAAGGCAACATCGATGTTATCATCGATGTTTTCGATACCCGACCATCGATGGCAAAACATCGATCATCGATCAACCAACCATCGATGTTTTTAGACCATCGAACATTGCACATCCCTGGTGTAAAATAGTGTACACTATTTCTGGATACCAAACAGACCTATTAAGAAGTGCATATAAAGGATGCATACCATTTATGCTTTATAATTCTTTTATTATAAAATAACTATTAAACATTATTTGATCTAGTTCAAGATCCCCAAAAGTTGCTAATTATTTGCAAAAGATCTTCCCGTAATTTTTCACCATATGTACAATTGCTGGATGCATGCCATTCATTACTAGATCTTACATCAGTTCATTATACCTTATGTTTAAAATCATGCGGTAAAATATCACCAAAAAGTACTTAAATTTTTCACAAATGAAAACAAGATTTTTGTCATAAGGTGCATGCGAGCGGCAGTCAAATATCCTATTTTCTTTCCTATCTTAAGGTTAACTATCAACCATTAAAATGGCATGCAGGACCAAATCATTTGATCTGACCTGTCACCTTCTCATTACCTATGTGGAAGAAGTCTAAAGAGTATTATTTAGCACCTCACAAAAATTTTACGTAGGATCGGAAAATATTTTTTTCTGTACCACACTGGGCAAATGAAAATAATGATTTAGTTTTAGTCTTTTACAACTTAAATTTCCGTTTTGTCTTTTATGTTAGTAATTATTTTACTTTTTTGCAAACTATTACCCTTTATGTCAGCAAAGAAATAAAGTAAATTACCGTAATAGTCTATTTAGAATAAAGTACTTTTTCTGTAACCTTGTGGGCCAAATTTAGCTTCCTGGTCGTAGCAATAGTAAGGCAGAATTGTAAGGCAAAAGTACAGATAAACTTGTAACTGCTCAGATAAAAGAATCTTGTATTGATGCAATAAAAGAAGTACATTTTTTTGATAAACTCAAATCGAGGAAGTTTTGCCTAAAGTCATTGCTGACGTACAAGGGGTTTCCTCAGAGGTATTAAAGTAAGGTTAGTAAAATGTACTCGATTATTGCTTTAGTGGCATGTTTTGTGTTTATACGGGCAGTGCGTCTATCTCCTATTATTTTCTCGTCGATAGATAGGGATTTTGCATCCAATTTTTGTTATCCTTACTAGAGAGAACGATCAGTCACTACAATTGTTTTTCCAATATGGATATTTTCCAACACTGGTTTGACACAAGCAACATAACTTCTGAGATAGATCTAATCGAAGCGTCTTTTGAAGCACGGATGTAAAACATTATTCAATTTTGTTTGTTTTATAAGTACGAAATTTAAACTATAAAGTTATATATTTTTTTAATTATGTAAATAATGAACAAAACGTGATTTGTTTTCTTTAAACTGCTTTAATTCAAAACTTAATAATTTATTTTAACCATGTTAATTACTCTTGTTTATACATATACAGTTTATATTGTGATTTTTTGTACATTGTACAGTGGATTGAGGCGTAAACAATACTTAGCGAAAAACTACTGAATTTAAATTATTTATTATTTAATTTTACCGTAATCGAAATAAAGTATTGTCATTGTGTGTCACGAAAGTTTAACCTATGATCAAGGACAATAATTTTTTTTGGAATATTATCTACTTTTCAGCAATGTTTGAATACGAGGTTTTTAAAAAACTAAAGGATATTATTGTTTTAAATAAATTATTTTTAAGCTCCAAATTTCTAGTAGGTACTTTGTTTTCTAAAATACAGATTATATTTCGTTAAAAACAATATAATAATATAATATATATATATATATATATATATATATATATATATATATATATATATATATATATATATATATATATATATATATATATATATCCAATTTTTGACGTTATCCGATCATAAAAAAGTATTTTTTTCGCCAAGTTTAAAAGAAGAAAAGCATATTTATAAAATTCATGCTTAATAAAACTAAATCCATTTTTCGTAAACAACTCCATTTTATCAGGAATATACTTTTTTCTCAGAAATCAATAATATTTTTTCCATATGGTGCCAACCTTATGCCAGACACTATATGCACCGAACATAAGTTTATGTTCGGTGCTATATGTAAGGGCTCTAAATATGCATAACTTTTGTTCTCTTTCAGATATACAACGTTCATTGTCCTTTACCCAATCGGTGTAACTGGTGAGCTTCTATGTATTTGGGCAGCACAAAAGGAAGTTGGAGAAGGACAATTATATTCCTTAGAAATGCCGAACAAATATAACTTTATTTACAACTACCAACATTTATTATGGTTTTTAATGCTCCTTTATATTCCATGTAAGTACTAAACACAGAATTTTCTTTTGTTAATTACTTTATAAAGTTTGTATAGTTTAAAAGGCTCTATGATATATTTTTTTATGAACCTAATAAAGAATATATTGAGGACATGGTTCTTTAACATGTACCTTAAACTTGTTTGTGGTTTAGGCTGACAAATAATTATATATTTAATATGTCTTCTTTAGTCAGCTGTAGAAAAGCCATCGTATCTTCATTGGGCATGAAAATTAACGCACGCTTTGCATATGCAATAAAGGTCTTTAAGTTGCGGCTCTAACTTTAAAGGTTTTTTTACAGTTCAAACGATTTCTAGCGTTAAATTTTTAAAGCTGCAATTTTCCTTTTTCTTAATTACACGTGGTGGAGTTGGCCATGCGGTGGTCAAGAGTATAAACTCGTGAGGACAAAAAAGATCTGACTGTATTTGAATCACCAAAATGTGCCTCGCAATACCCTTTGCAATTTTGTGAATAAGTCTGAGTCTTCAATATGGTCCAGAGCCAGATAACATCGAGATTTTCTCAGAATGTGGGAAGCTCCATATCTTAACTGAACCAAGATCCAGGGCGTAAGCAATGCAGTAAGGGGTGGAGCCGAGCTGGCAAATTGCACCAAAAGGGAGCAGAACAATAAATAAATAACCAACCAATTAAGTTAACCTACAGGGTGCGGCAGCATAACTTCCTTTTTTCAAAACTTAATAAAACGCATTGTATGAATCATAAAGTTTTAATTTGGTTTTTATAATGTTGGTACATACCTAAAGTTTGGTTTTACATAGCCTTAAAGAGCAAATCACGTAGGTGACGTCCCCCATTCTCGATACATTAAGTAAACCTATTTCCGGCGCTTCTTATGACTCTTTCAAGCATAGCAGGCGTTATGTTGGCAATTTCTTCCTGGATGTTGTTCTTTAAATTTTAAAGGGTCCATGGACGGTTCACATAAACACGGGATTTCAAAAAACCCTTTAGAAAAAAAATCACAAACGGATAAATCGGGAGATCGCGCCGGCCATTGCAAATGGCCCCTGATCAAAAAAGGAAGTTATGCTGCCGCGCCAGAAATCGGTTTACGCAATGTATCGTCACCTACGAGATTTGCTCTTCAAAGCTATGTAAAACAAAACCTTAGGTATGTAACAACATTGTAAAAACTGTAAATAAATTTTAAGCATAGCATAAAATTTATTTACAGTTTGTTTGACCTCCGACCAGTGAAATTACGCGATAAAAAGCTACATAGCTTTTTCCGGAAAGAGCGGTTGGCGGAGCCGTATCAACTGATTTTAACCGTCGGAAACAAGGTGAGCCTCACGTCAATTAATGGGGTCATTCTTCTGGGGTCACAGAGCTGTGATTGGTAAAAGCCCAGATTCCTGTTGTTTTTACGTTTTGTATTGTGCACGAGGTTGTCTTTCTATGGCGGAGGATTGGTTGCGCGCACAGCGTGAGATGTCAGACTGACAACAAGCTGGTTGTACTTAATATCAGTAGCAGTCCTTGGTTTGACCGCCATTATTTAAAACACTGGGAAAGTTTAGGTTTGTTAAAAAAAACTGGAATTTCTGGGGGAAACAGAGCCCGACATCCAGGCTTTCTACCGACAAAGCCCGAAAAGCTCACGTTGCCACAACGCAACGTGTGACTGGAAAGAGAGGAGCTGGCGAATTGACTAGTATCAAAGCCATAAATATAGCAGTTCAGTTTAAAAGTTATTTATAAACATTATAACATTATAAAAATTTAAAAAGTTATATATAAATAACAACTGAAAAATTCGTTCGTGCATTCATTTTATACATAAGAATTTTAGAAATAAATAAATAGGTTCTTTATAAATTCCAGTAGGTTGCTAAACATAATTGTTATGGCAAATTGCAACAAGAAATATTAAACTGCAAAAAATTCACTCAAAAGAAACTTGTCATATTGTAAAAACACCTTTATATTATATTTTGGCGATATATTGATGAGTTATATGTTATTTCAATTAGTTCTCTAAATCCCCTAACAAGTAAACTTTATGTTGGTACCACCAAACGGTTTAATTTAATTTATGTAAAAAAAAGTAAATCAGTACTTAAACTTTATTATATTAACAAGCAACATTTAATATACATATATATTTTTAGTGTTTCCCCAACTCTACATGTACATGTTTAGTCAAAGAAAGAAGGCTTTAGGAGGATCGACCAAACAGAAATCCAGCTAAAACAAATTAGGATTAGATTTCATTAAGACTGAACAAGTTCTGCATTATTAAGCTTTTTTTTAATCCTAAATTTTTTACAAATAAAAATAATAGTAATAATAATTGGAATAATTGTTTTATTTTAATGTTATAAAAAAATAATTTTAAGTTAGGGTGGGTAGCTTAAGAGTAAAGATAAGGTAAAGTAACCTACTTAGCCAGACATAAAAGCAAAGAGCACTCGACTTTGATATTTCGAAAATAAACTTCTGAAACAACTCGCAGTATTTTGGAAAGTAAAATAGAAATGGCATATTTTATCCGTTTTCTAAAACAATTATATTTTTTTCGTTTTTGCATATACCATTATCATTAATTTGCTTTAGCAATTAACCACAAGTAACTTAATCCACTAATAATAATTACACTAACATATATTGCATGATAACTGAATGAAAAATATCCGTCACTGTTACACTGGAGATTTCAAATCACTGATGATTTTTAAATCTATTAAAAGCAGTAGAAAAATGTTTGTTTTATAGGATAGAAAAATAAAATTATACTGTTTTTATTCCCTTTTTCAAAATATTGCGAGTTGCGTTAGAACTTCATTGAAGACATAAAAAAATCTAATCATCCTGCACTGACATTAATGAGGCCAGAACAATATAAGGAATATCACACTACAGTTTAATATAGTCCAAGCTGTATGTCATGGCTTTTTGAAGCTTATTTAAATAAATTATTTTTCAATGCCATTTTAAAAGCAAATGTTACATTGTGACACTTGGTCGAAAAAAAAATTGTAAGGCGATTCTGGTAGGCTAAAAAAACATACAGAAAGGTGTTTTAAAAACAGTTATTTTCGGTAAACCAGAGGTCGCAAAAATTTTTTTTTTGCCCTGAAATAGGGCAACTATCCGCAATAGCAACTCCTCTTAATTTTACGCGGACCATACACGCTAAGGTTTACCGCAGAGATCGACCATCGATTGGTGACGACGACTTACTAGCATGTATAGGCCTTTAATCTCAGGTCTGTTCCAATACACACTCCGGTTTACCGGCACAGATAAATTTTTCTGGGAGCCCGTAGCGTGAATGTAATGTATCATTGTAAATAAAAAAGTAATCGGCTGTTACATGTCTGCTGGGTCCAACAATTACCCAGATAGCCAGTGTTACTGAACAAAAAGTTACCCATCAGTAGTTGTTACCAATTTAACGTTAAGTTAACGACAATTCGGGACTGAGTCAAATGGCATGGAAATTGTCAGCAACACTGGTAGTCAAATACCGTACAATTTACCGACAATAACTTACACCGTAACTTTTTCTAGCCAAGTTGTAAAAAATTTACTGCCAATTTTGCTTCAACTTTTACTTGACAACTTTTCCGACAACTTGACTACAATTTACGGAGGTTGTGCCTAGTAAACCAGGTGAAGCTAAACTACATATTTATGCTTGTAAATATTGTAATACGATTTTAAATGACTGCACTGCGCCGATGACAAATTTTCTTTGGTAATTGTCTCGAAAGTTTCCTCCTCTCCAATTTTAACCAAATTTAGTATACGGGGGTTTTTTGAGGCGCTTATTACAAATCTGATAAAATATAAAAATATTTTTTCTGCTACGTTTCGTTTTCGAGATTTTTATCATCTAAGTTGGAAATCAAACTAACCTCATTTTCACTATATTCCCCCTTCTTTTTGTACACAATTCTTGATTTTTACACTAAACACCTTTTAAAACCTTGTATTTTTATTTATTTCACACCTATTCCCCATTAAATTGTGAACTTTCAAGTTCAAATGCAGCAGCCATATTTGTTTTAAAATCCCATGGTTGCTGCCAAGTTGCGGGTGTGAAAGTGGAGGTTTGCAATGAAAGGAAAAAAGGTGTAAAATAAATATAAAAAAAGTTTTTCAAAGGTGTTTGTGAAATAATGTGTGTCAATTTAGTGTAAAAATCAAGAATTCTGTGCAAAAAGAAGGAGGAATAGTGTAAATAAGGTTAGTTTGATTTTGAACTTTGATGATGATTCTCGAAAACGAAACGTTGCCGAAAAATATTTTTTTCTACAACCGCGCGAAAAGTACCATGTTTGCGCTTCAAAAACAAAACACAAAGTTGCACTTTTCCGAGGAGCAAGCGTTTTTTTACTTTGTCGCTCGCCGAGCAACAAAATACTTTGTCGCTCGCTGAGTTATCAAGGAAACCGTAATAGAAAAACGTCAAATTTGACACCACAGTAGGCGTTGAACGGTAGAAACTTTATCTGAAATTGTCATTAAAAATTGTGAGAATTGCACCTTTACCTTTAATATTGTAAATAATAAGAAAAATGACTAGATCTTATATAGATTTAGGTAATAATTATATAAAGATCTAAATGTATATACATATTACAATAAAAAATAAAATAATTTGGTATAGTAGCCACGGTTTTATTAAATCTTTTTTTATTAACTACTTCACCTTTGCATGTTCTGTTGAATGTTTAATAGTGGTAAAATGCAAATTACCAACTTTAGTTATACAGAATTATAAAAGTTTATGTTCGGAAAGTCCCTACATCGTTCTGACGGAGTTTTCTTTCACTAAAAGTGGTAGAAATGTACTTTTTTATAAATAATTGAATTTTATATTCTACGTCATATAACTATGTATATTACGACAAATCAAGTGATAAATAAAGCAAATTACAAACTTTAGTTATAGAAAGCAATTAAAAATAGTTATTATGATTACAAACTCTAATTTTCTAAACTTTTCATTATACCTACTAAAGATAGTAGAAATGTATATTTAGTAAACAATTCGCATTATCTATAAATTACATTGATGTCCAAATTATCGCTTTAAATGAAATACAAAACTACCAACTTTAGTTACGAAAAACAGTTTAAAAATTGGTTTGTCGATATCCTTCCTTTATTTTTTATTAATTTTGTACTACTAAAGGTGGTAGGAATCTATTTTTTTCTGATTCAAACTGATTATATTTAGGTATAGCTTTCACATACACAAGCGAGTATTATGTTTAGATATGATAGGAGGCCATGCTTGCCGCTGGCTGCTGTCAAGAAAAATAAACAAATGATTATTTGACGTAGAGATCGAACGCTGTTAGAACACCGATAAGTCCCGGTCTCATATGGCAAACTGATATAAGACCGTGAAGTCATCGGTGTTGTTCTAACAGCGTTCGATCTCTATCAAAAAGTTTTTTAAACAGCTATTGGTGTTTAATAAATTGATTGTAATAATTATCTGATAATGGCGACAGTTTTAAAAAGTATAAAATATGTAATTGTAAAGAATTGAGCCATGTCCAAATACGCCATTCCAGTTTAAATACTTAACTGCGCTAGTTGAGAACTGCGGCCAATATTTTCGAAAAATGGTTTGTTCAACAGCATTCAGAAGAGTCTACTACAAATTTTGACCAAATATTACAATATTCCCAAAAAAGAATGAATAAAATCATTTCAAAATATTACACATATCAAACACAGACATTTAATACCATGAGTAGTAATTCGCCTGGTTTTTCACCCTAAAAAAGGAAGAAGTATTAGAATAATTCCAAAAACATTTAGATATTGTTACACAGAAATTTAAATAATAACGTAATACAATATGTAAATAACTAATTAAAAGGGTACTAAATAGTTTTTTTATTGTTTTCTTTTGCAGTAAATACCTACTACTGAAAAAACATTTTTACAATAACACACATCTGTAGCGCAAAATGATGCTTGCACGTTTTAAAATGTGGACTGTCAAATTTGAGGTAATTTTTACCAATTATTTTATAAAATCTGCGGTTGTAGAAAAAATCTTGTGTGTAATTCGAGCGCAAAGTGACATTGTCGCTCTGCGAGAACCCCCGCTAACTGGTGGCGCGTCACTCGCTCAAGAGCGACAATGTATTACTTTGCGCTCTTAATACACAAATAGCTATTTCAGATTCGTAATCAGCGCCACAAACTAACCACAACTAACCCCGACACCAAATTTGGTCAAAATCGAAGAGGAGGCAACTTTCGAGACAATTACCTTTTAAAAATCGTTATTTTATAATTGGAATCTTACATCTAATATGTTATGGGAAATATTGGAATCGCGAAAAATTCTCGCCTCAAGTTTTTTGGCAGATATTCCTATTTTGAGGTAAATTAGTTTACAAAACATATGGTTTTTAATTTATAAACACCCCTAGTTTTTTAGTCATAAGGCCCCAATTTAATCTAACCACAAAACTGCACAATCATCTAAAATTGTTACACTGGTTTTACGATAAAGCCCCACGATTATTTATTTATTATTTTTTGTAACGTCTTAAAAAAATCTTATCTTTAAACAAAAAACATCACTAAACATGTCAAAGTTTTAAAAGTTGGCGCCATTCAATTGTTCGCGCGTCGGTTTTGAAGTAAAACCCAGATTTTTGAAGCTTATGTTTTTATTAAAAATTAATGTAAAAGTAATTGTGAAAATGTGTTTTTTGTAAAATAATAAGTTTATTACATAAATCTATCCGGTTTGGGTGTACTGAATTATAAGAAAGAATTTTCGGAAAGATTATGTAGTTTTGAGGTTAGGACAAAGTGGGACCTTTTAACTCAAAAACTAGAGGTGCTTCCGCGAGAAAAAACTTATGCGAAATTTTATTAAAATCGGCGATGGGCTCGGTAAGTAAAAATCAAGATATTATCTGGTTTTTACTAAAAATTGAAAAATTGGCTTTTTACTTATTTATATGAAAAAAGTATTTTTGGTAAAATATTCTCTGCAGATCTGCTTAAAAGCATATTTTAGCTATGGAAGTTTTGAGAAAACAATTTTTTCAATTTTTTGATGTGTTATACTCAAAACAACTTATTAAGAGGGGAAAAGGTGTAGAGCGGCGTATTTTTAGTGATTTTCAGTAATTTTTTTAATACATACTTAAGGAATATATATTCAACACTGTGAGTGGATTTGTTTTTCAGGAATGTGAAAATTTAGTACGATTTTTACCCTAATTTTGCACTTTTTTTTTGTAATAAAAAAGTAGTAAAAATAAAGATATTTTGTAGGATTGAGGTATACATAGAGCGTATTTATATAAAAATATTATGTGCTGAGTTTGATAACGATTGAAAAAAAACTATAGGAGTTAGAGGTTATGCAAATTCAAAAAAAGTAGTTTTGAGAACGCATTTAAAGATAAGTGAAAAAAAAATTAAGGCAGTAATCAATCAATTTAAACAAGTTACTAATTAATTAGCTTATACTTCTTAAAGTTTTTATGCAAGGTCAAGGTTCTATTGTTAAAAGAACATCTTGCTAACGTGCCGACTATTATACCTGCTCGGCTGCTCTGTGCTCGATGCCACGCGCTCCGACCATTCGACCGAGGTACACTCAATTAAATGCTTATAATATTTTGGAATAGTTCTACCATCAATTTATGAAACAAAAAAATAGTTTTTTTCCAAAAAATGTTTATTTTTAAAGGCAACTTACTGTCTAAAAGACATAAATACTGCGTTTTAACTCGGAACTAGCCCAATTAAAAAAAATACATGTAACTATACTATTATTTATATTAAAATTTTAAATTACAATTAGGTATTATTTTTTTTTCTTTCTTAATACTAAAATTATTACAAATTATTTAAAGTTCTTTGAATTTTTCTGGAATATCGACTTCTTGATTCTAACAATGCATTTTCCAACTCATTAGCAATGTGTAACAGATTTGTCGGGTCTGTTTGTAGGATATGGTGATTTAGTTTTGAATCGGATTCATCTGCTGTAGGTGTTTTTAATGTTAGGTCCATTGTAATAAGAGGTGTGACTTGTTGCAGTAATGACCTTGAAGCAAGCTAAAAAATTAGTTTTATAATGTTTATATTTTTGGAAAGGTGTAGTCTTAATCAATTGTATTTTTGATGCTGACTCTTTCGAAGAATGGTTTTTTTATTTAATATGCTTACTTGCACTTCAAATCTCCATTGTAAGTCATGATAGTGTGGTTCATTTAAACCAGTCTGGTTAATTTGTGAATATCATCTTTTTTTGACTCATAAAATTTACTAAGCACTGCCTCTTGCTCATCAGAAAAACCTAGAGTTAGAACTGAATCTCTAAAATCTGCCTCACTGAGCTAAAAAAAATTATACTATTCCAGAAATCACATTTACAAAGCAACATTAGGTGTATTTTGTATTTAGGAACATGACAAGTTAATGATTTATAGTAAATAAAGATGTACTTCGATTCTAAACTGACAATGAGTTTTTTGTTTTGAAACCTTTAATATATTAGCCTTTACACTGGAGATAGAAAGTATTATTATAGGGGTTTTTAAAAAGTAACACAAGATATGTGCTCAATTACTAAACACGGGTTATAATTTTTCTTATCTTAACTTATTGTTGGCAGTTCAGTTTCATGTTTTTTATGGTATATTCATCCCGAGTTAATAAACTTCTTTTAAACCTATAGATAGCAGAACAAAAACTATAAAGATTTTTATATTAAGTAGGTATTTACTTTCAAATCAAACCATCTCATTGAATCCACTTTAGTGTCGCGAAATTTCAGATATGGAAAAGTTCATTAATATCCATTTTTGAATGAATTTATTCTTACTTTGTTTCTCCGGATCCTTTATAAAAATCCTTTTTTATTAAAATTAAGTAGTTAATAGTGGCCTGTACTTTTTAAATATACCAATATAAGTATTATGTTACTATTTATAGATGTATAATTATATTGTTTACCTTATGGTGGCATGCCAATAGAAGTAAATTAATAAGCCCGTAAATACAGTTCTGTATTGTATCAACTTCCACCATGAGCTTCCTAGCTGCTGTGTTATACATTTTTGTATCGGGTCCATTCTGAAGAAACTCTGAAGCTAATTTACAAAAATCCACAACAACTGAAAATATGTTTAGTCAATAAAACATAGTTGTTAAATATAGTACACTTTACCTTGTTCTGACTGAGTGGTTAATAGTTGCAGGTGATCTTTATGATCATTTCTGAGAGAAATCAACATTATGCGATTCCAAAAATCAAGGATTATTATTAATAATTACATTTAAGCCCTTAACATAACCCCATTTTTTGTTTACATCCTTTTAGTTCCAAACAGTGTTGCCAGGTAGATCAGATTGAAAATCTCTACCAGCAGTCCTAAAAATCACTGCATAGTAATTTACTTATTTAATTAATGGAGGTGTAATAAAACGGCCATCAAAACCAAATAAATTGTATTTTATTTTAAAGCTTCAAAGAAAAAACATAACAAAGTACATATAAAAAGGAACATGTAAAAAAACTAATAAGTTCCAAATTAAAAGAACAATCCCAAGGTCCGAGCGTTTTCTTTTAAAAACCCCATTTATGCACTGTATAATAAATATATAGGCTATTTTTATTGCACAATTATTGACTTATCTTTAAAGTCAAAGGTTGATTAGCAGCAGCTTTATACAAAGTATTTTTTGTATCATTCATTTTTTGTCAACACCATCTTCAAGCATATACTACTGGAGGCAGCCTTGCCGCTTGGCCAGGCGTGCGAAAGAGAAAGAAACCCGGAATATCGGATATACTGCATTAATTCATCAAACCGTTTTTAAACTACCACTGGAGAGTCCGATGGATTCCATTAAAGCGTGTTTATAAATTACTTGAGCAAAAAAATATAAATAAAACGGAAGAGAAACACAACAATCCGCTAAGAATTGACAATTTCAGAACAAACAGCGAGCTTTTTTAAACATTTTGTTTAAATTTGTTCCATCAGAACTTCTCATGACGTCATTTGATGTTCAGCGCATAAATTCAGCGAACTTTTTATCGATGGAATAAAGAACTTGCCCTTTATTTTTGAGACAAGTCGGTACGAATGGCAACACTGGTTCTAAATACAGCTTGGACGATTGTATCTTTAAGTAAATAATAAAAGTCCCAGTTATCACAGCTTAATTTTTTATTTTGCCCACGCTTGGATAAGAAAAACATTTTTTTTTCTAGAGGGAATAAAAAATAATTGGAAATTCATTTTAACATGATGTTGTTTGTTTTTGTTTAAATTACTAAATCGCAATACACATTACAATACGTATAAAAACATTACCACTTTTTTGAAAAATGTTTTACTGTGGAGAGAACTAACTGTGCACTAAAGTCTACATAAAAAACTGTATTAAGATTAGTTTTTGCCTTTTTAATGAGATAAAGAATAACGGTACAAGATAGGCCTAAAAAAGGAATATTTTCCAAATTACTCCGTAGAGTAAAAACTAAGACATAACGGCGCGTTTACACCAAAGTTGACAAAAGATTGTTTGTATACCTAAAGTCCAAAATTTCTGTCAGTGACTCATTTAATACCGGCCACCCAACCGACGAAGCGGCTGAATAAAAATCTAACACTAGTAAATGATTTTTAAGCCTATGATATACTTTTCCGCTCAAATAACAGTGAACCGGCCAGAAGTTTCATCGCCACGTTGTCATAATTCTCAAGAATAAATCACCAGCCAGCGACCGCACTTAAAATAGCACGCCAGTATGTATTGAAATCATTGTTATCGGGAAGACAATAAAAGTGGCAACATACATTCCTTAGTTTACAACTTGAAGAGACTTGAAAATAAGCGTATCGACAGGGTTTTCGTGCAGTTCGATGATTTTATTTAGTTATTATTGAATATGGACAGATTTTGTAAGTTTAAATTTTAATTGCTTACAGGGTATTTTCTAAATATTATAAATTTCCAATAATTGTAGTATATAGATATTGTTTTGTGCCAATTTTATAATAGTTTATCTTATTTAGTGTATATAGTTGTATATAAAGATTTAGTGTTGTTAAGTGCTTTTAATTCTGTAAACTATGAATATTAGCCAACCTTTAACTAGTTATCCGCCTACAAAAAAAAAAACTCAGTTAACGTTAAAAGAACGAATAATGGTTAAAAATGTTTACCATGGGATTCGAGAACGAAATCCAGAACTAACCACTTTGGATGCTGCAGACATATGTGCAACTTTAACAAAAGTTAATTCGCGTACGGTATTCAGAGTTTTAAAAGGCAAAAAAATCAATATTAGTAATTATGCGGATACTGGAAAATGCGATTTTTTCGCTATTTTTTGCACACTTTTTACTTTTCGATTGTTAAACATGAATCAGAAGCTGTTTTTTTGGCTGCCTCTTATAGTATTTAAAAAATAATAATAATTGAATTGTTTAATTCCATTTTACGACATATTCCTTTAAATTCTGTCATTTGCACGAAACCATATTTAAAAAACTCATACTATGTTAATATTTAAAAAAAAAACACTTAAAAAGTAAGGAAAAAACCTTAATTTTCAATAAAAAGTAGGTAAAACGTTTACGTCCGAATTCAACTCGAAATTCTAAAAATGTTGACCTGTTACCAGGTTGTAATAGTTTTCTTTATGACATTTTTATAAGGTATGCGAACCTTGCTTCGCTCGACCCGCAATGTTTGGTCAAAAATATTCTCGATATGGAAATCCTAAATATGGAACAAGAAAAACCCGAAATAGTTATTGGATTCTACAAGCTGATGATCTCAGAGCTTTCGTGTTCCTTATATAGTGGATATTTTTGATGAAGCAATGCGTGTGAATATCGTATTTAATATTGAGATTGCAAGATCGGTGGTGAATTGGCAAGTCGGTGTAACTTGGATTGTCTATCGTTCTGCTTTTACATCTTTTTTAATTTAGGTTAAGACTAAAATTTTATTATTTTTTTCATGTAGCAAAATAAAATCAGAGAAGGTAAAATTAAAGTAAAAAATGTATTTTTTTTTGGAAAAACGTTGAAAAATCGCCAAAAAAACTCAAATTTGTGTTCTATGACCTCAAAATAGGAGGTGTGCAAAATTAAGCAAAAAATTACATTTTTCATTAATCCGAATAATACCAAAATAATATAGGCTTGTTACTAATTTAAAGGGTTGATGAAAATGTGAAAAAAAAAACTTTTGCTTGTAAAAAATATTTTTGTTTTGACGAAATTTTATCATTTATTTTCTAAAATGCGTACGCCACTGGAATTGATTCCCCTGACCCCACACAACCCGGGGCACTCTAAAAGCGAGCGATGCGTCATTGACAGAAATTTTGGACTTGAAGTATAGAAAACTAATAGTTGTCAACTAAAGCCGCGTGTACACCAAAGTCTTCCACTAAGTTTTCCACAAGTTGCGGCATTTGTTGCTTTTTCTACAAAATACAGCAACTTTTTCTGTCTTCCACTTGTGGGAGACAAATCTTCCACTAAATTTTTTTCAAACAATTTGTTGTCAACTTTGGTGTAAACGCGTCTTAAAATTTGCACTTCTTAAATTAGAGCAACAAGTGGAAAATTTTTTGTAGAAAACTAGAAGTTGCTCTTCTCAGATTTAGAGAAACAAGTGGAATACTTGCTGCCAAGAATTGGCGCGAAAGGTTTAGGCAGTAGTTCTCCACTAGTTTTATACAAGTTGATTGCTCAAAGCGCGCAGCAACAAATTTGCCACTTTTAGTTGTCAACTTTATTTGAACTTTACCGACACTCCGTGGGAAACCAAAATTTAGTGAAAGATTTGTCTCTCCACAAGCGGAAGACAGAAAAAGTTGCTGTATTTTGTAGGAAAAGCAACAACCTGCCGCAACTTGTGGAAAACTTAGTGGAATACTTTGGTGTAAACGCGGCCTAAGAAATGTGTTAGGATTCTGTTACGTCAACAAGGACAGTAAGGTAAACACCGCGACATGATATTTTTAATAATAACCCCACTACACCCTAAAAGTGTGGTGACACTCTGTACAAGAACGCTTTTGGCCAGCAACAACGGAAAACTAATAGTTTTCTAGTTTGGGCAGGTAGGGCAAGTAATTTTATTTTGAACACGAAGTATGGGGCAGAACCCGCAGAACTTTTGTCGGCAGAGGGAGCTACTATTCAGGACGTATTCATTTCAAGTGTTGCGCAGGAAGTATTATCTCTGTTTCCTGGATGTTAATAAATACAATTTTATTATTTATTAAATAGAATTACCTATATGCTTGATAAACAAAATAAAAAGTCTATAACATACAGCACGTCCGCGGATGCGATTAACAAAGGAAAAAAATCGATTTATATTATACAGGGTGTCTCAAAATTACAAAAACGTAATAGTACACTTCTTTTGTCACTCGTGGCGTCAGACGTACCATTACTATTATTATTATTATTATTATTATTACTCCTTAAAAATGCATACCTACGTGTTTATTCTAAAACAATTATCTACTAAATAAAAAATAATCGTTAATTATTACAGAATTTTTAAGGTATTAATTTTAAAATTAGACGATGCTGTGCAATTTCTGGAGGCATGGGTGCTCGAAAAGGTAGTGATTAAAAAGTCTTATTCAAAGCACCGATAGTAAGTAACCTCAAAAATATTTGTAAATAACTAAAAGTAATTTTTTTCACATTAATTTTGTAATTGTAACTACTGAAAAAAAATGTAATTGTAAGTTTTTCATTGCTAAATTATTAAATTTGATAATGATTGTTTACTTGGTCGTATAATTTCGTTTATTTTTAAATATAGTTTTGAGTATCTAGTATTATTAGAGTAAAATATTGTGTTTTCATTAAAAAAATACAATTATATATTATATAGTTTTTATTTTGTTTATGAATCATATAATTCTATTTAATAAATTAATAATAATTGTATTTATTAACGTCCAAGTAACAGAGATAATAGGTACTTCTCTCGCGCAACGCTATAAATGAGTACGTTCTGAAAAATGGCGCCCTCTGCCAACAAAAGTTTTGTTCCTGAAATTGTAGACATTCTTTTAATATTCCGTTCGGGCTCCTTGTATTATTTCTATACTTTGTGATTTTGACGCTGACCGTGACTGGAACCATCATGCTTGGAATACATTAATTTTGTCCTGGATATCTATATTACTTTTTCCTGTATTTTTAAGATAAATTAAGTTTCCACCAAAAACACACTTCCAGTATATTCCTTACATTTCACTGTTATCGTCGTATGGATCATTTCACTAGAAAGCATTGCTTTAAGATCATTTAAATTAATAAATAGGGGAACTGAGTCTCTAAGAGTTGGATCCGAACAGTTTGGTAATATTGGTACACAATTTTCACGTTCTGAAAGTTTATATGTATATTCTAAGTATCTCGGAATAAATCCCCAAGTAAACCGCTTTAGGCTAAGCCTTAAAGATACAACTCCAGCTGCAATTTTACTGTTGTTTTGCCCCATCTTAAATCTATGTGGGTTCGGCACTATAGTTAATATTTTAATGTTTTGACATAACCTAAGAGACTGCTCAAAGCCTGTATCCACGTTTATTTCTATTAGTTCTAAACATTCAAGTTTATTTAACTGACTTATGCTTTCTAAAATGTGAATAATGTAACATTCTCTACAACTTTCTAATCGCAACTTTTTTAGTGTAGTTAAAGTTGTGAAAAAATCATTTGCAAAGTTTTTAGGAAGATTCCAACAATCACCCAAACCTAACGATTGCAATTTAGAGTTTTTACCCAAATTACATTCTTGTAAATTTAAAAAACTTAAATTTTTGACTCCCAGTAGATATAAATGCTGCAAGTTTCTTAAACTCTGAAGCGAACTTAGTGAGTTATCCAGTTCACGGTTACAGTACAACTTCAGTTCAGTAATATTGGGCATTTTCAACACAAAGTTTAAATTTAAATTTAAACCAATCAAACCACATATGATATTTGCTCTGATAACTTTCAAGTTCGGATTTGCTTCTGGTAATTTCTCTATCAGTTTTGATGAACAATCGGATAGTTCTAATTTCGTCAAACTTGGCATATTCTTCAGGGCATTCAATAAATCACACTGTAAAAAAAGTATTATTAAAGATTATGTCGTTGGATGGGGTGGGCAAGACGACAAAACAGCAATCGAGCAACATTTAATTAAGCAGCAAACGTCGCAGTTACTGGAAGACTTCTAAACGCATACGAAAATTAGGTCGAAAATTATTGCCAAAATTGTGCCGAAAATTTAAATAATAATTTTTTTGCACGTTTAAGAATTCTAACCAAAATTTTATATACTGAATGTCCTATGTTTTAAGCAAGGAAACTGAAAAAATGTGCGAGGATCGACACAAAACAATTTTCTAGATTGGTGATCAAGTAGGTGCCCGATTTATTCTAAAATTTTAGAGTTTTATATTTTAAATTCATCAGTAACCGAAAGCATATAGCTTTTTAATAATCCTAAAAAATATATCTTAAAACATTTAAGATATACAGCAATTAAATGATATGATAAGATGAGCTAATGTACCCATTTTCGTTATTTTTTTGCAGCTACGTTTTTTCCCGTTGTAATCTTTTTCATTAGTTAAGGTTTGTTCCCTAAATATATAACTAATAACAATCAACTGTTGCAAAACTCAAAATTAACAACATACAACATCCTTTTTTCTACTTACATCTGACATGATTTAAAGAACCCAAAAAACCGGTTTTTTTATTTATAAATTTTCTACCTTTTCACGTTATGTTAAACTAATTCATTGACAGCTGTTTACAAAATTAGCATTTGTGCACATAAGCATCACATCATGAATGTTACCAAAAATCCTATGAAAACATTTATTAAAATTTTGTTGATAATTTTTGCAATAAATTGCACTAGAATTCTTGTACGTATAGAACAGCTCTAAGATAAGTGATATGATTTTTGCAATAGTCTTTTTATATATTTTTATATATTTCGTTTAAAAATTGTAAATCTACTATTTTCTTAAATATCAAAAAGAATATTTGTTTGAAAATATTTAAAATTTTCATGTTGCTACGAACATTAAACATATTTGTTTAGTTTATAGAAATGTAGGAAGTCAGAGAAAAGATTGAATTTAGGTTAATAATTTATTTAAATAAATTACCTTAGTTTGGTTAGTCTAAGTTCTGGTATAACCATACGAGCGTTTAATTTTAATTAGTCTAAAAATTTGTGACAGCTTATACCAATCGAGTAAATGGTTAAAACGCGGTAACTCAGAAACTCTAGTTACAACATTTGTGACAGTGGAAACTAAGTTACAACATTTCTGACAGCGGAAACGGAGTTACATTTGTAACAGCGAAAACGCAGTCTTAAATATTATCGGATGAAAAGGTTATATCACGTGCGATCTTTTGTCAAATATTTTTTTGTCTCGTTTTGCCTGGTGTATACCCCATCCTCGAATAAACAGCGGTACACCAGTCTTATCTACAATTTTAGCCGGTTGGTAATAAATTTTTTCCTTAAAAAATGAATTTTGCGAACAGTTTCATTTTCACGTGTCCTACAACTTTTTTATCTCGGAAAATCTTCGTAAAAGCGGCGTTTCCCACCATTTCTTTTGCAGTTTATCAAATAGATGATAAAACCCTATAACAAAAAAAATATGTGTCCTACAAAACTGACGCGTCAACAGATCAACCGCAATATTTTAAATTCATGAGTATACGAAAAGTTATTATTAACAAGCTGCCTTTTGCAAAATTGTTCGTTATTTACCCATATGCTCACAATTATTTACCCAAATGCTCACACTGTCCTACAAAAATCATGCGCTAGTTTTCTGTCCGTCGTGCATAAGCTGTCGATTTTATGAGAACTTGTTATACTATTATCGACAAGTTTTTTTTTCTTTTTATTTTTTAATACAATGAAGCACATATTACAATGAAACGTCTCTCCTACAATACAGTTACGGCAGATCTAAGAGAAAACACATAAAAAAGCTGTAGGACAAGTCAAAATGAAGTCATTCGCGGTAGTTTTAGCCGGTTGGTAATATTTTTTCTTATGGTGTACTGCGGTCTAGTACCTGTCGTATATTATAAATTATTAAATATAGAGGCGGTCGCATCATATAGATGATTCAGGTAACCAAATAAGTTCGTGCGGTTTTTGGTAGAAAAATATAAATTTTTATTGAGAAACAATAAGACAATATTTATTCGTCGAAGTAATTATTATCACACTCAATGACCTTTTGCCGGTATTGTAGAACTCTCTGGATTTGGAGTCAAAAAATTGGAGGACTGCATTTATTACAACATCTCGAGTTGTAAACTGTCGGCGCCTCATACAGTTATCAAGAGACAAAAAAAGGTGATAATCACCGGCAAAATGTCGGGAGAATATGGCGGGTGCGGTAACGTTTCCCAGCCGAGTTCAGAAATGTTTTCTCGGGTCACTCTTGTGGTATAAGGCTTGGCGTTATCCTGCAAGAATATCATTTTCTTCCGATTGATCAAAGAAGGCTGTTTCTGGATGACTGCTGCTTGCACTCGTTGAAGCTGCTCACAATACAAGTTAGCAGTGATGGTTTGACCTCTTTCCAAAAACTCATAATGGACAATTCCAGTTGCTGTCCACCAAACACACAACAAAACCTTGTTTGGGGCAAGGAAGACTTGGTCGTGTGTGGTACCGAATCAGTAGGCGCCAACCAATGATACGAACGCTTAGAATTTGAATAGAAAATCCATTTTTCGCCGCAGGTTAATAACCGATTAATTCATTGGCGAAATGTTTGCTGAACAAATGGTAAGACGACTTAATTTGTTATCATTTGTCAATTAATGTGAGACCCATTTGCTTAACTTCCACGTCTTTCCTAGCTAATGAAGATGCAACCGAATAGTTTCAGGACTCACATCGAACATTTCTGCATGTTCTTGACATGTTGTCCTGAAATTTGCGTCCAAAACCTGTCGAAGATCCTCGTTGTTCATGATTTTTGGTTTCCCTGAGCGCGGTTCATCGCTCAAACTGAGATCTCCCGAAGTTTTTGAACCACTTCTGTGCTGTTCGATCACTAACGGCATCATCTCCGAATGCAGTACATATTTTTCACGCCGCCGCTGCAGCTTTTGTACCAAGTTTGTACTCATACAGTAAACAACTTCGAATTAATGTTTTATTCGTCGCCATTTTCAATTATTAAAACTAGAAATGTAACAATTTTCAGCAACTTTCTATGTGTGTGAGAAAAGATTCATACTAAAGTGACAGCAGGTAAGAAACAATCGCTATCGATCAACAACATAAACATAACAAACACATAAATATCCATGGCAATGTGCGATATACAGCAACCGCACGAACTTATTTGGTTACCTGATATTAAAACATATATCTACTTACATCATTTAACACGAATATACATTCTTTTAATTTTAAGTGAGTAGAGCCTAAAGCATCTAAAACTTTTGCCATTTTATCAAAATTAAGTTTGCAACCATCTAACGTAACTGAACGCCAAAGGACAGGTTCCATAGCAACTTGATGCCACAGTTTGCAAACTTGACTACATCGTAGGAGATCTGGAGGTTTTAACCATGGAAAAACAAAAGATAAAGTGTTGTATGCAAACCAGTGATCTTCAGATAATCTAACTCCTATAGTAGATTCCATGTTAAGTTTATATAGATTTTTACCTGTAAAAGTAATTCAAATGTAACAAAATGTAACATGTAGTACAAGAAGTATGAATTTATTTTTCAAGTTCTGCAATCTCATCATTGACTTATTTGATTTGATTCTTTATTAATGTAAATAAATCATACAATTTGATTACACAAGTCAAAATACAATAAAATAAACTTATTAAATAAGGTCTGTCGGGGTAACTGGGCCATGATTTTACAACGTCTAATGCTTGAAGTCAATTATTAATAGCCTAAAAACATACTATTTAATTTAGCGGTAATTTGTAATTTTTATGGTATGTTTATACTACTTTTTACTTAACGAAAACCTATATTAGCAGAAGGTAGTATTTTTATTACTTTAGAAAAAAAATATATTATACAACAAGAACATGTGGATCCAGTTGCCCCAGCTGAAGGGGGTAACTGGACCCACATATATTCATCGGCGTTCCTTTGACGTTGGAGCTTATTGGGGTATTTGGGCCTATTTGTACACAAACATATAACTTGGAAAAAAAATTTGCCAGCTTCTATAACTAAAACTCTTGCTGTAAGAAGCAATGTAAAGGATACATGTAAAAATACTCCCAATTAAAAACACTTGAATTTTAAATACTTTATTGTGTTTTACAAAACCAAGAAGGAACAACAATTTTTCCAATGATTATACTTATCAAGAGATGTGATAAGACATTTTAAAAAATCAAAACATGGTTAGGTCAGAGAGATCAGTATTAAAACTTATCATGTCTTTAAATCGGGCTGAGCTACTTTTAACTGGTTCTGATAACTTGCGAACAAAATCTTGATTAGCTATCAAGGATTCTTCATCCGTCTCGAAAAATTTCATGGTTTGACCATGTCGTTTAAAAAACTTTCCCACATATCCTCCTGCCTTTTCTTTCTGAATAAGTTTTACGACGTACAATCTGAAAACCGCGGCAGTTTTACCATAAACTTTAACGACGTAAAAATCGCCCACGTCAGGGGACACATTATCAGAGCTTACATTATCTTCTGTTTCTTCATCACCTGAAGAAATAAATTTTGAATCATTGTCACTTTCTTGGAGCGAATAATCATCACTTTCATTAGAGGAATCGTCATCTTTAGTTATTGTTTCACAAATTTTTTTTTTGGTCTGCTTTGCGGCTTTCTTTTCTTTTCTTTCTTTCTTTCGTTGCAAAGCTTCTTCTTTTTCTTTTTCCTCTTGTTCTTTCTTTTGCAAATATTCTGTCGACGTAATTATCTCGCAGTTAGTTATTATTCTTCGCCTTTTGACCTCCTTTTGTGGTTTTGATTCTTTCTTCAAAACGTCCAATAGCATTTCTTCAAAAGTTTTTCGTTTTTTTGTTTCTTTTGACTCGGTATTTGATTCGGCTATATTGATCACCACAGAAGGTGGTGCAGTTGATGTACTGGCCACGGACGGCTGGAAATCAATTAATATATTTCTTGAAATGGTTATCATATTTTGTGGTTCTGTTGTTAAATTGGTGACATCATGTTCTAAATCCTTGGTTTTTGTAGTTGCTACAAGACGCATTTCTGACGAAGAATTAGAGACAACTGTTGGTGATATTGAAGTACTAGCTAGATCTGGTTGAGCCATGTTAAAATTAAATGCGGTTGTTGAATTTAGCTTTACTGCTCCATCATCCTTTAAAGTTGAAGAAGTGTTGTTAACATCGCTCTGTTCTGCTTGTACGTTGGTATTTGGCAGATTTTTATTATAGCGGCGGAGGTCTTCGGCTTTAAAAACACTCTGGTCAATTGCATGTTTATTGGGACCTTGCAAAGTTGGATCATAGATACCTGTGGTCGCAAACCCATTGATAATATTTTGGGTAGGCATTTCCTGTGTCACTTTTGTAAGAATTGAGACAAATTCGGATTTTGGAATTTTCCTTCTAGGATTGTGACGTTGCCACTTTGATAATTCTTTGTCCCACTTAGTTTTTAGGCTTTTAAATACCGCAACATCTAATGGTTGCAGTACATGGGTAGTATGTGGTGGTAATTTCATAATTGTCACCTGATTATCGTTGGCTAATTTAATCAGTTTTGTAGATACGTGTGTGACATGGCCATCGTATATAAGCAAGACTGGCCTTTCTGGACCAATTTGCTTCAAAAACAAATGTTTAAACCAGTTGTAAAACAGATTACTTTCCATCCATCCACGCTCGGTAGCAGATACGGCCGTTTGCGTCACTTCTTCATTAAACCAATTTTCCATGACATATTTACCTTTAAAAACACAAAGCATGGGAAGCATATTTCCATCGGCTGCGCAACATAGAAGTACGGTGGTGTTTTCCCGGCCTGAAGTGCTTGTTTTACGTTGACTTTGGATCATGGCAAAATGATGTTTCGTCACAATTAAATATTTGTCCTGGCTTTCCATTTAATTTTAAATGATTCATAATTTCCGACAATTTATTAAAATAATCATACACAACCCAGGGATTCACCTGAAAAAATTATATTTATTTTTACAAAAAGAAGAAGAAAAAAACAAACCTGATCGCATCTGACGTGCTCAATACTCTGCGGTTTCTTTATAGACATTGCATGCCTACGTCTGAAAGCAGTGAACCAGTCAGAACCGGGGCGGCCGTTCTTAAACCTTGTGGTTAAATGGTTCTCTTTTATGTAGAGCTCAACCACATCTAGTACTTCATCACGGCACAACCCAAACCCATTCCTTTCCATAGTTTTAATACAGTCCGCAATCTCCCGTTCTTCCTCTTCTGATAGGAATGATGGCACTCCTCCTCCCCCTTTGCTGTCACTGGAAGTATTCCCTTTACCCCTTGTGCCTGCTACATAATGTTTTAAGGTCGACCTTGGAATATGGTAAAATATGGCTGCTCTTCTAATGTTTTTATTTCCATTTTTTACATCATCCAAAGCTTTCTGCAGGTCTTCTTTGGAATATGCCCCACCCGCTCCTTTTGTCGTCTTTCTGACGTACGTACGCACCATTATCTACAAAATATTAAAATAATAAATATAAAAAATAATTATGGGGCATCTGGACCCTAGAGGCCCAAATACCCCAAGCATATGGCCCAGATACCCCATTATGATTAAAAATTTGGGGCAACTGGGCCACCCCTTTCACAAACCAACAGTTTGAATTGAGGACGTTTTTAAGCACAAAAATAAATCGAATAATGCCTAAATATACATCAAAACACAAAATAGGTCATATAATACTTACGTTGTATTAATTTTTGTGACTAATAACAATGCACGTAGCACGATGTTCACGGATTAAAATTCACTGAACTATCACGTTACAAATTACACTCAAATATGGCAGCCAGCTGTGTTTGGGAGTTGTTTAACATTGTCAGCACTGTCGATTACGAACGTCAATTGTCAAAACTAAAACAATTCAAACGATATGGCGGGAAAGATACCGTGGCCCAGTTACCCCTCGGACCCAGTTGCCCCGACAGACCTTATAAAATAAACCTTAAAACTAGCAACAATAAAAATAAAATACAAATACATAGTACATAGATTTGTCAAACGTAAGAAACAAGGGTATACAACAGTTGAAAAACAAACAAACGAAGGCATCCAAAACAAACAAAGTATCACAGGCTACGATGCAGCTGAACAGTTGGAAACAATTCTGTTGATTTCATCCAAGGAAAAAGGAGCTATCCTCAGAAAATATTCTTTGAGGTTGGATTTGACTTAAGGTAGCGGCAACATCCTTATTGATTCGCCCTGTCTGTTAAAGTACTTTATAGCAAAATAATTTACCCCAGTTGGTCCCCTTGTTAACCTAGTGTTGGTAGGATATATGTTATTTTTACTACGTGTTCTATAGGAATGGATGTCGGCATGTGTTTTATGTTGGTCTTCATGTCTTTGGATATAAAGAATACTTTCCAGTGCATAAGTCGCAGGCAGTGTCAGAATTTGTTCACACCTAAAAGCGTCCATGGTTTCATCGAGGTATCCGAGCCCAGCAATAATAGGCACAGCCCTCCGCAAAAGTCCAAAAATTCTGTGTTTTATAGCAACGTGACCCCAAGTAAGCACGGCGTATGTCATTTTGGAATGAAACATGGCAAAATAAGCTGTCTTGGCCACGTTCTTAAGTGCTCTTTGCGAACTTTGGCGCAGTGCATACACCACTCTAGTCGGAGGCTGGCAAGCAGTTCCCCGTGTTCACAACATGTTTGCTTTGGGTGCAGTTGAACTCTTAGAAATTTGACAGATTGTTGGAATATCGTCAAATCATCTAAGGGAGGATACCATTGTTTCGGTTTTTGTGACGTTTAGTGCTAGCTGATTCGCCATAAACCATTCACTTGCTCGAGCCTGCACATCCGCAGTTTTTGCATTTAGTTCGACAAGGTCCCTATCTAAGACGGTTAAAGAAGTTTCGTCAGCATCGAATGTACATTTAGCGTTACTTACAGAATAAGACAAAGCATTTATGTATATTAGAAATAAAATCGGGTCAAAAACTGAACCCTGCGGAACTCCACTTGTGAGTGGCAGCGCTTCAGACTCGAACTCCAGACGAACGACTTGTCTTTTTGTTGATAGATATGACTTCAGAAGGCCGTAGCTGAAGGTTGAAATGAATAGGCCGTAAATTTTTTCAGCTATATCAACTAGGTATTGTACCAAATCTGGTTCAATTTGTTTTTTTTTCAAATTTGAACCCTTAAAATCTATTGACTTCTTGACCCAATCAATTATTACACCATATTTAATTTAAGTTTCCGTGCTGTTTTATTAAAACGTCAAGAAAACGAAAAAGAAAAACAAATTTTTGTTTGTGAAAACTACTTTTTTTATTGCATATCTGCCAACCAAATGAAAACTATTTTTATCAAATATGGTATGTAAACAAACGTATTATATTGCGAATGGGTTGCCTAGAAATTGTGGTCAAAGTTATGATTAATTTTTAAAAAATGTTGAAACATTTTTGATATTCCCTGTATAATGCCAGTTCTTATTTTTGTATTTTACATGACAGTACTGATATGCCACTAAAAATTGTTTTCTTCATTTTTATAAATAAAAATTTTGATAATGTTTTCATTTTTAATTTCAAAAGTTTATGAAACTAAAGAAAAACATTTAGTGGTACCTATATTAGTTCTGTTATGTAGAATAAAAATATTAGATTAATATTATACATAGGGAGTATCAAAAATTCTTAATTTTTTTAAATTAATCATAGCCCTGACCATATTTTTTAAGGCAACCTATTCGCAACACATTTGTTTACATACTAGGTCGTCCCTAATTTGGATCTTAGACCAATATACCTATATTGAATAAGGAAAAGTAAAAATAGGTAATTACAACAGTATAACAAAAAAATAACCATTTTTAGATAATATTTTTTTTTCGGAAGCGACTGTTGAAAGCGCAGACAAACCGTGTTCCTAACTTCCAGAGAGAAACTTACCTTGCCATCTACAAGTGCCGTGACAGTGTTTTCGACGTTTTTAGAGTGATTCCTAGCGCCAGAGCTAGCGCCCTCTTTTTGGATCACCCCTGATTTTGTCGCCTTGCGGAGGTCAAAGTATATATTTGGTGAGCAAAAGGAAACCTAGCAGAAACCGATTATACCTACCTCGTTTTTACTTTCGAGTACTTGTATATGCCTATGAAAACAATTCTATGACTTTTTACTTAAGCCGGATTTACATTACGAAACAAGTGTCATGCATGATAAAACTAGTTCCGTGAAACAAATTGTAGCACATGTAAAACTTCTTTCGTTAAAAATTATAGTGTCATGAAATCATCAGTATTGCGTAGATAATGGCCCTGTCAAAATCAGAGCTGTATTTTATGATGCAAAACGTCGTTTTAGAAATGATAAAATATAAAATAAAAAAAAGGTTATCTCGGAAGAAAAGACGTTGGTGGATTCGAGGATGGGTTGAAAAAAAGCATCTGGGTGCAACACAGTTAATCTCTGAATTGACAGATGAAGATCCTGAAAGCTATGCAAACTACTTTCGAATGAGTGAAAATCATTTTAATTTCTTATTAACTAAAGTGTCCAACAAAATCACTAAACAGAATACAGCATGTCGAGAAGCACTGACAGCAAAATTGAAACTTCAAATAACTTTACGGTTTCTTGCAACGGGAAACAGTTTGACGTCATTATCGTACGAATTTAGAGTGCCACCTTGCACTATATCGAAATTTTTGCCGGATGTGCTGGACGAAATATACGAAGAATTGAAACACTGCATTGAGGTAAGATAAACAATTTTTTTATTTGGTTAATCAACAACAGTTTTTTTGATATATTTAATCATTATAACATTACAATATTCTCTTCCGTTATGCTTGAAATTGCTTGTGAAAGAATGTCATCGCTGTATGTTAAATACTCGTCTGTATCATTAGTGGCATAGGTGCCGCCAGCTGAAGCAATTGACTCTGTTTCCCGAGGAGGGTTGGTAAACTTGCTGATCCGGTATAGTGATGGTTACAGTCTTGGTAGACTCCATACTCGCCGGTGTAGATGATGTGGACCGCTTTGTGATGACGATTGCTTTGATAATTTAATACGTTGCCTTCTTATGGTTGACAAAATCAACTCCTCGTTTCGAGGGCAGCTTCTAAAGGAAGCTGACGTAGCTGCTGGAGCTATAGTACGTGCGAAAAGGTCAAATTCGTCATCGTGTCTAACATTGAAAGTTCTGCGAATAAACTTTTCTAACGCATCAACTGCTTTAAGAAGCGGATCTTTATTTTCCTTTTGTTTCTTGGAGGTGTGTATGGTATGAACTCTTCACTATTCGATTCAGAAGCAGAAGTTTCTTGATTGATGTTTGGTCTGAAACAAAATATTGAACTAAATTCTCATTTTTTACAGATACTGACACTGAAGAAAGTTGGAAAAATAATTGATGGATTTCAAGAGAAATGTAACTTTCCACTATGTGGTGGTGCTATAGATGGGAAACACGTTCAAATACGTTGTCCTAAGCATTCCGGGAGTGATTACTATAATTACAGGAACATTTAGTATTGTGCTCCTAGCAGTTTGTGACAGTGATTTAAAATTTAGGTATATCAACGTGGGTCACTATGGTCGAGCTTCAGATGGGGGAATATTTGCTAGATCTTGTTTTAAAAAATATGTTAGGGAGAAGTCTTTCAATGCTCCTGAAGGAATGGTTATTTTGGGAGACCAGGCGTTCCCTTTAACTGAGTATCTTATGACACCATATAGCCGACGCCTAAATTTATCTAAAAACAAAAAATTTTCAACTATCGACTTTGCCGAGCTCGAAGAACCATTGAAAATACATTTGGTGTATTAGTAAGTAAATTCGATATTTGAAAAGCCTATTCCTTTACTGCCAGAAACTGTGGACAAAATTATAAAGGCATGTTGTGTCTTGCATAATTGGTTAAAAACTAGATCAAATTATATTCAGCAAGGATTAATTGATGAAGAAAATTCAGAAACAGGAGAAATAGTGAGAGGTTCATGGCGGGACATACCACAGGAAGCATTTAGTCCACTTCGCAGTTTTAGTGGAAATCATTCCAGAAATGCTCACCAAATACGACAACATTATAGTGACTACTTTATTGGACAAGGGAGTTTAGAATGGCAAGACAGAATGATTTATTAAATGTAAAAAACATTAATGTGTGTTTATGTAATACAAGAATTTAAACAACGCAGTCCCTTTGGCATAAATATATAATATTATTTATTCATGATATATTTCTGTGTAGCTTTACTACATTTTCTGGTTTTTCCAACCAATAACAGAACGAATAAAATGTTTACATATTTTTCATCTATTTTAATATAGAGGATTAATTAGTAAAAAAAGAATAAAATGATAACTTACCACATTTTCTGTATTTCCTCTGGTATACCCATCAATATTTTTTAAAAAATCCATATGAGATAACCAAGGTATTTAAGAAACTATAGGTCCCCAGTTGCCATACCCGTAGTATTACTTTTTTGCCTTCATAAGTTCATTATTGTAAGTATTACGAAGTATTCGTATTTTGCTAACAACATCTTTAACATTTCCATTTGCATGGCTTCCTTAATTCTTTTGTATGCCGCTTCTCGAGCATCTCTATTTTTATACTGCGGGTGTTTCGGATCCCAAAGACACTCATTAAGTTGATATTCATTGATAAATTGTATATTTTTATCGCCTGTCCAACGTTGGTTAGCCATTTTTTTGGCGCTTATTTGCCTGCTATCCAACAAAAAACCACACGTCCACTCTGCTCAGGTGCTGTCGCGACACTAGTTTCGCGTCGCATTTACATCATGAAATTAGTTGCATGACATTTGTTTTACAAAAAATATGCGCATAGCACGAAACTACTCCAGTGTCATAAAAGTAATGCATGCATTGTAAAACTGAACGTTTACACGTGAAATTACTGGTTAAATTAGTTTTATCAAACTAATTTCAAGCCACTAATTTCGTAATGTAAATCCGGCTTTAGGTTTGGATGATTTCCGGTGTTTTAGAACCAAACGATGGAATCACATATATCGTGTGCTGACAGAATGGATGCCTGATGAAAACCCAAGTCATATAATTGAAAATACTTTGACGTATAGAGGACGTAATGAAAAAGCCAAAGCAAAACAATCGAAAATTTATTAAATATTTACTTACGTTTTTGTTTTTTGACTCTTTTGATACGCACAATTTTTTGTACTTTGATTATCGAGCTTTGAATTTTTGTTTGAATTTAGTTGACACACGACATGGCGGTGCCATTATACCCGTCTTTTATAAATTGAGGTTGCTAAATGCCTATTCAAGAAATGTTTATAATTTTTTCACAAATTGTAATACTAAATGACAAAGTATAATATGACTAAAAACCTACCCCTAATTTATTATGTGACATTACTGTTTAAAATTAACACATAACCCGAGAAGACGAAACATAGAGAAGCGACAGCATTCATTCCCGCCGAAATCTTTCGAGTGGGGATAGTACGGCCAACTGTCATTTCAACGCGCTTGACGACGAAATTAGTCCGGGTATTCCGTGCATTCAAAAGTGTAATTAGTTTTAGTCCGGTATTCCGTGCATTCAGAAGTGTATTTTTTTCAAATTTATTGTGTTTTTCTGCTATTACATTTCGTTTTCTTATAAAATATGCCTGGAAATACGTGTGCATATCGTGGGTGTCACTCAAAAGATGGCCAAGGAATTATTTTTTTTTCGTTTCCCAAGGATCCGATAAATAAATATATATATACACGCTTATTATATTATTTAATATTTAGTTGGTTTTTTCAAAATATTTCTTAAAATCATGTATAACGTAGTAGATATTCATATCAATTCTAATCTAATATACCAAGTAAAATGGTCATTGACAGGTCTTTATGTTAATTTTTTTACTTTTGAATAGACCTTTTTGTGATGTAGGTTCAATTATGGTTAGAGGCCTGTTCACGATTGGACTTGCTACCCAAAATTGCAACTTGCAATAAGAACCATAAAATATGTGAGCTTCACTTTGAGGAAAAGTTCATTTCTAAAGGTTTATCAAAGAAAGCTTTTACTTCCCGAGCACTGCCTACAATATTTCCTAAGAAATTGTTGGAAATGCAATACAACGATAACAATCAGCAGTTATTGGAAGAATCATCTCAGGAACCCCCTAACAAAATTATTGTTTTATCAGGTATAAATAAAATATTAGCTGTAGTATATCTCTAAAAACATCATTATGACCTTAATTAGGTATCTTTTAGGATTTGTTTTATTAGTTATTTTAATTTACTTTCAGATGTTTTAATCAAACCTGCAATAAAATCTAATGTACAGTCTTGTGTGGATATAAATGGTAAGTTTTAATTTTTAAACAAATGAAACAAAAATGACCAAGAGGAGTGATAACTTGGAAAGAAATAATACTTTCAAACTTCCACAATTTTTTATTTTTAAGTTTTATTTATAAAAAAAAACTCGACATGTTTCGCAACACTGTTGCTTCATCAAAGGAGTTTAAATGATTGATTTTACTATAAACTAAAACTTACAACTAACATGTACAAATAAGCAGGTAGATATCTACAATGGGAAAAACCTAATTATTATATTTACCTATTAATAAAACAGATTCAATAACGGAGAAGAATTTAATAACATTACCCTTAAATAAAGTTAACTTTCAAAAAGAATTAAATATAATTAAACAAATTGCAGTAAATAATGGATACACTTCCAAAATAATTGATAAAATGTTAAAACAAAAATTATATAAAAAAGCAATAAATCTAGTTTATCCCACCGTAAAAGAACCAAAAATAATTACAAAGTGATTACATACTTAGGTCATATTAGTAGTAAAATAGGTACTTTTAAAAACTTAAATATAAATGTTGCCTTTAAATCCGTTAATAATTTAGGGAAGTATATTAAAAACAATAAAACCAAAACAAATGGAAAGAATCGGGTGTTTATAAATTAAAGTGAAAATGCTGTCCAAAAATTTACATAGGACAAACGGGTGGAATTTCGATAAACGTGTTAATGAACATTATTCTAGCTTTGTTAAAAAAAAGATTCTAATTACTCCAACCATTTAATAGAAGAACATTCATTTAATTTTAACTATGATATTCTACATAATGAAAACAAAAGTGTAAAATTAAATTTGCTAGAATCCATGGAAATAAACAAGCTTAAAATTCCAATATTCTTTTAAACGATCAATTAGACCTAAATTCTTCTCCGTTATTGAATCTGTTTTATTAATAGGTAAATATAATAATTAGGTTTTCCCATTGTAGATATCTACCTGCTTATTTGTGTACATGTTAGTTGTAAGTTTTAGTTTATAGTAAAATCATTTAAACTCCTTTGATGAAGCAACAGTGTTGCGAAACATGTCGAGGGTTTTCTTTTTATAAATAAAACTTAAAAATAAAAAATGTGGAGTTTGAAGTATTATTTCTTTCCAAGTTATCACTCCTCTCGATAATGGACTTCCACCAAGTAAAAGCCGACTCAATACAAGTTAAAAAATGACCAATATTCTTTTTCATATAGTTGCTGGCCCAAGTAGCTCAAGGATGTTCCAGAACCACTGGTGTTTTTAGAAAATGATGGTGAGATTGAGCCTCCTTTAACTTCTCCAACATTTGCAACCCAAACCCCTCTCAAACTAAGCTCCAGGTCTCCAAGAAAGAGAAGCTGAGAAAGGAAATTAAAACTCTGAAAAAAAAACTGGTAAAAGAAAGTTGTTGGAAGAAGAAGAGAAGATAACCCTTGTAGCGTGGAAGATTTTTATCGTTTGTGTGACTTCTTTTTGGAAAAAAATTTATCCGAAGTTATAAAGTCACATGTTGCTCTAAAGGCAAACCAGGAATCTCACATAGATACTCTATGGAGTTAAAACAATTTGCTCTGACCCTGTACTTTTTGAGTCCTCGGGCATATAAATTTCTAAGTTCAATGTTAACTTTACCAACAAGAAGAAGTCTGCAACGAATTACAGAGCGCCTTGTTTGTAGGCCAGGCCTGGAAAATGATGCCATATTTAAGGCTCTTGAAATTAAAACAAAGACCATGTTAGCCCAAGATTCTCATTGTATCTTATGTATTGATGAAATTTCTTTAAAATCTAACCTTGTTTATTGCCCAGGTACTGATGAAATTGTAGGATTTGAAAATTTAGGTGAAAACCAAAAAACACTACAATATGTAAAACGCTTTGGTCATAATGGTTAGGGGTTTATATTCTACCTGGAAGCAGCCATTGGCCTTTTTTTGTAGGAAGTACACTTAAGGCAAAGGACCTTAAATCCATACTTGAACGCTGTATCTTAAAATTAGTTAATATTGGTTTAAAAGTTGAGGCAATTTCAAGTGATATGGGGTCAAACTTTATTGAGCTTGCTAAATTATTTGGAATTACTTCTGAATCTTCTGAATTTCAAGTAGGAGATCAAAAAACTTGTTTATATCTTTGACCCTTGTCATTTAATTAAAGCAACAAGGAATAATTTAATGAAACACTCTTTTCATTTGATGGAAAAATAACAAGTTGGTCATATATTGAAACTTTTTATAAAGCTGACAAAAAACAATTTTATGGTGTGCTCCCAAATTAACAAATTCCCATCTATACCCAACTAATTTTGAAAAGATGAGAGTAAGTCTTGCAAGCCAGGTTTTAAGCTACTCAGTGGCCAGTGCCATGAACACTTTTGTAACTTTGGGTGCACTTCCTGCCAGTGCTTTTGGAACGATCGAAGTCATAGAAAAATTTAACAATTTGTTTGATATCTTAAATTCATTTTCATTGAGAAATCCGGCCAAATTTAAAAATGTTTACGATGGATCGCAGTTTCAATTAGAATTTTTTCAATCAACTTTAAATTTTTAGGTAACCTTAAAATAGTAAATAATAAAAATGAAGATATTTCAAATAAAGTTAAATTTCATAAATGTTGGGCTACTACCATAAATAGTGTTATGATACTGTGGAATAAATTATCCAAATTTGATTTTAAATACTTAAAAACCGACGCATTAATACAGATTGCCTGGAAAACTTTTTTGGTAGCATTAGACAGCAAAGTGGAAATAATGTTAACCCCGCCAATCAGTTCCAAAAGAGCGTTCAAAAACTTTTCTGTCTAAATTATATGCACAGCAATACTATGAATTGTGAAATCGATTTGGATAATTTATTAATGGATATGAAGTCCACAAACATAACTGAAATTGTTAACCAGGAAACAAAATCTAAGGCTGCAATTAGTCTTCAGATTATAATTATAGAAAAGACAATATTCCTGCACAAAATGCTTTTAGTTATGTTTGTGGATACATTTTAAAAAGAGCTTTAGAGAACCACAAAAACTGCGATGTTTGTAAAAATTACGAAAAGGAGTTTCAGGAACTTAATATGAATTCTCTATTAATACATTTCAAGGCGTTTGATAACAGTACAACATATGGTGGATTGCAATCACCTCCAGAACAATTTATTAAATATCTGTTTGAATTAGAAAAATATTTAATAGTAATTTTGAGCAAATTTGTATTTGGCAGGGAATTTCTCATAAACTATTGAGTTTAATGAATAGACAATGTTATGAGCATCCCTGCCCCCAATTTCCTTTAGATTATGTTTTAAAGTTATTTATTAGGCTTAAAATTTTATACTATCAAATATTCAAATAGGGACCTTAAAATAAATCAAAAGGAAAAAAAAATGTAAGAAAACTCAAAATTTTATCCCACATTTAGGGATATGTAACTGCATAGTAAAAATGGCTTAAAACTAGGTTGCTTAAACTGATTTAAAAAATTCCTTAAGTAATCTGTGTGCTACAGGGTTTAAAATAAATATTAATTTTTTGATAAAGACTTAATTGCATAAAATGTTGACTGCAATATTTTGAAATACTAAGTTTACTCTTAAAAAGCTTTATTTTTTTAAAAAAACAAAATCTTTGTGGATTAGGCCTACTGGGGACACCACATAAAAAACGAGCCCAACACTGTACCCCAGTGATGGTGTGGAAAGTAGTGCACTGCAATTAAATAACTATGAAACACTAAAGCTGAATTAATAGTTTGACGGACTGTAAACGTAGACGCACTGCAAAAATATGAATTATAGAATGTATGTATTCTTATTTATACATAAACGAACATGAGTTTACATTTATTTGTAAACAAGAATATATACATTCTATAATTGATATTTTTGCAGTGGGTCTACGTTTACAGTCCGTCAAACTAATTCACTTTAGGAATCTTGCTCCCAATTTTTACTTAAATATTTTGGAAATTAAGGTTTTACATTAATGCCCGTATACACCAAAGGCAAATTTCTTAAATTAACTTTTTAATTTTGATTAGGAGAGTTAGACTGTGAAAAATAGCATGCTATTTGTCACAGTCAAAACAACGTTTAGTTAAACCAGATTAAAATATTATAGTGGATACGGCTATAAGCGTTGTTAAGGCCAACGTCTAAAATTATTACTCGAATTAAATTGATAGTATTAAAAATTAGCAAATACTTTTACTTACTGGATCGTTCTAAATGTTGAGAATTTAAAAGCCACAGCCTGCATAATGTTTTTGTATGTATGTTTTAAAGGTTTGTATTTGAATGTTTAAGTTTTGTTTAATATATTATTTTTTTACGAGAATGTGTTTTATTATCTTAACTAAAAAATAGCAATATAAAAAATCTAGCCATTTGTTCAGGGCACGGCACCTTTTAAAAAAATTGTATATGGGCCTGACATAAAATTTTATATCTTTTATTTATTTTTAAATTAAAATATTATTAGATTGTGTTTTTCTGACCGTAAAGCCAAGCTTTTTGTACCTGGCACGTTTTTTAAAGTAACCCAACCCAAAATTGTATAGCTTTTATTTATCTACAAAGTAAACTACTTTTATTAGCGTGCGACATTAATTATTTTTATTTTTCTTTCATGTACCGTCGTGCTGAAATACAATTTTTTTTTGTTTGTTTAGTGACTTAACTAGCCATATTTGTTAAAGACCATATTTAATTTTAACATTTTTGCTTAAATTTAAATCAATTATTAGTTTTAGAACATATTTGTTTGTATTAAAAAATAATATTCAAAATTTTTTACAGTGTACGACGTATTTTACGAGTCACTTGAATTTTTCTCAGTGTAAGTGACCGGCTATCTGTCTAATGAGAGAAATTCAAGGTCACAAAACTTTGCCCCATAACATCAAAGGTGCCGACACGTTCTGTCGCTTCTCTATGTTTCGTCTTCTCTGACATAACCTCCTCCATTTTGGGAGTGTCTACATACCTTACCGGAGCTTATCAACATGACATCCGATAACAACATTTTAAGGCTTTATTAATTTTTGTCGTATATCTATCTTATCTAAATTTAATTATATTTTCCTTAGCTTTTCAGATTAGGGAATAACCGTTTTGTAATGTGGTAATCAGATAATGAACCACGTAGCAAGAGTAGCAATTGCTACGGGCCCCGCGCAAAAAGGGGCCCCGCATTCTTAAACCCACTCATCTCTGCCTGAGCGTAATTTTTTGAGTGAAACTTATTATGATGTGGAATATTGAATTAAGTTGATAACACAAAAACGTGAAACGTTATTACTTTTGCTACTAACAATAAGACAATCCACGTCAGACAATCGGTAACTGGCGTAAAAAAAACACCGAATTTCATATGGTAAACGCACAAGTTCTACAAAAAGTTGCTTGTATAAACGTGTAGAATTTTAGTCGGCTCGATAATCAGCTGTACAAAAGGTCGGACGTATGCAAGCACTCTCATTTTTAGTATAGTTTAGTAACCATATACCAAAAACTTATTTTCTAGAATATAAGTATATTGAGTTATTGAAGTTATGACTAAAAAAATATTACTTGTGATTTCCGTCAATAGACTGGGGGAGTAGTGACGTAAGCGACGCCATGTTTTTCGAGCTGTCAAACCGTAGGTTTCCAAACAACTTTTTTTGATGGTGGGTTTTATATGTGTTCTGGACTATTTTTTGTATTTTCGTGTTTTTTGGAAGTTTATTGCTGTTTTTTGTATTGGTAAGTGTTTATTCATATGTTTTACATACCACTAAAGCAGATATATGAAATATTTCCATAGATTCCGCCTAAATTTAAGATACTATTGATTTTGTAAGAGTTGGCTGAAATGTTATTTTGGCTCAGCATTAGTTTATTGTTTTGCTCTTAAATAAAACCAGTTTAAACAAAGAAAACCAAGTTTTTTGTTAGGTAATTTCTGTCTGCTTCTCTGGTACTAATCCATTATTATATTATATGTACTTATATATTATTATTATACTTAGATAAAAATATGGCAAAATTTCATATGTAAATGGTAATGTTTTCATTCATAAAATGTAAGTGGTTCTGCATTTGGGGTATACAAAGTAAATTTCATATAATGTTAGTTACTTGGTTAGTTATCATAAATGTTTTATACTCGGTTTTATATTTTAGAACAGTAAAAAACAAAAATTAACAGTAGCTTTTTTGTTTTAGATCTGTTGTGCATCCATTGTGTTGTAAGTACAATGGCTTCAGTGTAGGGGACATAGAACATATTTTGTTTTCCCAAGAATATGTGGAAGCTACCAACAAAAAAAGAATATTTTGAAAGGGCTACAAAAGTAAATGGCAAAAAGTTATGGACATTGCCAAAAAATCCACCGGGCAATTTAAAAATGAGCTGTGGCTAATGGCACAAAAATAGAATTACAGCCAGCAATTTTTCTTATGTCCTGTCTGCTGTGAAGAATCATAGATATCCTCCATCATTGTTCTCAAACTAACAGGTATTTTGCCACTAATATAATATAAATTTAATAGTGATTTTAATATATATGTTTTTTTAGAAAGTTACACGTTGGATGGTGTTAAAGCCATACAGTGGGCGAGAACATGAAAGTGATGGTGTCAGAGTCCTAGAAAAGAATAGGCATGTCAAAGTTCAAGCAACTGGCATATGGCTGCATGAGGTGGATATCTGGGGGAAGCCCCGATGGCCTAGTGAGTGATGATGCCATAGTTGAAATTAAATGCCCCTACAAGCATCGGAATCCAAGTCCCTATTAAATTCTCTTAGTGATAGAAAATACATTTTGTATAAAAATGAAAGTGGCAACCTTGATTTAAATAGGAGTCACATCTATTATGACCAAATCCAAGGTAACTTGTATTTAACAAAAAGAAAAATTTGTTACCTAGTGATTTGGACCCCAGAAGAAAGTGTCATTTATGATGTTATTAGGGATGAAGAATGGCACAACAACATAAATTTGTTAAAGGATTTTTATATTTTAAAATATTTGCCATTTTTATGTGGAAATAAATAATTTATCAACTATGCCTTTTATTTTTTATCCCCTTAATTTTTTATAATTCGTAATTCTCAAATGATATATAACATGCAATCATAATTTTCAATAAAAACGACCATAATACTTTAGTATAATTTATTAACAGGTTTTTTTTTTTAAATCCAAAAAATAAGTTTAACTTCTCGAGTTTTCCTTTGACCTTCTCCAACTCTTTTTGCAAAAAATAAATTTCAGCCTCAGCAGTTGCGGAAAAATTAAAATCAGGTCCCTTACTGGTACTTGGCACAGGCTCACATTCTACCAAATCACTGGCCAAATTGTCGACAGCTTCTTTATTTAAAGCACCAGGCTTCGGAGAAGTGGACGAGCTTGTACTGGGCATGGATAAGTTTGTATTAAGTACATCTTTAGCCTGAGTGTCAACTTGAACATCATCGTCAATTAATGACCTTTTCCTTAAAAAAGTCAAGCTTGTTAAATAAATAAAATAATATAAGTTAGCAGTATAAGCTTACCTAGGTTTTTTTGACAATTTTTCTAGTTTATCCCTCGAAACCTCTTTGCTATATTATGCTAAAAAATAGTGGGACCATTCTTTCTATTTTTGTCAACAAATGACAACTACATACCAATGCATGGATTGAAGGTTCTTTATCCTTCGCCTAAAAGAAACACAATATGTAGGTACAATAAACAGACTAGAAACATAGAAATAGTACCTTAGTAGGGAAATCCATTTCTTTCTTTCCAGGGGATCTTTTGGAAATCTAAAGAAATTACAGGTCCGTTGCTCGCTATAATGCTTGCAATCTGGCGCAAAACACATTACCATACTTATTGTTGGTGTACTCAGCTAAAATAACAAAAAATAAAATGAAATAAATCAATAGAAACATTATAACATAACCTTAAAGTTATGCATTTTCATAAATTTCAAGATTATTTACTAAAAAATGGTACTTTTTAAAAACTGAATTTTAAAAAGATTTTGCTTATATGTGTCTAATTATCATACTTACGTTTTATTTAAATATTCAGTAATAATAAAATAACTCAAAAAAAAGCTGCTTATGGGGATTTATAATGTTTCCAATGTTTGTTTGGAAACCTTTTGGGTGACACTATGAAGTAGCAGATCTGGCAACACAGCATACTAGGCTTGCAAAACACGTGCGCTTCGTCGGCCTTGTCGGTTTCTTTGAATGCAGTTTGAAAAGTAAACGTAAACGATTGATGCGCAAAAAATAATTTGTGTGTTTTAAAAATAAAAATAGCAGCCTATAGTTTTAAATTAAGGACTAATTAAAGTAGTGTAGTATTGCATATTGCATAAGTGAACTAAAAATCGTTGTTTTTTCGTTTATATGTAAGATTGTATGTATGTATATTTCCGGGAATGTAAAACAAATTACCACAGCGTTATTAAAACAGAGGGACATCAAACAACATTTATTTTTCCTAAAGACGTTGAACATAAAAAGATCTGGTTGCGTGCTATTCACAGAGAAAATAGTGGTATGTTGGAAACAATTTGATAATAGTGACATTTTGAGAACTGAAACATATATAGATAAAAGTGGAAAAATTCCGGAGTTTCCTTTGACCAAGGCTTTATAAGAACCAACCGAAATGTTTATCAAATCCTAAAAAGTGTCCCAAAACAAACCCCAAAGAAAGAAGGAAAGTCCTCGTAGAAACTTACGAACAAGAACATGGGATTGAAAGCTTTCTTCAAAACGACCTTATTACTGATTTTAGTAGTTTTAAAGCGGAAATTGACAAAAAAATAAATCTAAAAAATTGGGGATATGCAGTGTTTGACTCTTGTGTCAAAATTATATAGTTGTATATCGATCATTAATCATCAATTGTGTTTATAATTTATTAACATTCCTAACTATTGCAAGCCTTCTAAGTGGACATTTTTATATTTCCTTGGAAGACTAGTGTAAGTGCGGTACAGAAGTAAAGAAACTATATCAAAAAGTTGCCCTTATTTTAAGCAATATGTTTTTAAGTAATTATACCAAAAATATAAACAATTCCGTTTCATTACAAACTCAGTTAAATACTTTTTCGAACTCGCCTAGAAAAGATGTAAAAAGAGGAAGCTTTCCACTTTGACGGGATAAGTGTATTAAAAGAAACTTTTAATGTAATAACTATATTTACGAACAAGGTTACCAAATATATTTATAAATAATAAGTTTATTTTGACATTGATAAGTGTGTAAATGTGCAACAAAAACAATATTAGCTCCAAGCAATATCGTCAGGACTATATTAAGAAAATCATATAAATACCGGTAAGTTTACCAAAAAATATCATTATACATATTCTAAAAGTTATTTACATGTTTTAAGGTAGTGTAAAACCCGAACAATGAACCCAGTTTTGCTTTTTTAAACTTGTCTTGATTATTAAGTACAGATTATGTTTTTTAATAATATTATTTTAGATATGTGTTGTTTTCGGTTGATTATAATTATCACAAAAATTACTGATTAATACACTTTTAGCTAAGTTTTAAAAGTTACATTAATTTATTTGCAAAAAACAGCTAAACAGTATAAGAATAAAGCCTTAAAAATTAATATTTTTTAAAGTCTAGGAATAATTTGAAAAAATAATAATAGGTTCCGAATATTCTAATATGGCCTAGGTTTTCCGGACACATTAGTGTTTTTTAGGGCCATATAGTATAGTATTTAAAATTATGTTTATTTTTAAAATAATACCTGTATTTTGTTTAAAATTTTATAAAAAAATGTTTATTTAGCGCAATCTGCTTAGAACTCATTAAATTAAACCAGCCCAGGGCGCAGTGTTGTTTGCAACGTTGCCTTTCTTGCTTCATGGCTCTTTTGTTATAGAAGGCTGTGATAAAGAGCAATGCATAAAATAAACTATTTCCAGAACCAAAGAAGTTTAAATTCCAAGGCACGAGAGTCACCCGTGTTTTTTTTTTAACTAATGTTAGGTATCCTACCCCTTATCGGTACAGTGGACACCCGACCAATGGATAGATGACGGTATCAAAAGCTACACTAAAGTTGGCAAAACATTGTTAGAATTGTGGCAAAAATATGAGCGATAGCTCATTTGACGTGAAACCTAATTTTGCGAAAGAATTTTTTTTTCTGGAAATCAAAATTTTAATTTGTTATCAATAAATCTAAACAAAAAGGAGGGTCTTGGCTTTTTGATAACTCAATTACCATAACCGATATCGAAAATTGCAAAAATATTCTTAAAAAGTGGGAACTGCCTTTAAAAAATATTTATTCAATATTGAAAATAAGGTTACACGTGGCTGCTGTCGCACGGGCGCGCCATCGTTAGAAGGGTATAACCTAAGAAATAATGTTTTTAAGTGTAAAATATTAATATCCAAACACTAAAAGAAGGCAAATTCCGTTCCCACAAATCTAAAGAAAAATGCATATAACAATATTTACGTAAGCGAGGGAGGGGGGAAGTGAGCTTTGCTTACTTTTGTTGACATGGGGGAAGGAGGGGGGTAAATAATTGTAATAAATCTGCTTACGAATTACTTGGACGCCCTCTTATTGCCGATATGATGTAAAGAAACAAGGTGTGTGACGACGCAGCCTTTTTGAACAGCCAATCACATTTTTTTTTCGATCGGCGGAGTTAAAGTACAAAATTTGGTCACCTTGTTTCTTTACATCATGCTTGCTGAGGTTCCTATTTCTAACAAGAGGAATAGTCGGGGATGTCCCAAACAATGAAATGATTGGGAAGTTGAAATATGTTTTTTCTTTAATTCATTTAATGTCAATAATTTTGAGCAAAACATCACACTTTATTTTGTCGATATCGAGTAAGGCCCAGTATTATAGTTTTTGATTAAACTTAAGTTTTTCTGCTAGGTAGTTAAAACTTCAGGTTTATCTATGGTTTAAACTTTGCAAATTTGCCTTTTTAAACCAATGGGTGGTATAAACTGCCCGGTAGTTAGTGGTTATGTCAAGTGACGTCACAGTTACCAATGCGGTTGGACAAGTTGTTTTTAACCACAGGTTTAAATTTAAAAGTTGGTTTACGTTATCTTAATTGGTGGCAGAAGCAGGGCAGTATTTAGACGGTGGCGAAAGGGGCGCCCGCCAAGGGCGCCGCTACCTGGGGGGGGGGCAAAATGGGATATGATTTTCTTTTTTCATTAGTTGTCAGTACCGTAGTCATATTATTATTATTTTTATTGACAAAATTAATCAAATAAATGAATTATAACAGAACAATTTTATAACAAACTTTCAACTTAGATACTTAATGTATATAATTATTTTTAATATAATAAGACTAAAAAATGTATGAATTATTATTAAAATATCAATTTATCCTGACACCTACAGCGAGAATGTAACTTTTTGAATTTTTTTACTATTGAAGCAGCGAATAAATTGGTATTTTATAAATTGGGGGCAGCACTAGTTTTTTTTGTTGCACATTATTTTTTAATTTATTGAAATATAAATGTTAAGTTTTGCAATGCACAGTATTTTCGTAACTACGACTTTATTGTTGACAAAATTTATTCTAACTTTAATCATCCGCAAAAAAGGATGTATAGTTAATTTACATTCCACTTCTTTTAGTTAGATACAAACAGTTGTTTTATGTAAATCATATTGCTTTTAAATAGTAGGCTAATATTTTCATATAAAAAAATAGAATTTGACACAAATTCCACCACAAAATTGGTATATTAAAGAAACAATATTCTCGGTTCAAAAAACTCTAAACCTACAACTTTGCACTTTAATTTCGAAAAATGTTCCGGAGATTAATCCCCGAAATTCCTGTTTTCTCCCCCGGTGTGTGGGGGGCGCAAATGTTAAGCCTCGCCAAGGGCGCAGCCATACCTAGATACGGCCCTGGGCAAAAGCACAAAAAATACTAGAAGAATAAAATAAAAGATGTACTTACCATTTAACAAGTTGGCTGTCGAAAAATCGGCAACCACTACATTTACATCCCCTCCCATATAATTGATCGTTATTAAAAGTGTTTTTCCATTCATTTTAAATTCAGATCAAGTCTTACAAAAATCTATTAATATAATGATTAAATGGGTTTAAAGATACCGCTCGAATTTCTTGAAAAACCTTAAAATGTAAAATCAAGTAAAACGTCATAGGTCAATTTCATGTAACCTTGTTCCACAACAGGGTTACTTACGGTTTGAACCGTAACACACAAGCGAAATTCGGGGAAAACCCGGCCATAAATCGGAAATACCAACTTCGCAATTAAGGCCTATTCTGAGTATAATTTCATTATCTAGTTACCTGGGTATAATAAACAATCACCCTTTTATTTTTAGTCTTGTCACTTGCAGAAATATTTTAGTTGAAAGCTGATGTTCGTGGAGACTATTTCATTGTGATTCAAAAGCGCCTGTGAAAATTATAGTAATTTATATTCAGTTTTTCGGCAAAGCGGGTGAAAGTTTTGTAAAGTAACTATGGAGCCTATTGCTGGTGGTAAGTAGAATATTAAAAAATAATATTTATTTAAAATATTTCTTTACTTTTTTATACTGGTGTTCTGAAAAGTTAACAATTAATTTTTTTAATTTAAATTTTTCACTTTTTGCAAAGTAAAAGATGATTTCCGTAATTTCCCGCATTTAAATTAGCTTTTAAATTATTGTTTAATAAACTTTGTAAGATCCCATCTTAAGTTGCTGCGATAATTTGCGATCTTGACGAGAAAATATTTTAAAGATTTATGGTCTGGGTCCAAATTCGTATAAAATGTAGGTCCCAAACGCAACAAATAATTTTCTCCTACTAAAAGAATAAATCAATTTTTATAAAATAAAACATTATTTTATAGAAAATTAAATAGAGAAATAAAAAATTGCCATATGGGTTTAAAATTCAATATGGCGACCAATTTTAAATGGCGAAATCTTATTAAAATATATTGTTTTAATTACATTGAACTAAGAATTAAAGAAACAGTTTTAACAATCATTCATGTAGTTTCAAAATATAAATTATAATCCAAACAGCTATTGATAATGTAGTTTTTTAGAATTAACATTCAATTCTTCAAACTACGGTCTCAATTTTGGAAGATTTTTCTAATGTAATTTGAAGTACCATTGATTGCAAAGTATAATCTGTACAAATATTATAAAGAGGAAAGATTTGATTGTTTGTTTGAATTGAATAGGCTCCGAAACTACTGGATCGTTTAAAAAATTTTTTACCATTAGAATCCTAGATTATCCCCGATGAACATAGGCTATTGCTAGTAATAAAATAATTAACAAAATTACAACTTATTTTTTCAGGGTCTGCAACAAAATCTGCTTTGTTTAAAAGAAGCCAACTTGTCTAACTGCTTAAATTGTTAAAATAATAACAGTCTAATAATAATAGTAACATTTTTCATAGTTTTATTTTTAAGAAATAGGTACTTACACAGCCTTATGTAATGCAATAAATGAACCTTAAGGGGGGGCTTTAAAAATGTTTAAATGAACGTGTTATCTTAGTTTTAACATTTTCTTACGATTAAACATGTTTGTGATTCATATCAGCACTACTACTATTTATGGCCGGCTTTTCCCCGATTTTCGCCTGTGTGCGTAAGTAACGTAAATTGTCAGACATTGATGTCGTCACGGTTAAAACCGGAGCTCGCTTTGACGCCATGGTACATACCATAATTAAAACCAACCTTCGCTTGGAAAGCAAAGGATTTAGCAATTGTTAAAAGTAAACAACGGTTTAGAATGTTTAACAAAATGTCAGATTTTGACAGGTTGCCTCCTAAAATCATTGAATAACACTGACAATGACGTATTGTTAAACACTCTAAACCGTTGTTAACTTTTAACAATTGCTAAGTCCATTGCTAAATTTAACAACGCGATCATCACTCGGCCGTTAATGTTTAGTTTTATAACCATCTGTTAAATCAGCCAAGGCCAGGCCAGCTGTAAATATCAAATTTTTAAGTATTTAAAAAAACAGACGGATTTTATGTGCTTTTCTAACCCATTTTTTTTTTGTTTTGGAATTTTTTTGTTTTTAGTTGTGGTTAGTTAGGTTAGGTTAGTGTAGGTTGTTATAATATATTTCAGTCTTTTTCGTACATTTTGTCACTCTTTGAGGGTTTTGCTCTTGTTGCGATTTGTTCTTTATAGATAACGATGGAAGAATCAAGAAAATTTAAAAATCCCGCCGAAAGTGAGGTTCTAATAGCAATTGTTAAAAAATATTCAGGCAGTTCCTGTTTCACCTCCGACCAGTAAAGTCACGCGATAAAAAGCTACATAGCTTTCTCCGAGAAAGGCCGTTAGCGGTGCCATACCAACTGATTTTAATCCTCGCCGCTCGAGAGACTCACGACCAATTTAATGGGGTCCTATTTGTCGTGCTAAGCGCTGTGGGCGGTTAAGGCCTAGATTCCTGTCGTTTTTACGTCGAGTCGTGTACGAGGTTTTCTTCCTATGTTGAAGGATTGACGAAAAAAACCGAAGTTGAAATAAACTAGCCAATAATTCAGGGAAATATCGAATGAAAAAAGGAGTCCAAAGAATTCAAAACCACTGAAAAAAAAATAACCTGTAAAATAATCCATCAAGGTCGCTCAATGATATCTATAATGTCCTCTTTATTGCCTTTAATCAATTCTTTAATAATATCCCTAACGAAATTTCCTTTCTTTTTCGGGTTGGAAATACATTTTTATAACAAAGTACCATTTATTTGTCACTTTAATCTTTAGATTGTTATTTAACCCAAACCCAATCCATCAGTTAGAGATTAAACTACGGTTTAAAGGTAATGTAGACCTAAAAACTAAATTACATACAAATCATTGGTTTAACTGTAACCTTGAAAGTAATTTAAACCTATAATACTGCTGGGTCTAAATAATATATCACCGATATTTATTGGAATTCATCATTTTTATTCGCTTTTAAAAAGATTTTTACTTTTCGGCAAACAAAACATGCAATCTTACCCGTAGTGCAAATGGTCCAATTATAGTTCGTATTTAATAATACATAGTAAATGCCATTTACTATGTATTATTAGAGGCCCATTTATATAATGGGCCACTTTAATTTGGGTTACGAAATCCAAAGCAATTGATTTAGAATATTTGCATTGGTTCAGAAAGTCAGTAACTATGGTGACAAATCAAAATAACCAATGGGAAGACATTTTCGTCATTTGTTTTTACCTTATATTATTTTCAAATTAAAATGGCCCAATTATAGGTTCGTTCCCAGAGAAATTACAAACTAATAGCGCCAATAGCGTATTATTATTCCGTCAGGTGACAGGTTTCCAACTGGTCCCCTGACATAGTTGTAAAATATGATTGGCGTTGACTAGTTTGTGATTTCTCTGGGGACAAACCTAATAGAACGGGTAACGTATTGGTTTTGGTTCGCGGGATAAAAGGAAAACACCTGCCACCTAAAAGTATAAGTGTAACTGATTTGGAAAAAAACCTTTATTATGTTAGAAACGCTGGCTTGCCACACCTGTAGCAGACTCCTTGAGTTTAAATAAAACATCGGATAAATTATATTTAATTTTTATTTAATATATATTTCAAAACTCCAATAATGTACAAAAAATATCTGTGTAATTAAATAATGTTTTTGTCTGTCAATTTGTTCATTCATAATCTTTAAATTTAATGGTTTCGTGTGGAGGATGGGTAATTGACAATATAATCAAGTATGAATGCTATTTACTAAAATAATTCCTAGGATCAACCCTAGCAACAGTAACATGGCGGTTGCCTATCACAATGTCCAACAAAAACGACTCTTTCAAATAACATACTTTAAATTATGTATAAAATATTAACAGTTACTATTTTAAAAAATGTTTTTGGTAATGCGTAGCTGAACTTCCAAAAGAAAGGAAGACGACACCAAATTATTCACAAATTGTCCCGATCGTCTCAGTTACATAATGGAGATCATTTGATTTAATTAACTTTTTGGACCAAGAAAAAGGTATGTTGACCAGGAAAAAATACCTTAACTTGACAGGTAATTTTGATAAAATAGCATCTAATAAAATAGCAATCAATTTTTACCATTATTTCTTTTTCTGTACCTCCCGGGCCATATGTCCCCATAATGTTTTGCCTTGTGGACGACTTGCCACGCTATTCGGTTTTGGGTAGAACCTCTGTTTACCCAATATACTTCCGAAGATAATTCTGTTTACACAAGAGAATCCACCTTAATTTTGAGGAACTCTGTGTTTTATATTTTTAAATTCTGCAAAGAGTTCCCGACCAAATTAAGTATATTATTTTCTATATACAATTTCAACCATTTTTAAAACATTATGGTTTAAAAACTAACGTTTTGACTAACTCCAGAGCCAGAGTGGTTATTTTAGTATTTCATTTATTACTAATAAAAAGTTCTCTTCCGCTTTGAAATTATTCTTACAACAGCAATTTTTTTTTTGTAGAAAACAACTAAGATAGTTATTTTTACTAATTTGCACCGGTTATATTCCGCAGTAAGTAAATGTCAACAACATTTATATATTCCGTCAATATTTTGAAATAGTTAAATTTAGGTTAAGGGTATATTGGTTATTTTGTTTGTAAAATTTAAAAATACTATAAAGGCTGCACCTTGTAAAGACGAAACTATTTCTGGAATTAGAACTTTTCTTAGCCTTTTTGCTATTTAAAAAGCTGCCTATTGTTTTTTCTTTGCTGGTTCAACCTGCTAATTGGAATAACCTCGGTATTTTTTCCAGGTAACCCAGCTTTGGGATCCCTGCTTCTTGAACCAATACGGTAGGATGTGGATTATAAATTGGTGAACTGACAGTGAAATTACTAACTTTGGCAGTTTGACAGACAATCGGGACAAGATGTCGTCCCACAGGACACAAAATCACTTTAAAACAAGTCCAGTATTAAAATATAATAATATACATACATATTAACATGTCTTAAGTATATACAATTGCACTCCAGCCCTGTGCCTTTACCGTCGCTCCGCACTACCCTTACCAAACATATTATACAACAAGCAATATGTAGTAATGCACTTTCGATACAGCTAACCTGTCTAGATTACAGCCTGCGGTACATAACTGATGAGGTACCTAGTAGAATTATCTCTCTTCCAAATTTATGTACAACTTTCCATTTAGTACAGCTAACACGATCGGAAAACACATTATTAACTCGGTACATTTTATTGGAATACTGTATTATACCAAAAATTTTTAAAAAATCTTTTGTTGTTGATTTTTATAGGGTTTTTTGTGTATCTTTTTTAGACGACCTGCAAGTTTGTTGAGGTTAATCGATCCTGTGCACCCTATGCGTGCTACATCAAAATCTTGGGACCTGGACCAAAGCGGTTCAATGTATGTCTGGTAAGTAACCCAAAGAACATTTTATAATAAATTAATTTTTTATTGATGTTAGTGCATAAGTAAAAATTAAAATTTAAGAGACTACATATTTTAAACAGAATTAAAGATAATAAAATGCTTATTTAAAAGCCCTTTCCCTTTTGTTTCAGATTTTTTTCCAGAACTTATGTTTTTAACTATTATAAAGTACTTTTAAAAATTAGTTTGTAAGAAATATCGCTATATAATTATTAGTGAAAACACAATACAATACATCTTAAAAAACTCCTAAATCTTTTTAGGATAACAAAAATATTTCCCACCCTGGAGTTTTCTCTACAAACAAAATTATTTAATCTAAATAAATTAAATAAAAACTGCACAAAAATTAATGACCCTTTTTGATTTGGTTGGCTATATGAGTAAAAAAATTGTATTATTTATTTTTCAGGAATTTTATATAGTGGCTAAAAATATGGCAACTTAAAAGAATAAAAAAATTAAAAAAAGAAAAACTAAAAAAAATAAAAATTAATCTTCAAAAGCTAAAATCTTTTTAAAATTTTCTTAACAACTTTAAACTCTATTTATGTGCGTTTATTTGCTAACTTTTATATTTTTGCTTTATTTAGGATAAACAATATCACAATAAAAAAACCGTAGAGAGTGCCCTACAGAGGATAATAAAATTATGAAAATATTCCTTGTGATAAGTCATACCTGAAAGGCCATGATCCCTTTTCCTATGAAAATTTAATAAAAATTCAAATAAAAAGGAACGACTGAATCTTTAAGAATAAGTTTTTTTCCAAATAATTTTGTAATTATCCTATGTAAGGGAAGACTCCGTGTGTCCTTAATACACTGCCAAAAACTAAGAAAAAATAAACAAAATATACTAAGTCTTAAGTGACTTATGACAAAGTGGATTTTATTCTATTCTTTATAAAAGTTATGTATGTGTGCTCCTTATTTCTGCTACATTAAAAATGTTGATTTACACTTTTGTTTGCTTCGGCATTACCTTAATACATTTTGAACTAATTTTACTTAAATGGTCATTATCATAATTATTTTTCCCCTGTGTGTTCTGAATGACTTTCTAAGAAGTCAGTGATGTGCCTCATATAAAGCCCTTTATTCTGTTAGCTATTTAAATAAGGATAGCGATATTTGGTAGTTTAATACGATTATACATCAACACTTAAAGCCAGTCAATTTAATTTTCTTTCCGAGGTCCATTCGATTTTCCATCGATTACATTTGCATACTCTGACAGATAGTAGTAAAAACTATAGATTACAGGGTAAATCATTGATATATCAAAGAACAAGTGTTTAGTTGACTCTGCCAAATGAATGTAATCACAACAGACACCTTTGATTCTAAAGTATATGCCTATTTAAATAGTAGCTATAGCATATTTTTGTAGTAGTTTAATACAGTATTCATGACATCAACACTTAAAATTTAGCCAGTCAATAACGATTTTCCCTTTCACGAGGGTCCATTCAGATTTTTCCATCGATTGAACCAATTTTGCATCACTCTGACAGATAGTAGTAAATAAAAACTAAGTAGGATTACTCCTAGGGTTAAAATACATTGATAAAATATCAAAGAACAAGTGTTTTAGTTGACTCTGCCAAAATATAGAATGTACAATCACATGAGCAATAATACGGTCGACAACAGGATCACGTATACACGACATCTTTGGTTCACATATACTATAGACAATAATGTAACATTTTTATAACTTGCATCTTAACAATAAAAGTTTACATCTGGGTATATAGACAGATTCTTTCTAAAACACATGTTTAACATCAAAGACACTTTTTCCAACGTTAAAACTGTAATTATTTACTCTGATCTGACAGCAATTGTTGTAATAACGAAGTTTTGGTGTGATCACCTGGCCGTCCTTCCTCCATAGTATTCTGTAAAATAAAAACAAAAATACAACTGATTTGATTAGAAATGGAAAATATAATATGCTAGTACTTATGTTACAACTTTCTCTAAATATCAAGCCATGAAGCAGTGGCACTTGCAAGAAGTCAGCAACTAATTTTACCGTGTAGCGCTGTACGGGGTCAACCAACAAGGACTGTATAATGCCATATCCTTATATTCAAAAAAATTAGAAGTATTCATTTTACGTATTTTTCCCGCAGATTCTAAGGAACACTTGTAACATTTTCCCAATAGGACACCTCAGTTTTATCGGTTCGTTTTTAACATCAAAAATAAACCATTAATTAGGTTATCCCTTTACGAAAATGCTAATTTGATATCATATTTCTTTTGTTTTAATCCAAATATTCCTTTAGATTCTACAGGGAAAAAATTATAGAAAATGGTAATTTTACGAGAAAAGCCACAAATATGGTCCTTTTTTAGTCCCTGTTGTATGACCCTGTACAAATTAACCTTAAGTAGTATACTAGTTATACTATAAAACTTTACCAACTTAACTACTATACATGCTATTTACATGTTATACCTCTATGGAAATATACAAAAATAATGCAGTATAAAGTAAAATAATAAGTAAATAAGTAATTTGTGGGACCAGAAGTGTGCCTTTTAATAATAAAATATTCTATACTTTTTGTATTTCATGGTCAGTTTTAATCGTAATCATCTTCTTATCTCTGGGAGCCGTCTTGATTTACTACCGGAGGCAGCGCAGCCTCTTGGGCATTTTGTGCCTAGCTCCCATTATCTTTTATACCAATCCTCCCAATAGTCTTGTTCATTCTACAAGTCTGTATAACCCCGAGACTGGTTAGTTGATATATTCCTGTGGGCTCATTTTCGGTTGCCCAAATAATGCCTGTCTTTTGTTATTCAACGCTTCACATTCGCACATTCTGCAACTTGGGTCTCCATTATATGAGCCTATCTTGGGTAGATGACCTCTTGGGTTATCGTGCCTGGTTAGCAGCCCTACTGTTATGCGAAGTCTTTTCCTACTTTGCCTGAATAGTTCTTCCTTTGTTCTTTTGAATGAGCCCCTTATGAAGCTTTTTTCATGTCTTATTTCACTAAGGCTTCCCCAGTATGCCTCATGTTTGTTTTGAATTCATTCCCTGGATTGCCCTCGTGCTTTCTGGTCCAAACTATGGTGTGGATGCTTCCTGTCTCGCTAGTTCACCTGCTTTTTCGTTGCTTTCTATTCCCGAATGTCCTGGTACCCACAGAAGAGTTACCCTGTTGCGTTTTCCCAGGACTTCCAGTTCTTTTTGGCATTCTCATGTCGGCTTGGACGTTACCTTGGAATTTACAAGTGCCCCTAGGGATCTTAAACCCCCTTATTACGTGAACGATGTACACCTTTTAGACGATTTTTTGACAGTTTTGATATGAATAGTTTAGTTAGATGAAAGATTGCAGGAGGTAAACACAGCGCTGACATGTGCCGAACGTAGCTATATTAATGAAAATGTATGATCAACTATAGTGCAGAGCTGATAGACTGCTACGTGTTCTGCACTGTAGTTAATCATACATTTTCATTAATATAGCTACGTTCGACCGATGGTCCAGCACTAAATCCAGCCTTATGCCCAGGAAGCCGATCCAACACGCTATTGCCAGTTACGTCTTCTTGGACTTATCTTTAAAGAAAGTTGTACTTAATTGAGTACTTCAGAAATTGCATTTTTTTATTAGCTTGCTTAAGTTACAGCTTACTTTTAGTATTCTACTTATGCAGTGCAATTTTTTAAGAGCAAACACTTAAGCAAAGAAGATTATTTAACTATGAAAAAAAGTATTCACCACTAATTTTATTAATAAATATTGTTTTAGTCACATATACTAAACTACAATATACTAAGAAACAAAATAGAGTTTATTAAAATGTAAAAGACTAATCATAATATTATGATCCTTTTTTAACACGAAAAATAAGTATTACCCGTGTAGGTTAGAAGGTATAGTAGATAAATACAGATAAAATAATTGTTTTTGCTAACAACATTAATAATATGACAGCAATGTTAGTGCGAGCAATAAGCGAATGAAGCATGGGTTTACAGATAACGTTATATCTACACTTGTGTGCTTTTTATTAAAGGAATGGATATATATTTTAGGTTTTTAGGATTAAATCTTCTGTCTTAGAATATATTTACACAATTACCCTACGTTAATTGTCTGGTACAGAGACACATCTGTAGGTAGGATTAGAATTGGAGATTGCGAGCTCAGACGCAGCTGCTGGAAACCCAGTATTTAGCACTGTCCTTAAATATACCAAATACTTTTACAACACAAAAGAAAACACTGAAAATAGCAGTTTAAACAAGCAGTTTGGAAGACAATATGCACACATGGCATACATCGAAAATGTTAAGACTACAGTTAGAAGATTTTGCCCATGAGATTGCTCCAGAAGAAGGCGAGTATCTAACACTCGCTTTAAATATACCAAACGCATCTATAACGTAAAAAATACCCTTAGAATAGCAGTTTTAAAAAAGATGGAAGGACTAAAGTTAGAAGATGCGAGCCCCGATAAAGTCGCCGAAGATATCTCCAGAAGAAGACGAGTATTTACCACTCGCCCTAAATATAGGCATCTAAAATGTTAAATAATAAACTAAAGCTGGATTTAGTGCTTGACCAACGGTCAGCGTCGACATCAGCCTAACGTAGCTACTTCAATGAAAGTATATGATAAACTATAGTCAGAGCGCGTAGCAGTTTATCAGCTCTGCACTGAAGTTGATCATATATTTTCACCGACCGATTACAGGATAGCCGCTTAGACAAGCAATTTTGAAGACGATATGCGCATATCAAAAATGACAATAGAGTTGGAAGATGTGGGCTCAGAAGTAATAGCTGGAGATTGCTACAGCAAAAGGCGAGTATTTAAATCTCGCCCTAAGTCTATCAAATACATCTATAACGTACAAGAATTGCCGCTTGAAAATGGAAAGAGCAGGGTTAGAAGCAGGCTTAGATGTCATTCCTGGAGATCGCTTCACAAAAAGGCATATTTATCACTTTCCTTAAATATAACAAACACCTGTAAAACGTAAAAATATACTCAAAATAGCCACTTGGACAATCAGTTTTGAAGACAATATGCACATTTTGCGCCTTAGAAAGAGCGAAACACATTTTCAAACTTAAGTGCCCCTGAGATGGCAGAATTGATCATATACACAATACTAATAAAAAAATTTAAGGCTCTTTAGATGTATTAAGCGATTTTTAATTTAACATGTACTTCTTTTGAAAGCAACCAATTTTAATAATTTTGCAGAAATTCTTTTTTTCAGATGTGTTTTTATTGATGAAATCAATAACAATTTGAAAGCAGTTTTAAAAAAATAAGTAAACCCAAAAGTTATTAGTGGAATTAAATTATTTAGACACACAAGTGATACCATTATCTTTAAACCCAATGATTAAGAGTTCAAAGGCGTGTGGCTTACCCTGGAAGTTGCCGGCTGCGGAGACATTGAGCCCATTTCTGACCCCATCGCACCCCAAAGTTTTGGGCTTTCACTCGCACCTGCACGCAACAATGACGTCATTGTACGTTACCCCAACAGAAGTACCCTTTCTACTTTTTTACACCCATCCGCTACTTTTTGCGTCACATTACTGGTATATTATAGCTGTGTGACACAAAAATGCAACATCCAATAATACACAATAGATCTTGAAAAAATTTGATTTGAAATGACTCATTTTAATGAAAACTAATAGCTACAAAAATTGACTATAAGAAGGGGCTATATTTTTTTGGTGTAGAAAAATCGTTTTGCTATACCTTCAATTAAAAAAATATGATTACGCTATTTTGCATAAACATCCACCCCGCCAAAATAAGGGATTATTTCGAAAATTTCTACTAATGTAACATTGATCCGTAAATTGTTTTGTCACGTACAACATCGAGAGAACGTTAACAACATATTTTGGCCTTTCCTGTTAACCTATAGAGTTGTGACTGTTTATTGGCCCTTCGAAGACAAGCCCAAAGGGCTTTCTTATTATTTATTGGAAACGAAGAACCATATGATTGATAATGATATTATTTTAAAGCATACAATACGAAGATCATAAATGGAATATCTGTGCAAGTCTGAAAATTGCTGCACTACGGACTACCTACATGACTACAGAGTGGCTATACCAAATATTGTTGTTTTTAAGCTAATGGGACAGCCGAGCCAGGAACCAATATTATGTACTAAAAGAATAAATAAGGGTAATCGTTTTACTAAAACCGATCTAATCAATCAAATTAAACTTAATCCGTCAAAAAACTGTAATATACTCATTTCCGATCAAGTAAAGGATTGAATTGAAAGCCCTAAATCGTTCCTGTATTTCAGGCGATTTGAACCGAGTTCAATGCGTTTGTAGGTTCTTTTTGCACGATATTCACGTGTTGTGGAAAAGATTTAAAAAATGAGAATCAAAAGAACGGGCTGACCAAATTCCCGAATAAATTTTATACTCGTATTATTAAAAACTTGGCCTATTAATAATAATTATAAAAATGCCGTTAAGGTAATTGCAGCCTTTTATCACATCTTTGTCTTATTATTTGTTATCATTGTCATGGTACATACTTTTCTTTCTTTAATTTAAAAGGATGTCGGACTGTTCGATGCGATTTGTCTAATCGGATTTGATTTTTACCTTGCACTCTACTTAATGGCTTTAATGTTGTCCTCAGTCTGTAAAACGTCGTTAATGAACCCTAAGAAGAGCAGCAGAAAAGTTATTTATCTACTCTGCACATCTCTGTATCTGAAGATGAGGAGGGTAATAGATATCACGGCACCTAGGCCTCAGTAGGCCCGTTGTGCTTCCACCCAGAGGGGACTCCTCACTCAGTACACCGCCCATCCTACTGATTTAAACTAGGTGAGAACATCGCCGAGGGAAATCTCCTTGATGTCGGCTAAGGAAAGCCAGTACTCGCCCAGCATGGATCTTCTCTTGGACGAGGTGCAGGGCAGTCAAAGGATGTGCTCCACCGTCTCGTCTTCCTGTTCACAACCTCTACATAGTCGTGTGCATGATACCTCATTCTACAAAGTGGCTTGTAAAAATTGTGTTTAGGCTAAGGGCAGCCTGAGCATGCCAATAATGTTTAAGCTGTATCTTTCACGATAGTTCATTAAACTCCTGGAAAAGTTACAGTTTATCTGTTTCATCCCATCGTTCCTGTAAATCTGCTGATGGGAGTACTTCTGCACATAACAAGTGTTGTAAAAATTTTTGTTTAGAATCAAATAGAAGGCGCTTTTACTCGTATTTGAGACAAACTTGGCGAGTAATAATAATTATAAAAGCCTTAAGAATGAGTTTTTCTTTTGCAAATACAAGACATATTAATTAATTTAAAACTTCACTTTTGAGAAGTAAATATAGAGCATGGACTGCATTTAACACTGTATAGGTAACAAGATATCGGAGAACTACACAGATCTAGTTGAGGAACTTATTAAATTTTATCAAGATAGAGGTTGATATACGCATGCTACAGAGGCTGCATTTTCTTCATTTCTATTTAAAATTCTTCCTGACAATTGGTAAAAATGGACCTTAAAAATTTTAATAGACTACTATTGGGTGTTCCACTTTAAATACCAAATTTAACGCCACTTCCGTTTAAACCGAAGATAATAGGCATATGTTTATATCCCAAATCTACTTTTGACGATACAATATATCATTTTAAAATTTGAAAGCGTTATGTTTTCATTCAAGAAAAAGGCTTGGTAGTAATTTTGTTGTCACCCGGTATACTATTGGCTGTTGCACTTTTAATGTCATACAGAACTTAAAACAAAAACAACATTATATATACTACTGTTTGTGATTGTGATTAGCCAAACATTGTTAAAGTATTCGTTTAAAAATTTTTAAAACTAAATGCATTTTAAAACAAGCTGAAAACAAAAAAAGCTTATAAAATGGAAATTTATTTTAACATTATACCAATAGAATATTATTGTTGTTTTTATTACCTTTAGAAAACGTAAAAACAGGCTTCTGTTTTGGAAGTTAATTATAAGTAGAAAGGGTACCATCTGTCCCATTTATGATTTTTAGTAAAAAAAAACACCTTTCATACTTCGGGAGGGGTAAAAGAGAAAGACACATAAAACAGAATGATTTATTTAAAAGTTTTGCGATACAGAATCTGTTTGATATATCTTTTCTTTTTGTTGATTTATGTTAAATTTAAAACTATTTTAAACAAAAGTTGAATTATTTATAACATTTTATAAAAACATTGAACAAGTGCATACAAACTTTAGAAAACATAATCTTAAAATTTACCGATATTTGATTGTTTTCCAAGTTTAATAAGCACCCAATTCACCTAAAGAGAACCCAAGATTAATATTAAAAATGTGCACATGTTAGTAAAGTTAATGTACAATTGATGTAAGAAGGTATTATACACACATTTTGCTTAACTAACAGTTTTTTTAAGCTATAAATGCTGTCACTTCGTAAACTATTCGATAAAACTTAATTTAATACCCTTCCTTATTTATAATTATTTATAAGATAGACTAAATATATACAAAATTTTACCGTAACTGTACCACAGCCTAATAAAATAAAATGTAATATACAGGTTGCTACAGAAATACTTTAATATATTAAATAATTATACTATATAAATACACTCAATACTTCTTTGATTAATTGAAACCTTTTAAATTTTATAAAAATACCTTTTTTTTTAACTGTGTGCAACGTCCCTGGTCAGGTATATATATAGTATTCTTAACACTAGTTGTTAAATGATGCATATGACTTAAACTTTTCCTACGATATTGTCAAACATTGTATTTTATATACATAAAACAATACAACAACATAAAATACAATAGTATAAACATAGTGTCATTAAATAATAAGAGGGATGTTGATCCTGTACCTAACATTACTTGATATAGTCACTAAAAAATAATTTTAATCTATTCTTGTTCCTAGCTAAAATTTAAAAAATATATATTTTTTTGAAACGATATAATAATGCATTTGTGAAAAGGCCAGTAAAAATATTGTAAAAAGGTGGCTTCCTTGCACTGACTAAATAAATAAAATACTGGGATTTAAAGAACTGGCACAAGGCATCCAGTGGCGAGTATTGAAATTTTTTTTGGAGTTTTGACAGACCATTTTAGGACTGAATATATTAGTAATAAGTAATGGTGGTTTTCTTTCTTAAACTGTTTTATTTAATTTATTTTCACATATAGAGCTCAGAGTTTCAATATATTAAGGTATTTCCCTAACACCCCATATGCATCTAATATTTTCGTCTCAGATCATTCCCCAATATCCACTTATGTATATTCATACATTTTTATATATAATAACTCTTTCAAATACGACATATAAGTAAAGTAAATGTATGAATAATTTAAGTAATCATTAAGTCATAACTCACTAATTATAAACCCCTCCCGTGAAATTTCAAATATACAAGCCTGCGTAAAACAAATGAGAGCGTTAGTTGTGCTGAGTAATTGTCTTATTTTTTAATATCCTTCGAACCAATAGAAAAAACATTTTCAATAATATTTATTATTAAAAAAAAAAACAAATGGCTCTCGTTTGGTTTTACTCTATGTACTCCACTCTTTTCATAGATAAAAAAATGTTTACTCACCGGAAGCCATCTCGAAACTAATTCCCAAAGACTCAAGATCAACCGTTTGTTGCTGGCCCATCTGCTGCATTTGCTGGGCTTGCGCCTGGTTGGGCCTTTGCCCGCCAGATGGCTGGGCTTGGGCGGTACGCGCGCCGACTACGGCGCGTAACTCTTGTCTCACAAATTCCGAAGTTGGGATGCTACCTGCTACACCTTTTGAAAAAAAAAATCAGGTATAAGCACATATGCATATCTCGTTAATATAAAGTAAGAAAACAAATTGTGTCCCTTAAATTTTACCTAATAACAACTATTTTTTTAACATAAGTCATAACGGTTTCTAATCTTCCTTCACCATTCACAGTGCGATTTAGATATTCGGCAAGCAAATTCATTTTTTTAGCATTATTTACTAAAAAGAGTTTACACACAATGGTTGATACTATCAAAAATTAACATCCTTCATGCATCAACATTCAAATTTTAATTTAAGAAAAATTATCAACTATCTCTAAATTTTGTTTAAAATATACGTGGTGACAAAGGAAGGTCGACTATTTAGTAGCAGAAAATAGTATTTATAATCTTATTTCAATAATATTTTGTAAGCGTCTTTATTTTCAGTCCAGCAAAAAAATGATTACATGTTCAGCCTTATCTAGGGCTTCGTTACGTTTCAGTTGTTGAACTTCTTACCGTCCCCATTAACTACTGAGCATTGATGCAACCGACTGCAATGGTGCGGAGAAAGATTTCGAGGGATTAAGAACGGAACCAGGTGATTCTTGGTGATAAATCTTGCTTTTGTTACGGTATGTAAGAAACGACGTGGTTAAAGACGTAGTTAATTCAGTCTGATATAAAGAGACATGTTAATCACACCATGGCTATTACCTCTAATAAAGACTAGATGTATTATCATATACAGGGTGATTCATGAGAAAATGTCAATACTTCAGGTACATATTCAGGGTCCAAAAATATACATAAAAGTCTATACAAATATGAGTCCGCAAGGCCTTCGTTTCTGAAATACAGGGTTGTTAAAGTTTTTTTTTGAAAATTATAAAACCTTGCTTATGTTTTGATAAACATAATTAAAGAACAATAATTTTATTGAAAATTAAAATACATATTGTTTAATTATACATTTTGTTTTATTTTTTAAAATTATGCTATAATAAAATCATATGCGTCATAATTTTTTAAAATCCAAATATCTCTAAAACGGTTGCTCATATCAACTTATAACAGTAGACTTTATTAATCAACATCAAAAAATCATGGTCCCCCAAGATTGCCTGATCATTCTACGATCGAACAAGTGTGAGATATCCTAGGTTGAGAATTGTTAAACTTACAGCAGGCCCCACACACTTTGACAATTCTTACACACGAGTTAGAGGTACCGGAAGAGGCTATAGATTACCTCATCAGAACAAAACCTAGACGTCCCAACTTGTTTCTGTTAATGATCATCCGATTTGACTGACTGAACACTTAACCATTTATAAGCAAATGTGTGCCTACACATATAAGCATAAAATTAATAAAATATGATGTATATAAATAGGCGTTTACCTTTGTCACTCAGTATACAATACAGGAAGAAGATATATATGCTTACTCTTAAGAAAACAGCTAACGTATTTTTGAGAGAACTATGCTTAAAAATAATTAAACTAAACTAACATAAATAAGATTTAGTATGATTTTCAATTATATTATCCTAGAGAAACTAGTTTTGAAATCGCAAAAGAAAGTAAGCACTTTTAAATGAAAAAAATCTTTTAACGACTAACTTAAAAACAAAGGTGACAGGGGGGGTAACACTTAGGATTATTAAATAAAACATAAAAAGCAACACAAAAAGCAAAACGTCCATGGAAAACATATGTCAGTGAGTGTAACTGCTTATTATTGACACACAATCTCAATAAATGTAAGTGATAAATGCTTAGAATAGGCTGAGTAAAATTTCTGTACAAATTCAGATGGTTAGTAGACTTTATTAGTGTGTGTTTTATAATACAGTTTCAATAATTTATTCTCTTTTTACAATTTTCAAAAAAATTCAAAAATTGGTTTATTTAAAATAATTTAAACAATATTGATTTGACAAAAAACTGGTGAGCAAGACTCCTTCAGGGAATAAATACAATTTTTTTAAGTTACAATAATTCCTTATATAATTGTGTATAACTAACTACAAAAATATCTCAGCAGTTATTCCCTGTGGGGGTGCAGTGTCAACTAAAGAGTTTAATTATTATTATTTTTTACTAAACTTTAAAAAAGTTTAACGATTAACACTACTCTTTCCAATAATAGAGCTCAGCGACAAGTCAGATTATATAATATCCTTGAATTTACTGAGAAAGAGTGCTAATTGTAAGCAACACATTATTGTGGGTTTACATTTGTGGCTCGGGAAGGACAGAATTGCAAAATGGCGGGAAAAGGACTAGGAAGTTTCCCCAGTGATTTTTAGCACAGTTAAAATGATGCATGAAAACATGTAGCTGATGGTCCAATCACAAATCATTTATTTAATTAAAAAATAAAAACATTCTGTTTTTTGTTTACGTAACTTATTGAGACATTTTTAATAGTCCAGTATCTGAATTAGAGGTGACCTTCACCCATTTGAAAACGGAATTAATTTTTTTTATATAAGTATAATGGTCAAGGCTATGACTAAATTATTTTTTAAGTTTAAATACTCCCTATATCGGGGGTGGCCAACCGATCGATCGCGATCGACCGGTCGATTGCGGCTATTAGTTCAGTAGATCTTGGCAAGGCAAAAAAAAAACAACATAAAACAATTTAAGATATCTAATAATCATGTTTTATTAGTATTGTGATGTAGAATAAAAAAATAGAAATGACATTACACAGGGCGTACCAAAAATTTTCTAAAATATAATAGATATAATAGACTTGACCTTAGTTTTTTAGACAACTTATTCATAATATATTTGTTTACATACTATATTTTATAAAATAATTTTTATCCGGTTAGTAGATAGATAAAGGTTGTCCCTTATTACGGATCTTAGACTATAAGATTTTTGAAATATTTTTGTTTATTTCTAAATTTTTTATATATTAGGTAATAAAAAATTCCATACGTAACGTCGCTACTTAATATGAATATTATGAAAGTATTTTTGCAAAAAATCTTTTCTTGTGGGTTTTAATTGACTTTTATATAAAAAAAATTCTTATGATAATGTTCTGTTTAGAATAATTTTACAACAACAATTTGGTGATTATCCTTAATCAAGATGACTAATTTTTTTTAAAACAAATATATTGTTAAAATAAACTTTATAAACTACAAAACAGCATAAACAAAATTAGAGAAAATTAAGGACAAAAATTAGTTTTCAAGCAAAAATATAATTTCATGATTGGACTCTTCTGATGATATGTTAGACACAGGGTAGTGCCAATGAGTACTATGGTGAGATGGTTTAACATACTGGTCTCCAAAATAACCACTGTTTACAAATATTAAATTTTATTTTTGTAAAAAAATGACGAATTTAAAATTTTAACAATACTAAAAAATATTTTAAAATAATTCTAATGATTTACTTTTTATCTAATTATTATTTAAATTATATCAAATGGTGGTAAATATATGGAAAAATATTAATACTATTAATGAAAAAACTTAATGAGTTTCAAATGTCTTAAAAACGCAGGTAGACGCCGTTTTATAAAAGACTTACCATAAAATGAATTCTTTAACATCGAAAGCCAGCGACAAATTTATAAATTAATCTTTTTTATCTTGCGACTAAAGCTAATACTAGTTATAAAATTAAATTGTGAGTTATCAACTCAGCCCTACTAAATCCAGTCTCAATGTTTGGACACGTTGAACATATCATCTTTATTCATTAAATTTATAAAACATGTATTTAACTATAATATATTATCACATCCAGTATTGCTATTTATTTAATTATAATTTAGGTTCTCAGTATACCTAATATAAAAACGAAATAATCCAGTTACTTGCCTGTAAAGTAAGAAACACAGTTACTCCCCTAGTAGACTGTCAGCCTATCGAAGAAAAAAGGTACTAATTGTACCCATTCTGCCCTTTTCAATAGTAAATATTGACTATGCGCTGAGCATTTATTGATAGGTTTTATAATGTGCAAAATATAGCCTTCTTAGAACAGTTATGCTCAGTATGCCATTAAGTTTTTTTTGCATAAGACATTCTCCGGCGAATGTTGACGTTAACCAAATTCGGTTTTTCAAATAACTTTTTTTATATATATATATATATATATATATATATATATATATATATATATATATATATATATATATATATATATATATATATATATATATATATATATATATATATATATATATATATATATATATATATATATATATATATATATATATATATATATATATATATATATATATATATATATATATATATATATATATATATATATATATATATATATATATATATATATATATATTATATATATATATATAATATATATATATATATATATATATATATATATATATATATATATATCATAGTCGATTATGAGTTTATATATCATATATATAATATATATATATAACATGGTAAGTCTTAAGAGATCTATTTATTGTTCTAACAATAAGATTCTGGTAAAAAATGTTTTATACAAAAATAATTTAAAGGTCTGCTGCATTGTCCTTTTTAAATAACGTTATGGTATACAGTGTTAAAAAGTCTACAAGACAAATTTACATATTTTTTTTTAAAATTAGTTTTCTTCTACATTCTTGGTTTAGTTAGATATCTAAATATAATATAAAACATTGTTAATTATCTTAATTGGTTTATTAATTATACTATTCCATCGAAATATCAATCTAATTATAGACAAAGCAGTTTGAAGGATAAAATGAAACTTAAATAATGTATGTTTATTATCCTGGAGACGGTTTGAGAGATTGCAAATAACGGCCAGAAATGCTTAGCGTCTGAGACCTGCAAAATGTCAGAATCAGATGTTCACTTACGGCTGCAGTGGAGAGACCGCTCTTCTACAAAGGCCGCTGTTCTGGTTTAAGGTTTTACCGTATCTCTGCTGCAGTGATATGGGCGAGGGATAGTTGGAGGTTGAGGTAATGTGGCAGGCCTGGTTGTTGGCACGTCTGACGAAAGACCACCTGTAAATCGCAACCGCCTAAACTCACAACTTTGGATGACGTGGTGCCGATGGTTTGATTTATTCTGAAATCTTGTTTGCGTGCAGCATTTTAGTTTCCTACAATGAAAAAATGGAGTGCAGCTTTATGTAAAATAATATATATTTTAACAATTAGTTAAATTGATAAACAAGGTAATTTAGAACAATTTAAAACTATATTGTCATTTATTAAAAATTAACCGTAGGAACAATATGTCACGAAATCTGTGCAACAATAATTGCACTTGCATATCATTAACGTCATTAACAATCATAGTGCGCAAAAACTAAACTACATTTTTCTTATTAGTGAAACATTTTGGCTAACAAAATTAAAATTTGACAAAATAAAGAGATAGATGGCGCTTCTGTTTTAAGTATGCAGTAGAATTTAATACATTTATTTTATGCCAATATCAATTATATATATATATATATATATATATATATATATATATATATATATATATATATATATATATATATATATATATATATATATATATATATATATATATGCGATAAATGTCCTTTGGAAATCTTTTTTTAGTATACTTAGAACGACAAAAGCAAAGGTCGAGCTAGGTCTTTAAGGACCACAGACAGACAGACAGACCTTCATGTATGACAATATAATTTTCCACTATATTTTTTTTCATCAAATGTCGTTTGGTTTATATAGCATACTGAGTATAAATTGTTCCAAAATGGTTATTTTTGCTCTTTCCAGGTCTATTTTATAGTTCTAACCAGAACTAACCGCAGTCGTCCTGTAAAACGTATTAATATATGATCAGAGTCAATATTCACCATTTAAAACGGCATACTGGGGTGCATTGGTCCCTTTTTGCTAACAGTCTACACGTGGTAGAATGGTACTTAAACTGCCTTTTTAGAAAACAATACTAAAATTCTACATAATATAGAATTTTTAATTAAGCTAAAATTAGTTTTCTTCTAACGGATTCTTGGTTTAGGTGTAGATGTATCTAAATATAATATAAAAACATTGGTTAATTATTCCGTTAATTGGGAATTTATTAATTATACTATTCCATGAAAATATCAATCTAATTTAGCACCAAAGCGAGTTTGAGATGCATAAAATGAAACTTAAATAATGTATGTGGATTATCCTGGAGACCTGATGCAGAGACAACACATAACGGCCGAGGAAATGCTTGTGCCCCGCCCTGAGACCTGCAAAATGCAGAATCTCGGATGTTCACTTACCGGGCTGCAGGTGCGGAGGACCGCTGGCCCTGCGCTCATAGCCGACAAGGCCCGGCTGCTGCTGGTCGTAGCAGTTATAGGCAGAGTCCTGCTGCTGCGAGTATAGCATGGGGGCGGGAGGGATAGGTTGGAGGGGGTTGGGAGGGTAATGCGGCGGGGCCTGGTTGCTCGGGTACGGTCTGGGCGAACCCAGACCACCTGTAACATACGCAACCGCACTTAGAACTCATGAACTTTGGATGACGCTGGTGCCGAGTGGTTTGCGATTATACTTTTGAAAGTCTTGCTGTTCGCGTGCAGCATTTTAGTTTCCTCAATGAAAGAAATGGAGTGCCGGCTTTTGTAAACATAATATATATTTTAACAATTAGGATTAAATTGATAAAACATAGGTAATTTAGAACAATTTAAAACTATTTTGCATTTATTAAAAATTAACCGTAGGAACAATAGTGTCAGAAATCTGTGCAACAATAATTGCACTTGGCATATTATTAATCTCATTAACAATTCGGTAAGTGCCTTGCACAATAAACTACATTTTTCTTATTAGTTGCTTAAACAACCATTCTGGCTAACAAAATTAAAATTTTGACAAAATAAAGAGATAGATGGCGTTTCTGTTTTAAGTATGCAGTAGAATTTAATACATTTATTTTATGCCACGATATCAATTAATAAAATCCGATATTAGTGTGGGCCATAATAGTGACAAAATATGGGTTATTTTTCATAATTTTTGTTTCTAATACAAGTTAGTGTAGTGTAGTGACTATTTCATGTTAAGAAGTGAAAAAATTGTAGCGATACCCAATGTACACCTGACTATACCATATCAGTATGTATAATTCCTCTGATTGGGAGTGCTTCTGGCTGTAAATTTGGGGTTGTAAACTGATTTCTATGAAAGAATTTTTGCTGCTATCCTTCGCATCGCGTGACAACCTTGGTGAGATTACGTATAGTCGAGAGTTAGACAATGTTGTTCATCCCTTGTATTTGCTCCTCAAACGACGCCTGCAAGCAGCTAAGCCTATGAAAGAACCCTGCACAATTTTTACGAAAAATGAGTTCCGGCCAATTTTTTAAAACTTTTTAAATTGATAGTTCTCAACACACAGATTAAAAGTTTCAATAGGCACGAAACCCGATAATCTGTCTTATTTAAATCATAGCAAGTCAGTGAAATACCAAAACCTGATGGAACCAATATAAAAATGATACAGGACTAATAAAATTGGATACTGTATCTCAATAAAACCTTTCCATATTATAGCCAATTGCAGACTATGTGATCAGGAAGAGAAGACAGCCTCAACATTATCGAGTACCCTACATGGTGAACACCAATCCTCAGTAGACCGCCCTACTAAAAGGAACTAATAAAAAGGCTGCAATAGCTGTTTAAGATGTCAAAGTAGACTTAAAACAACGAGAAATGCAATACATTTAATTTTCAGTTAATCAATTATCAATTAATCCGAGCTAAAACAGAAAATAAATGGGATAACAGCCTTTATAACGCCATATGACATTGTTTTTGATACAGACTTTAACAGAAGTAAAACCATGACTACAAAATTGCACGCTTTTAAGTATTTGTTTTTTGAAATACTTCCATAATAAAATTTAAATTAAAAAGCTGTTAATTTTGTGGCATAGATTTGATTAATGTGGTTCAATTAGTATTTAAATAGGGAAATCCAGTGGAATGCAATGACCTCCTAAATTAATTGTTTGCCCTCAACCCCCATGCTAAATTATAAAACAAAGCTTGGTTTATATGTGAGTTTCGCGGTTTTAACCGCTTTAGTGTAGTTTTCCTTTTTATTAGGTGTCAATAAATTTTTATTGTCAAAAAAATTACCCAAAAACGTTTTTGAAATGAAATAAACCACCAGTATATTAAACCACGAATTGTTCAATAGAGAAGGGTATCAATACAATTTTTTTACTCCAAGAGAATAAACATAATTGAATGCATTTTCATATATACATTTTTTTTGTTTAGAACAAATGTGTAATGTCTGGTTGTAGCGTTGATGCATTAAACTATTCATGGCATCTATATAATATCAAACAAATCTAACTCACGCGTTTTAGTAAAAATGAGTAACTAAGGAAAATGCATTAATATCACTAAGACTACCAATCCAAAAACCCAACCGAACCAAAGGCTTATTAAAAATTCTAATTTTTTTAAATATATTACTGAAAATAATAAAAACCACATGCTACGCAAGTCAAATCTATTAGCATTTTTGCAAAACACTATTTGTAAGTTTTTTTTTAATTCTTAGTTTTGAAGCAATTATATATATATATATATATATATATATATATATATATATATATATATATATATATATATATATATATATATATATATATATATATATATATATAATATATATATATATATATATATATATATATATATATATATATATATATTATATATATATATATATATATATATATATATAATATAATAATGATAACTACAGTTAAAATTATCATTTTTCAGATATTTGAGGACAAAATTCTTTCATTTTTTTTAATGTTGTTAATGTAGGAACTTGCCGGAGTAATTTGCGTTAGTAATTTGCGAATAGAGTTGATATACAGAGAGAAATTACGATAAAGTCTAATTTAAAGTAAAATATACTTGTTGCCAAAAAACATAAAAGGCAGAATTTAAGACTATAGGTTAGCTTTGCTTACGTTATTTAAGTTTTTGAGTGCCGATTTATTAATGCAGGGTTAGGTTAATTTGACAACGGGTTGTGAAGTTTCCACCAATCATTTGTCTCTCTGATAGTACCGGATTGGTTAAAATCTATTAACCCTGCAATAATAAACTGGCGCTGAGTTATATTCCTGTATTTAATTTTATATAAAGCTAAAGAAATACAAAACCAACCGATTGGCAAATTCCATGCAAGGTATAACCCTGAAATTTTTTTTAAAAGGCGTTATTAGAAGTGCGTAACAAAAAAGTGAAAGAACTTTTATATATATTATTTAAATATTCGAAACTATTAAGAAATTATTTAAATATTATAAAGTGACATTATTATACAGTATTAAACAAAAAATGCTAAGAATGCCCAGCGGAAATATAAAAATCTATCATTGAGGAAAGTACAAGAGAAAGAGGCCTAACATGCATCAAAAAGTATCATTTGTAAACCACTGCAGGAGGTCTAATAATAATTTCTACAAATACATTATTTATAGCAGAAGATTAAAACCATGCTCATAGAAAGAACCAATTTGTTTAGTTAAATTTTTATTAAAAAAAAAAAAACGGTTGTACATATATACCAAGTTGGCATATAAATCCAAATATTCCGAAAAAGTTATTTAATTTTTGGATAAAATTTTGTATAAAAATAGGTAAAAGAATTATAATTCTACAACAGCCCATTTTTAAATAGCACTGCACTGTAGCTATTATTTATATTTGCTGCATTTTAGTATCATGTCTGGGCGCATAGTGAGTGAGAAGCACATCGAGGCTTATTAATACATTCTTAAAAATGTGAAAACTAATTAAGGCGTTATTTACATCAAAATTAATTTTAATTTATTATGTGTTTGGTCCATTATGTAATATTAGTTGACCAAATTTAATATGATAAAATCAAGGCTTTTTTTGGTGTAAACATGACTTATAAAAATCTTCTTTCCATTTAAACTATTTTGTACTGCTTACAGTGTCTTTCTAAAAATGTTTACAAAATATTACCAAAATATATTTTTTTTGTTCCTTGAATTTATATGTTACTTTGTATATATTTAGTAAATTTCAAACAGTAATGGTTGGTAAGATAATAATTGGACTGAATATAACAAGTAAAATATTTTTTACACATTTTCGATATTTGCCCAATATTTTTAAAGTTCTTTGAGACCATTTAAACAATATTATATTAAAAAAAAAGTTAGGCAACTTTTAACTAAGAAAGCATCACAGTGAAAGTTAGTTCATTGTAATTTCCCTTTTATTTCTTTTCTTGCAAGTATATGGAACTTACACAAAAAAAGTTAACAGAAATTTTAGGTACAAATTTTTACATATATTTCGTAGTTATTTAGGGTGTCTCAAAAATATGTGTACAAAATCTTACGTCAAAATATCTTGATTTAAGCCAACTTTGTTTTATCTGAAATTGCTTCGTTTAGCTGCATCAGGAAATTGTAAAATATTTTTTTTCGAAAGTTTCTTAATTCAATTTTTTTTGGTGTATTTGTATTTATATATTTTTTTTAACTCTTTAAACATTTTTGTTGGATAAGGGTTTGTGCGAGAACAAATACAAAACAATAAAATTGTCTATTCCCTGCCAATATTATTGATCTGTAATAATAAAGTAAGTAAAAATCGGAAGTAAATTTATTTAAAGAAATTTAGAATGCTTCTATAAAAAGAGTTTACAAGATTTTAATGAACAATGGTCAAGAACCATTAAAGCGAATTTTGTACTAACTTTTTTAAGTAGATTTACTTCCAATATTAACTTATTATTTTATTATTACTTCAGAAGAAATGTTTACGTTACGTTATATATTTCCACTTTTTTTAGCCGATCACTATTTTGCTAAAATACCTATGTTATTTCATAAGTTCTACGGACAAAACAAAGACATTTTAAGGCCCTATCATCACGGCGTTAAACAACATCACCAAAACTTTTAGAAAAAGTAACAAAAAAATGTCATGTGAAGAAGATGAGGAAGAAAAAGACATACTTATGTATTTATTATTGTGAGATTGGAGTAAAAGAAAATATTGGATGCATCCGCATATCGCAAGGGATAGAAGGAGAAGATTGTTTCTAGCAGCGAAAGAATTAAAGCAAAATAATAGTAGTTTTCAGGATTTTTAAATTATGTCTTTTTTGGAATATTCTGTAAATTACTACTAATGTAGAAACATTTCCATTCTTGTATAATTAAGTTAATATCTCGTTCAGCGGTCACAAAATGTGTTAACTCGAACTAAAAAAAAATGTTGACAAGGAACATGGCGTCGCGGTGTCGTATCGCTCCTATGTCGAATTACTTCGTGCAGGGTCGCTAATTCAAATACAGGACGGCAATATCCGAGCGATAAATCGCTAACATGTCGTGTAGCGCCGTGAGGATAGGGCCTTAAAATAACCAAGTTACTTTTAATCAACCTGTTTTGACGTCAGAAATCTGTTCTAATTTTTCGGATACCCTGTATAGGCTTAAATCAACGAATCTTCTTTTAAAAATATGTTTTAATCTCAAATAAACGTCACAAGGCAAATATCGTAAAAGTAGAAGATAATAACAATATACAAATTATATTACCGTTTTTAAAATAAAATTAATTTAAGCTTTTTTTTTTGTTTAATGAAAATAAATATTACTTATACCATCACCGTTAAATTAAAAATTATCAAACACTTAAGTTAAATAAATAATACTTTTTAAATTTTACTTTGTGTTAATTTTTTGGAGTAAATAATATAATAATTATAATATGACGATTTTTTTACCTTAAAAACATATTATTTTTTTTTTTAACACAAATACCTCTAAAGGTCCAATAATTCAGGTTCTTTAAACTATAAATATATAATATGTGTACAGACTAAAGTATATGTATATCACAAATGAATAAAGAAATAATATTTAAAAAAACACAAAACCAAATTAGTTCGAATAATTTTTTTGGCAGATGTAGTCACTGAATTTTTTTATACAAATTAATAAATATTAAACTGTGATGATGGAAATAGGAATTCCAATAGGACATTCCTTCTGGTTAAATCGGAAATGATATACGTCCCAAAGGCTCTGCAAATTATTAAATATCATTTTGTATAGCTATAGAGTAGGTAGGGAATACTTTTCTCGACAACCAGTACAATTATTTCTGGTTCTCGATGTAACAGCCGTTCTTAGACTAATAAGTTAAAAATACCAAATCCCTAATTTAAAATTGTCTGGTTGGCTGATCTGAAAGTAAATTTGTGACTTGAAAAATTCAATGACTCATCAATTTTTAACAATTCACCCCTTAACCTAACTAATAAAATCTAAAAATAAGCACAACTAACCTGTCATCTGGGTAGTAGTGGTAGGTACACTATTCGCCCTCTGTAATCTCTGCAAGTACTGAGTCTGATTAAAAGCAGAGGTTGGAGAGGAAGGTGGAGCGAACTGATCTCCTCCGAATGGAGAGTGTCTGGCTCCGGGAACCCCAGGGCTGTTTAGCGCTCTTTGTTGTTGTTGCTGTTGTTGCTGAGCTGGAGGTCTCTGAAAATTTCCGCGGCCTGTTAGAGTGCCCTAAAGAAAGAGTATAGAGGGTTGTTAGGTTATTGGAGGTTGAAGGATGAAGGATGGAAATGAGATGAGATGGGATGAAATGTATGACACTAATGTTTAATTTTATAATGACTGACGTCTTGCCGGTATCAGATATTGAGTTATGATCAAGGCGACATGACGTTGGTATTCTGTAATTACATGTTTAGACTTGAATGCAATAATTTATTATTTTACAGATATAAAATTACCGTCAACTGAGCATTCAGCATGGGATTCTGCTGTACGGAAATCCTTTGCGGGGCCCAATTGGCGCCACCAGTTCCGTTGCCCTGAGGATAAGCTTGTCTTGGGGACAATTGAGCGTTAAATTGGGATTGAGGCGACAGGCGTTGATTATAGTTGCCCGCAGCGGTTTGGGATTGAAAGTTCTGCTGGCCCAATGGAGATGGCATCTGCGAATGGGGCGAGTAGGGCTGTTGTTGGCCTTGTTGTGGGGCGACGCCTCTTTGGTTAGAATGGGAAAGCTGAAAACGAGAATTGGAGATTCCATTACAATATATTTGTCACTAATTTTATATTTGAAACTAAATTAAGTTTAATATGGAGATATGTTCTATATTGATGTAACAAATCCATTTATCAAAATATATTTAAATTTTATATAGATGAAACTTTCAGACCATTAGCTAAAATCATAAAAGAACATTAAACACATATTAAAAGCACATATATTTACAAATTAAAAATTTGTTAACATGCATTTGATAATAATCGCAGAACAAACTGGAAAGCGACTACCATTTTAGCAAAGGTGACTTAAAGTAAAAGAAGATTTTTATATTATTAAATGAAAATAACTGCATAACTAAAATCTCTGTTAATTTGAATTCAAAAAACTTAACTTCTTATTTTTGAAAAATAATAAATGTATGGAACAATCCACCAGGACTGAACAGATCCATATTTGTGGCTTTCCTAATCTTTAATAATAATAATAATAATAATAATAATTTGAATAACCATGTTGTCATTTCTTTCTGAAATATTTTTATTTAAAATTTTATAAAAAATAAGGGGTGGTCAGTGTAGGGATGGCTTTACATATGTTTAAAAAATCTATATTGCAGATTATTTTAGGTACTTACTGTATTGGAACCCTGTAATTGATTAGAGTAATTCGGTGACAGCTGGGATTCTGGCACACTGTTAGATCGCTGTAATGAAACGTTTGGTGCAACAGTGTTGTTTAGTAAACTGTCAATGTTTTGGATCGAGTTGATCTCGGCCGACGTGGCATTGGACGGAATTAAAAGTTGCTGCTGCTTCTGAAATTAAAACGGAAATATAGATACGATCTTAATTACCTAACAACACTTTTCTTCGTTATGAACCCAACTACATATAATGCTTTTCTCTGTTATGGACTAAGCATATGGGAAATAATTCAGGCCACGTGTCAATTTTAATAGGATAGTGGTGATTTTTTTCTTATATATTTTAGAGGAGTTAAAAATTAAATGTTATGTATCTGAAATTGAGATAATCTATAGGAAATTATAAGGGGAATGCAATACAGTCCAAAATCATCAATTTGAACCCGAAACATCGAACATTTTTTTCACTTTTAGTCACCGAGTGCAGAATGTGATTCTTTGGTTTTGACGTCAAGTAGTTATATCCGAAATTAAGATGGCTTGTAAGTAAATGTAGCAATTATCTCACCAGGAATACAAAATACACCTCCACTGAAGATGGAGAAGAAATAAATCACCACTATTCTATTAAAATTGATGCGTGTCTCAATTATTTCCCATATTTCCCACTGTGAGAAGAGGGAAAAATATATAAAATTTTAAAAACTTTACGGAAATTTTATTATCTTTAAGTTAAAATGCCCAATTTATTTTATTTTAGTTAACAACATAACCCCATAAATAAAAAACCTCAATATTAAAATATTAAATTATTCCCACTAAGCAAATCATCAAATGTGCAAAAATCTGGCAACATCTCCCAAAAGCTTGTAAGGTACTACTTAAGAAATATTAATAAATAAAACAATATAGATATGGTATCAAAACAAACCAATTTATATTTGCTCTACATGTAAATAATATTGACCAAACGATGATAAATATATCATATTTAATTTGAACACAATTACAATAAATCATCATTACCTGTTGCTGTAATAAACGCTGTTTCTGTTCTTGGGCGTGCTGTTGTTGCACTTTTCTCTGCTGAAGAAGCATCAGTTGCTGCTGGCTAGTGAGGTTAGCAGTGACATATTGAGGACCAGCTCCAGCACGAACACCCAGTTGCCTTTGGTACTTGGCTTGGGGATAGTTTGGTGGTGGAGGATAGCCCAGGTTGTTCTGTGAGGTCACCTGCCAAAAGCCAAAGTTTGGTAGAATACCGTAGCATGCATTTTTTTTTTAATTGGAATTCATATTAGAAGGTTTTATAGAGAAAAGTAATGGAAATAGTTTTTTTACACTTGCACCAAGGCTTTTCTAGACTACCTTATTTATTTTTTATTCTTATTTTTTGACTTACATTTGCAGAGTAAGCTGGCGGCTTCGCAGGCAGCGAGATATTCGGCGAAGTAGGACTATTTATAGTATTTTCGCAAAGCATCAGCGACTTCTGTATAATATTGATGGCAGCAGTTTCGCTAAGCTGAAAACTTTTTTGCTGCTGGCCTTCCCCAGCATCCAGAATGGGCATTATCTCACCATCGGGGACAAGGTCAATAACGTGATCCAGAAGGTCGGAAAGAACTGGATCCATAGCATGAAGATTGTTGTTCTCGCCCCAATTATTGTTGTCTGAAGTCGATGTGGCTTGGTTAATGTACATACCTAATATAATAAATTTAATGTCTTAATATAGGAGGTACCATATGGAAACTACATGGGTTTTAAGTATTGTGTCTGAACCCGTTTTTATCAAACAATAGCAACAAAATGTTTTAAAAATAGTTTTTCTTAAATACATATTATACGACTTAGTTTATGATTATGTTATTATACTGTTGCAACTCAAACTAACAAAAATGCCGTTGCTAGCAACATGGGTTGACAAAATGATTTTTTTTTAATCAACCAATGAATTCCAGCAAATGGAGAAGCAATGAGAGTTTCATAAAAAAATATGTTGACAGAATTTTTACCTTGGTAAAACATGAATTAGAAAAAATACCAATAGGCTAGAATTTGAAAAGATTATTGGTAACAACAGGTTTTAAGAATAAAATAAAACTCGATAGCAACTAATAAATATCTCTGTAATTAGGCAAAAATCACAATAAATATATGAAATACCTTTTTTGTAAAATATTAAGTACGTTGTGCTTTGAAACGAGCATACAATTAAATAACAAGACAGTAACCTAATTAAGCTGGTAGCAGTATCAATAAAAAGAAAACAGCGAAAGAAGTATAAAAATAGTTGTCTTATGTCATTATTACAAAGATCAAAAATGAATAAGGCGGTCTCATTGCAAACAAATTTTTAATTACGAATCACACCTGATAAGTATCTCCTAAATTTTGTCTGTTGTCAAAAAGAGAAATAGCAGATTTATTAAACGAAAAGGTGAATATGTGGTGGAATATTGTTGAGGTCGGAGCTGATAAGAACCGCAGTTATGTAACGGCAAAACTAAAGAAAATATATTTTGAAAAAAGGATTATATAGCAATCGATTGGGATAGGTAAACCCGTTTTCTGATGTTCACAATTAAACAACACGATTTCCTAACAGATGACCTACTAAAGACATTATGAATAATTACCGAGAATAGCAGGCTGAGAAAATAACCTGCTTTATTACAAATATATATATTTACAGTAAATTAGTAGACTGTCAAAATTTTTAATACGACTGGTGCACTGATTAATCGGAAGGATAAAACAACTTAGACATTAAATAGGTCAAAAAGATTTGCATAAGATGACACAGATGATTGAAGTAGTGTCGAGCGCTGTTATATTCTAATTACTAGAACAAGATTTTGAGCAAACAACAATGTATTCCTAACTTACCAGTACCTTGGTTTCCGTGCCTTTGCAGGTTATTGAGGTAGTTAACTTGTTGTCTGCCTAGCCCCCTGCTAGCATTATTTTGCCTGACGTTGTTGTTCATCGCCATTGTACCGCCGATAAGTTTAGCAGGGTCGGTAATGACCCTTGGTAGTTTTTCCTGAGGAGTAGCCGAGATCACACTAGCAGGAATCGGGGGTATGGAAGGAGGAGTCGGTGTTTGTTTGGCCAATAGTGATGCCAACATCTTGTTCTTTTTGCAGAGCTCACTAGATAATGAAGCCGACGAAGACACCTGAAAAAAATATGTAAGTGAAATTTAATTTTTTATTAAAATTAAGTTTAAAAAAGAAATCTTGGAAAATAAAATATTTAATAATTTTTTACAGTATTTCGTATGATGTTAAAGAATTAAAAATGTAAAAACAGTTCTAAAAGAAGTTTGAAAAATCTCTATTAATTCCAAAATTACATCCCGGATGAGAGCGGAGCGAGATTTTCTTGTCACGTGGTATCGAAACACGTGGGGCTTATCCGAAATATTAGACACTTTATAATTTCTTATTAGCTGAGGTGTCATTTCCATCTGTTTATTTAAAAAACAAAATACTAGAGCTTTAAGCTGTTTCCTGTGAATAACATTAATCTTTTTTCTGTTAATTGATATAGATATTAACGGTTTGGAACGGTGTAATTATTATGTCTTTATTTATTATGTTGCCTGATTAAATCACATTTAACCGATTTATCTTAAAGCTCCTTCTAAAAATTTGGAACAAAAAGATTTGCTCCAAGCGACCTAAAGTTACATATAGGACTTTTTGTTTTTACTCCAAATGGCATTAAAACCGTTTTTAGGTAAACGGAGCAAAAATATATAATATTGAAATTTAGCCTTTGCTATTAACATCAGCTTTTACGAAAAATATTTTGAAATTTAATAAGTTGTTTATACATAAAAGACATCACATGGCTGGAGTTAATGAGTTTTACATTTTTTTTTTTAATTTTAAGGCAGTAATAATAAAAACGTTATTTTAAAAATCGGCTATGTTAATTCCTACATAGGTACGTAACAAAACATGTATATAATACAAAATATAACCTTTTCGAAATTAATAAGTCAATTTAATCACATGTTTTTAGATAAAGATAATATGTTGTTATGTACTGATAATGGATGATGCGCCTACATAATTGTCTATTAAAATTTATTGCAAGAGTGCAAGCTGTAATTATATAGCCCAAAATCAAATAAAAAAACACCGGTAATAATATTAATATATAAATTTAACAAGAAATATCTTCCCAATATTTGTTTAATTAAACATAAAAAGAAAGCTATAGTTGCTCCCATAAATAAGCTTATTTTGTTGGTTCGTCTTTAACCATGCAACCAAATATATCAAATGAGGTATTTGTTATAAGACATTTGCAACCAAAGTTAAAAGTAGTAGCTTTTCATATCAGCTATAACTTTCCTTTTTTGTTATCTTGGGATATAGTCCATTGCTTTCGGGCGACAAGTTACAAAAAAACGCAATTTGATGATACAAGAAAGCCACTTGGCACAGTTGTTAATGACAACACTTCAAGCGAGGTATAAAAATTCATTCCTTTAGGCGCCAGATTTCGCCATTTTTTTTCAAAACGGCGACAGAAAAAATGTTTAAAGTTATATCTGCACATGATATACATGATTATACTTTTTCGTATAATTTTGGGATGAGAAATTAAAAAACATCAACATTAAGTCCATATGACCTAATTTGACCTTGAAAATATTTATTTAAAATTAAAAAAACCAAGTAAAAATAGGAAAAATTGACAAATTTTGTTAAATAGAAACTTTAAGTTATCTAGCATATATAAAGGACAATTTCCTTTTATATTACCTTAAAAAATAAATTTATTTCGGTGCACGGAATACGCTTCAATATGGACCAATCAAAAAAGCTAAAATTTAAAAAATCTTCCCAAAAATCTTTATAATTATAACACATTTATATTTATATAAGAAGGACTATAGGAACTAAATGTTAGTAAAACCTTTACGTAAGCTGAAAAAATATTTAATTTTTTTTTAAGTGACCTAACTAATTTCGAAAGACCTTGAACCTCAAGTCGACTTATGAAATGTACTATATTAAAATATTTAATTAAAATAAAGTGCTGGTTCTCTGCCTTGTGCGGCTTCTCCCATACTGGAAGTTCTTCCACAATCAGTGGTGGTTCAATTGCCAGTCGTTGACCTGGTTCGTGGGCAATCAACTTAATGGTGGGGACCACCACAATTTAAACACCTCAGCACTTGTTCTGCTAAGCTGATTATTTCCAGACCGGTTGAATTGATTTCTTCGTTGTTGGTTATTTGTTCCTCCATATTGGTTACTTTGGTATTAATTATATGGTCCGAGGTACTGGTTAGCAGTGTTTAGTTAAGGCTGTCTTCTTACTGCTAAGAACGCTCCTCATGCGCTCTCATCATGGCGCCCCCTTCAATTTCAAGCTGTGTTGCAGCTTCAATTAACTCGTCCATATTGTTGAAGTAGAAAGATCTTAAGGGATACCTGATTTCTGGTTTAACGCGTTCTAGTAAAAGCTGCACGAGATCCCGTTCGGTGGCTTAAGGTAATAAGCGCACTCCAAGTCTCCATCCTCTGAGTAGAAATTCCTCTGCTGACCCTTGTTTCTTTTGTTCAGCACCGTACAATTTCGCTTGTAAGAGATTCCTTGTATTGGCGTCATCAAACTTTCGAAGCCATACGGTATTTAATTGTTTGCAATCGGTTCCTTCCCCAAAATACATGATCCTTCATAGGGCCGCTTGTCCCCTTAAGTGCTTAAATGTCATTCTGTTTCAGTGCTGTTCCGGTATTCTGTTCGGAACACTATACCCCTCCATGTTTTTCAGGAACAGTTCGGTCTTCTCAGTTTCTTTGCCCGCGTAATTCGGGGCTACCTGAGTCCTTTGGGTCTTTGTATAGGCTTTCCGTGGTCCAAGTAAGTTAAGTCAGGAAATCCTTTATAAAGTCCTGGTTATCCATTCTGGTGTTTCTTGGCATTGACATTATTATTTATTAGTTTAGTGCTTTATCAAGTTCTGTGACACGGATATCCTTTTTCTTGATCGTTCATAAAACTTTTCTTTGGGCGCCAGATATTGTTCTTTGTCAGCTAGTAATTTTTTTTTTGTTTTAGTTAATTCTTCTTCATATCCTTTTCCTAAATTTTTTCGGTAAAGTTGTTTCTTCTTATTTTCACAGAATTCTCAATCGAACCGTTCTTCCTGCCTTCCTTGAGAAGCACTACTCTTAAGATAGATGGTCAAATCGGAAAGCGTTGTTAAATTCTATGTTTTACTTGGTTTTTTAATTTAAAATAATATTTTTCAAGGTCAAATATGGTTGGTTCTGGTTAGGCTTTGATATTATTATTATTATTATTATTATTTACAAAGATCCGACATGACGTATCCCATGGCTCCGACCCCATAGGGCGTCATGCGGAAGACCATCCGTATCGAAGACCACTCCTCGCGTCCGCTCGGTCAGTGATCTTCGGCCAAATTCATTTGCCTCAGTAAACGAAGGGACCCAAGGACAACAGATTTTTGCATTTTCATCACCAGTTGTTCGGGTGAATTTTGACATGCGGGAATACACTTCAGCTCCCCCAACACATTTTCCTTCATGCCCCCCAAAACGCCGACAATCAGGACAACCAATCGCACGTTATTATTATTATAATTTTTTTAATATCCCATCTGTAAATTATACGAAAAAGAGAATAATTATGTGAAAATGGCACAGAGAAATAGCTGGGCTAAAGAAGGAAGCTTTTTATATGAGTAGGATCGTTAATAATGTTTTTTAGTTTAATCCTAACATTCATAAGGGTCAATTGACGGTGTTTTTCCTTGCGACCCAGAATAGGGCATTTTTAGTTTATCTAGAAAAGTAATTTGCTTGTAAGCAAAGTAATATAAATCCACAGTACATACCTGTGAACCATCACTAGTCCTCTTGGTCTCCCGATCATCCCTTTCATCACTAGACCTTTTAGCACCTCTTCGTTCTCCGTTAGGTGAACCTGGGGGAAACCCGAGGCTTCTCAAAAGCGAGTCTTCCTGCGGACCGTTATCGTTTTTCTTGTCATCGTCATCATCGCTGTCTTTTTTAAGCAGTTGTTGCAGCAACTCACTGCGCTTTTTCATGCCCGCTTTCGCTTCGATGTCGTCATCGTCGCTCTTTTCGTTTAATAACTGAAAAAAAAAGGCAAAATAAATCATAAAATAAATGGCGAAATTATACTTCGACTTTGAAGAGTGAACACGTGTTTTAACTCCTGTGTACTCTGCCATTTAGTAGAGCCTTTAAAGTGTTTTCTACCTATTAGGATTATTCTTAAGGCTGTTTTTAACGTGTAGATACATGTTCTATGAAACAAAAATATACCCAAACTAGAATTATCAATGGAAAACGCTATAAATACTGATATGTAACTGGTTGTCGCTTTGACTTGAGTTCAGATTCGTAAAATTAAAGATCTTGCTTGGGGATGTTATAAATATGGCAAATGTTTCAATATACATAACAAATAATACTCATATTATTCAATAAAAAATTCGTCTTTAAGGAACTACTTTATAAGAAATGTGTTATTTCAAAAAATTTGGTTTGCATTAAAATCGTTTAAATCAAATCTTTCTAGCTACTTTTTATGTTTTTTTTTAAAGAGCACCGAATTTCCTTTCTTATATTGATCCAACCATACAACTAGTGTACAATCGTTTCTTTTCATAAGCATACAAACAAAAATAGCAATTATTGTGAACTATGTCACATCCATGCCGGAAGTACCAAACGAAAAGTGGGCAGTGAAAAAAGTCAGGATCGGGTTTTAATTTAAAAAATAATTCTTTAGTAACAAACAAAAAATATTTTTATAAAAAATTAGCCGAATTAATTTTCAAAATAACAAGAAATAAAGCAAACAGGCAAACAAAGCTGGTGTCTACTTTTTGGTCTCTAAAAATTTTTAAAGGGACTTTTTTATTTAATTTTCTTCAGAATCAGAACCCGTCTCAGAGGAATGTTTTGATGTACTCACGTACACACACTTGCCATACTTACTTAATACATATTAAATTATTAATCACATAACAACCACAGACATTGCCATCAACCGGTAGAACCAGCATGTATTAAGTCTGATAATTTGCTTGCACTTGACAGTTTGTGGAAGTTAAGCACCATCGAATTTTAGGGTATGTGAAATTCGATGTTATGCAAGCAGATAATTTTAATGAATAATAAAATTTACTGCAATAAAAATCAGGTTTGCTTCTTTGTTTAAATATCCTTCGAGTTCTTAACATTAGGGTGTTAAATTGCAGTATAAAGCATTTTTTTAAATTTTTTATTTCCTGGAAATTGTTATAATTATAGTATAGTTTGGCATCGCTGGTTACAACCCTGAAAACCAGCAAGCCAAAACACAGATAGAGGCTATCCTAAAACCACAGAAAATTGATTTCTTTAATATGTAAGTATTTCTCACAAAAACAGCTAAAATCAAAAACAAACAAAAATAAGTTAACGCAAAATAGCGATAAGATAAAAACAAATCTATAGATATTGGATATCGTGAGGATTGTTTTTCGCATAGACAAGGTATTGGTATTAATTATTGTATAAAATTGTGTTTACATAATGTCACTGAACTTTTAAGGCAACAATAGAGTCGTTTAGGCGTATTGCAAAATGTATTTAAAAAGGGTTGTTTTTTTTTAAGAAATGGATATAATAACTACATGATATAACTTATCATTAAAACTTTAAGGGTATATTATCTTTGTAGCCTTTTAAACACTTATTTCAGTTTTCAGTTTCAGACTATACAAATACTTTTCGTTCGATGAAAATAATTTCCCACACACACATTTTTTTAGATGTGAGAATAGCCAGAAGTCAGAGGAAAGTAACTCAGGCAAATGGGGTGGATGTTGCAACAATTCGTTTTTTAATTTACTAATTTTCGCGATGATTGTTTAAGCTGTGTGAGAGGGTGATTTGTGTTAATGAAAAATGTGTTTTTCTTCTGAAAACCAGGTCTTTCCCTACGAATCTTTACATTCAGCTAGCCTAGAAGGTTACAATCATAATATCAGTTTGTTGTTTTGAACTTTTTCCTTTTGCATCCCAAGAAACTGATGCACACCTTGGCCGATTTTTTAACCCAAACTTGCTTCGGACCCTCAGTACTGGGTTTACACGACTCCTTATCTTCTTCGTTTAATTCAGAATCATAGTGGTAGTCAGTCTCATCCAAACACAATAAACAGAGTATTTTCTACCCTTTTTAAATCTCTCCAAATGTTGCATTCGAATTTGTTTTGGTTCCATTGTTAGCAAATGCGGCACCCATTGTGCACCCAGCTTATTGAAAGACGAAACTTTAGCTAAAATATTGCTCACACTGCCTTAAGCGACGATATTCCAAAACCATATGCTGTATTTTAGCTACGATTTCTGGTGTTAATGCACGTTTTGGACGTGATTCATCTTCAAGACTTGTATGACCACGTTTCAATTCAGCAAACCATTCTTCTTTCTATTTCAGTTGAAGGTAAACAATCATTATACACTTTTAACGATCGTTCATGAATTTATGTTGGTGCTAAACCTTTCAAAATTAGGAATTTTATCAATGCACGGTTTTAGTTTTTTTCCGCTGTAAAAAATACTATGACAGGTTAACTCTGAATGGCTGTAAATATGCGAATAAGTTAATAGATCCACATGAATCTTCATACGTATTCATAAAAAATACAACCATTTTTTGGAAAAATAAAACGACGAACCTAATAGCGCCATCTTTTATCGAATAAGAAAATGAGAAAATGTATTGTATTACAGTAAATAGATAAATGCCAAATATACAATACAGGAATAGTGATGCAAAATTACCGGTAATTTATAATTTGGTAAGAATGATGGTAATATTACGTAATATTACGTAACAATGGGTAATTTTACAATATATTGTAATATTTCGTAAGTAAAATTTGTTTAATACATTATTAGGCTTATGCTTTAGTTAGTAATATTTTTAATGTTTTTAACGTATATATGTTTTTATAAAAAAAAACTTAATTCAGCTGCTTTAGTTAAATAGGGAGAGGATATTTTTTAAACTTATATATGAGAGTCAGATAAAAATACCCGTAAAATAAATGCCAACACCCAACACATAACTAGGAGTTAGTCTAATAACTTTATTTATATAAACATGTTTATGTTTAAATCCTTACTATTTTATTACATATAAACATTAAACAGAATAACACAAATGAAACTTCTTAAAAATAAATTAAAAAAATAAACCCTAATTTAGCATTTAGCAAATAAAACCAAAATACTTGATAAAGAAATATTCAAATTTAGGCTTTTTCAAAATTTTCGTCATCAGATTCCAAGTCAGATTGTGAAAAACTTTCATCTACACAGGAAGTTGTACTATGGACAGAAAAAGTACCATTTGATATTGAAGTTGTAGAACTTGTGGACGTGGACAATCTTCTTTGCCCCTTAATTGATTTTAGGCCTCCTGATGGCCAAGCTCCTGCATTTTCCTCTTTATTAGCTTGAAAATTTTCATCTCGAGTTTCCAGTTGAGCCATCTGAGTTTCTTCTCTTAAAAGTTTTCTATTGCTACGTATAAAAACTAATTTGCCAGCCCTTTCTGTACTTAATTTATTCCTTCTTTTAGTATGTAAGAAGGAATAGGAACTAAAAACCTCTCTGTCGCTGCAGAGCTTGCTGGCAAACTTAGAAGAGCTATAGCAAGATCTTTTAATTTTGTTTGGAACAAATTCCCCTCCACCATGAGATGGGATCAGCCTTTCTGCCAGTGTCCCAGACAAAGTCTATTGCCCAAAGTTCACCCTTCCCTAAATAGTTCGTTAACTCCATTGAAATTTGATCTTTGTTCTCCATAAATAGAGGATGTTTAGATAATAGAGAATCAATAAACTGTATGCCTCTATATGTTGGGAATTTTCCAAATCTTTTCCAAAATAATTAGGATCCATTAAATATGCTGATTTTAACAGCATTTCTTTTCTTTTTTTAAAGGCTGAAAGTAGTTCTTTTTCTTCATTTGCTTTGATTGGTAAACTTGAAATGTTTGACATTATACATTCTTCCATCTCTTTACTTGCTAAAAGACCTTCGACATAGTAAGTTTATCACCTTCTAAAACTGTTATCCATTTTACCAATGGCGTTAGTATAATATAAAGTTTGTCTAGTCGGACCCAAAAAATGTCATTATCCAAGATGTGATCCCTTACAGATCTTGATAGTTTTATGGAGTAAGTCTCTTGACTTATAGCTAGGATCTGTAAAGCTTCTTTAGACATAATTAAATTGTTAATACAATGTAATATAGAACCCCAGCGAGTCTTAACGGGCATTTTAAGGAGATCTTGTACTTCCATACTTATCTTTTTGAATTTCATTTAATGCAGCTTGATTTATATGAGATCCAGTTATTTCTTTAACTATTTCTTTGCAGGAAGATTCCAAAAGTGACAGTGACTGCAATTTCATTATATCACCAATAAATAGATTGAATGTATGTGAAGCACAAGAATAAGCTGTAATATAAGGCAACTTGTCTGCAATTATTCTTTTGCCTTTTCCGTAGCTGCTGCATTATCAGATAAAATGCCAACTATTTTTTGGGGACCGATTTGGTCTATGCATTTTTCCATTTCCTCAGCTATATATTCGCGGTGTGTCGTTCGGTACCTGTGGCTAAAGTTTTTACCAACACTGGTTGAGGAGTTGTTACAATAAAATTTATAATTGCTTCATTTCAAATTAGACCAACCATCACACTGTAGAGCTACAGAAGGGGCCAATTTTATTTCATTGAAAACATTGTTCTCAATAGATTCAAATTCTCTGTCAAGATATTTTCCACTTATATCATTTCTGAAGGTAGTTTAAATGAAGGTCTTAAACGATAAAAAAATCTTTCCAGTAGGGGTTATTTACCAACGGGAAAGGACACCCAGATGAATATATTGCAGTGGCTAATTTTCTTGTAAAATATTCTCTTCGTTTTCGTCTATTCATCCAAAAACCTGTCAAGTGTTGAAACTTTGACTGACTGTGCTAAAACTAGAACTAGCAATGCTGGGTAGGGTTATCCACTTGCGTTATAACACTTTCTTCCACTTCTTTGCATTAAAAGAAGACAAAAAAATAAAACCAACCTTAATAAAAGAAAGTTATGCAGTCTGAGTCTGATGACAAAGTTTGTGTTGGTAATGGACTTTATTAAAAAAATTAATCTTATATGGGCAGAACATAAAATTATAAATTTCATAAAATTTCATTTTGTTTCATAAAACTTTTTTTAGAATGTTGTTTATAAATTTAAGAGGTTTTTGCCAATAATACTCAAACCATATTTGACAGTTCTAGTAATCTACGTAATTTCAGAGATATGTGATTTTCATAAATTTCCATAATTTACATATTCAATAGCAATAGTAATAAATAAATTCAATAGTTAATAAAATGTCACCTGACGACCTGACCTACGTAACGAAGGCTTGCCTTTGTTGGGCCACCTATATTTTGAAAAATATTTAATTAGTAATCAGTTAGTATTTTTAAACAAATGTTTTATTAGAATATGAAATTTCCCAAAATTTTAAAATTCATGTAATTTGTAGGTTGTAAAAAACCCAAAAACTGGTTTAGTAAAGTTAAAATTGCATACTCCTTTTAAAAGGATCAAAAAATTAATTTAGATTTGCTTTTTGTCATTTAACAATTTAAAAAAATAATTTACGTATGGTGTGACGGTGTGCCCGGTGTGACTTTAACAAATCATATCTAATAAACTTACCCTTGGGCAACGGACCTCCTGTTTTATTAAGTATATTGTATTAAAAAGTCTACAAACAAGTTAAATTATACAGAAAGTTTTTTTTTTTTTGAAACCTTTCAAAAAATTTAAAAAATTATATGTTTTTTTTGGAAAGACGATTTTGTAACTTGTAAAAATTACATATCTATGAAAATAACCAAAATATCCTTCCACTCTTAACTTGTCTTTATTGACAAAAGCCACTCTATTATGATATAAATGAGTATACAAGCAAAAATTAAAAAAAAACAATTTTCAGGATACCCATAAAAAATTTTTTATGGTACCTATCTCCGGTACTTCATTTTCCATCTTATGTAAAAAAATATACCATCATGACATGACTAATGCCTTACATAATAAAGATACATACCTCTAATCTGACGTTTTACCATTTTAGGACACTTTAAACATTTTCAAATGTTCTGCCACCCTTGGCATTTTTAGCATATTTTTGGTAACAATATAGGCAAGAATATATTGGTTTGCCCTGTTTAACTTTTCCTTGAAAAATTTTCCCAAATATTACTCTTTGTTTTCACCATTATTAACACGTAATTCCACCTTCCATTAAGCATCACTAGACTAAGAGTAAATTCTTCACAACTTAATATATTCAATATTGTACTCGCCGACGCGCAATGCCAGTCAGACGTGTTAAGACACGAAAACCACTGAAACAGCGCCCGTAATTTTCTCGGTAATTTAAAACTGACCCTCTGTAATATTACTCCGAAAGGGTTTCGTAATATTACCAGTAATATTATGTTTTCCGTAAAGAACGTTACCGTAAAACCCAAAGGTAATATAACCGTAATTTACGTAATATTGAACTTTTTGGAAAATTCGCCCCATGCATCCATCAGGAACTGGATGATTTTTGTGCCAATTTCATGAACTGGACAAAAATATTGTCCAGGTGGTGAAATAAAATATTATTACACTATCTGGTTCCACTTCAGGAACTGGACTTTCAATTCATGAAATGGACAATTACGCCATGTGTGTGCGACATATACAAATTATATATTGGGCAAATAAGCTAGTAAATTAGTTAAACTTTACAACTTTATCTATTTCGATCAAATCGTGCAGTGATTTTTTTTATAGAATAATAATTTAATAAATTATCTAAAAATACCAAATTTGGCATCTACTTAATAAGGTGAATTTTCTGGAACTCTTTTAAAACATCCCGTATTATACTTTTTAAAATCCTAAAAATGTATCTTTAAAACAAAGGATGAAATAGGCACATCCTGTATTCATTCACATGAAATAATTTAATAATATATTACTCTACACAGTACACATGTAAATTCTATGAAATAATCTAGTCTTTCCTCTTTAGTCATTGAATTCTACTAAATACCAATATGCCAATCCCCATTATTTAATTGCAAAATTTTTATAGCTTTGACACAGTTTTTTGCAAGTTAAGACACCTTTTAATAAAAAAATTATCTCCTTTTTGCAAATACTTCATATAACTAAACACTAGAATCATTGTGCTTTGTCAGGATTATTTAAATATTTTTTGTTATTTGCTTGCTTCAAGTTAACATAGGGATGGATAAAGTAATTTACTTATCAGTAGATAAGTCAACAAAAATATTCTTATACAATTAAAGATTATATTACAGAAAAAAAATATTTCAATTAATGTATAAAGCATTTCTTTAAATCACCTAAATGGTTAACTTAAATGTAGGTCTTTGTCAGTGAGATGTCATTAAAATAATGTTAATTTCTAATAAGTATTTCAGGTTTTTGGTTTAAGCAGGTTTTGTAAAATAAATAATGTATGTCTATAACACTTAAAAAAAATTAGCCAATGGTAGCACAATGGATCTTGATCTCAACCAAAAAATACTTTCGGAAGTGTCATACTATTTGCAGCAAGTAGAAAACCAAAGGCTTGCATGAAGTCTGATAGCGTCATCCATTGATAAAGGTAGTGTACACAGAAAATATGTTTATTCTTTATTAGTTGTACCAGAAAGAATAGGATATACACACACACTAGATCTATCAATGAAAAACTCTATACCCGATCAAAAGGAACACTCTTGGTTGTTGATGGGTACTTTAGGACTTTTTTATAGTGGTGAAATATAAAGTAAGAGCCTCTCGGTGGCGCCTTCCTTATTTCAGAGTCAGAGTCAATCTCAGAGGAATGTTTTGATGTACTCACACTTGCCATACTTATACCCACTTAATACATATTAAATTATTCATTAATTAGCAAGCACAGACGATGCCATCAACCGGTAGAATATCTAGCAAATTTGACAATTTGTCGCACTCGAGAGTTTGTGAAAGTTCTCCATACTCAAAGATGTGCCATACTGTTCCCATCAAGTAACCTGATTTTTTTTTTCAAAAAATTACACTCCCAAGAAACGTTGGTTCATAGAAAAAAATAATAATCAACAATTTAAAAAAATAAAAGTGAATAGAATAAAAATCGAGATAAAAATGTGTCGTACAACAACAACAACAAAAATGTGATATGTAAAATATGTTATTTTTTTAAAATGTGTGGACATTCCACATTTTGCCTACATATGACGTAATAATTTGATTGTTATAATATTTGACCAAGAAATTCAGTCATTTCCAGTAACTCGTTATTCCATAAGTTTTGTTGTACGGGAAGAAATGGCACTATTGGGTTCGTCGTTTTATGTTTCCAAAAAATGGTATTACTTTTTTATAAACACGTATGAAGTTTTGTGTAGATATATTAACTTATTCCCATATTTACAGCTGCTTAAAGTTGATGTGACAGACTGGAATGAATTGAATATTATGTCGTGATAAGTTTCTTCTTTTTGGAAGGTGTAGTACCAAAACCAATTCATGAACGATTGTTAAAAGTGTAAAAGGACACTTTAACTTAAATTAACAGAGTAAAAAGGTGGGTTACTAAATTAAAAGGTGGTCGTACAAGTCTTAAGACAATCCACGTCAAGAAGTCCAATATGTGCATCAACACCAGATATCGTAGCAAAATACAGAATATGGTTTTAAAAATCGTCGAGTCAGTTAACCTAAAGAAAATAGTAGAAGTTCTAGGGATTTTATTTGGCAATGTGACCAATATTTTGGGTAAAGTTTTGGGTTTCAGAAAGCTGTGAGCAAAATGAAACAAAAACACATGCAAATGCGACTTTCTCAGCCATCTGGAGCATTTTAGAAAGGATTAAAATGATTTTGTGCGTCCTTTTATTATTATGGAGGAAACTTGGATCTACCACCATAATTCTGAATCAAAGCAAAAGGCGTGAAGTGTACTTCAGCTCCGAAGCAAAGGGTCCAGAAATCGGCTAAGATGTTTTGTTCCTGGATTACCTTTAAACTAGAAAACGAATAACCTCAGATTATTAGTGTAACTTTTGACTAGACTTAGACTAGATGAATATGAAAAATTGTAAAATGAGATCTGGTCTACAGAAGAAAAAAAATCAGGACAACGCACATTTTCACACAGCTCAAAAAGCATTGCCAAAGTCAGTGAATTGATGCAACATACATTTTATTCGCCAGATTTTGATCCCTCCGATTTCTGACTGCTCTCGCGTTTTAATTTATACGTGGGAAATGATAAATTAAAAGATCAATGGAACAAATGTATTAAAGTTTAGGTAGATTATATTTAAGAATAAACTCGTGTTTTTCTTATCGAACGACAAAACTTATTAGACAACTTAGGCCAAGGTTTACAAATATATATAAAATTCAATAGTCACTTAATTTTCTATAAAATAGTCCTGAATAATGTGACATGTTTATTTCTAGAAAAAGGATTCTAAAAACTTTGTTAAACACAAAATGTAATACAGTAATTAACTAAATAAGACAAACATAACTAAGTAACAGAATTAACTAAAAAATTCAGGCATTACAGGATATAACTGAAACTGTTAGTCTAATATTGTTATAATTAGATTTTAGTTTGGCGGCTAACGTTAAACGACTAGATTTTTTAGGAAAACCGGATTTCTACGATTGACGCTGACCTCACACAATAAAATCAAACTGCGTTGACGTTGAAAAGTTGGTGCCGGCCGACTTATAGGTATTTGCTTCAACTGATGTATAATTCGGGGTATATTTATCTTTGTTCAACTATAATAAAACCGTAAGTGTCAAGGTTAACTTTAATATAAACAGATAAAATAGTTAATTAATACAAAGTCTATTTTGAATTATTTGTTAGTTGTCACTCTATGCATCTGTCCCTGACCCTGGCAAACGTATTTTACATTATTTGCGAACATGCATTGCTACCAAATTTTAAAGTAACTCTAAAATATTTTTTTGACATTGCAAAGTAACTGTTAAAATAAATCAGTCTTAAGATTAGAAGGTCAACGTTTTATCTACATTTAAAAATGTTTTTGCGTGAAAAATATAACTTGAAATTAATTGTTGTTTGCAAAACGTCTTTTTTATATAGGCACTTTATTTACATTTAACGTCATTTATTATTAAAAGTTTCTTCTAATAGTAAATTCTGTTGCAAATAGAAACGATTAAAAAAAAAATTGGGCTCGCGCAATTAGGGTTCCGTACCAAAACATCATTTACAAACAGTGGATCGACTAAATTCCTTTCTTATCCAAATTTGTCCGTTATCACTAAATATTCAAAAAAAAAAATTACAAATGAATTTTGTACTTATTTTTGGATTTTAAAGCAGACAAATGCATAAAACAAGTTAATTTTAAAAATACTACTCTTCATGTAAGCAAAAACTTACTGAAATCTAGGTTTTCAATTATCTTGTCAATATTTTTTGTTGTCGTTATACTGCATTTTAATTTAAAACATTAGTTAAAAATAAAAATAAAACCTCAGCAACGCTGTCAAAAAATTTCGCAAAAAAGAGTAAATTTGACAGATAAGAATAAATGCCCAAAAAAAAACACTCAAAATTCTGTTCTTATCTTCTTTTAAATTCGGAAAAACTTTACTAAAATCGGAATTATGCCAATTCATGTTACAGAATCCAAACGAAAGAGACACATTTTAAAGACAATTTTTGTATTTTTAAAGTTAACTTGATTTGATTTGCAAATCACTGCTAAATAAATAAAGATTTGCCAGTTTTTGCGATTCTTTGTGAACTTTATCAGTTTATTTAAGATAATTTAAACATCATATTTAATAAACAACTGGCGAGGAACAGAGAAACGCTCTGCATTTTTTTTTGTAAAAGGAGGTCATTCATGGTACCAAAAAATAAAAATTCCCCGTAGAGCCATTGATTACGTTGCAAACGTTTAAATTTGTACATACAGGTATCAAAAGTAAACTGGAAAAACTAAATAAAATACTGCAACATTGGGTTCATTTAGGATATGCAATTTATACATACAAGTGAAGATTTACGTATGTACAATTACTGCATGTTCTTTATTTTGGCATCAGAAAAACCAGTAATAGACAAGTAACACAGTTACAAGGTAAACAGCTAGAGTTTACCTAACTACATATTATATTTTATTTTTTTGACCCATATATATCACGAGCCCATAGGGACCAACAAAAAGACGTATAAGAATACATACGCCTTTATTTGCATTAAAAACTGTTAGTACCTTTACTAGTTTGACACTGGCAACAGCGCACTGACCACATGACTTTTTGGGCCAGACCAAATGTAGTCTTTTCAAAGGAGCATAACGTCGGGAAACTTAGTCCGCTGGCTTAATAAATTTTGGTCGCTTTACCAATATGAAATTTAAACTATTTTTTAAATAAAAAATGTTTTCTTGTTCGCATAAACAATAGGACAAATCCCAGGGTTTAAAAAGCTGTTTATATTTATTTTAACTATCATAAATACTCTAGCTTATACATATATTTGTATTGTGACTTTTTAAATATTAAATTCGTAGATGTCTTCAAAAGGGTCACATGGACACGCTTCGCAAAATAGATTCGTCTGTGAGACAGCCTATTACAGGCTGTATATTGCTTGGGCATCAAAATAAATGGTTTTGATATTTTAATATTGGACCCTTACCGTCAGATCGGTATGCCTAGCGTAGCACGTGATCTTGTAGCCATCCTCACTTCTATATCTATCTCTTTTGCCCTTCTATTATAATAGCCAAGCTGTGGTACTGATGGTCGCTAGAATGGCCTATGATTAGAATACCGGGTCTGTGTATTCTAAGACGTAACACATCTTCAATAAAATACTAGTTTTGATGCAGAGCATGGTGGCACAGTTGAAAAAATTGACAGCCAATTGTTTTATATTAGATTCGTTCCAACCCGCAGTTTCTGTACCATCGTTAAACGGTCTCAAAACGGTTATAATTGACCAAACGTGCGAATGTCGACCTTGCGCGCTTTTATATCAGAACAAAAATGACCTGAAGTTGGAACGATTTCCGTATCCAAGAGTTCTTGCTTTGCATGGGGATGAAAATACCGTTCGGAAACGGTTTATGAACCATCACAAGTTTGGATGGAACAGTAAAGAAATCATGTAATACACCACACTCATAGGTTGGAACGGGTTTTTTTGCTGTATTGTGTGTTCTTTTCCGAATTTTTTTTTCGTCATAAGAATCGGTCATATTATTCTTAGAACGTTTTCATACACACTTCCACCATATGTTTGGGTTCTGACAGGTCTTGTTTTGGTTAATCCATGTAGGATACAACATTACTGGTATTTGGCTTTCTGTGTAAACAACACGAAACTCCATGACAAAATGTTTGCTTTACAATGGGGGATGATGATGAGTAAATTGGGATTTTTGTAGGTGCTATCTTTGGTTTTTAACTTTGTTGCATTAAGGCATGAGTATAAAGATAAGCTATGTTTAGAGTCATTCAACGAGGACTAAACAGAGTCATATTTGTGACTTTCCGCAAATTAAAAAATAAAATAAAATGTAATCTTAAATATTTTCCGTAGAATCATAAAGAAAAATTACATCTTTTTCAGATTCTAGGGATAAAATACACAATTATAATGCACTATTCAACTTTTTTAATATTAGGGAAGGCACAAATATGTTTCAATTTATGTTTTTAAGTGAAATTAAATAACATTGGCAACTTGACATGATAAACGCAATAATAGCATTGGGAGCTGAGTCGTACATGTAAAAAATAGTCAGCCGAAGAAATGGACATTTGAGAAATGGGTTGACAGTTTATTTAAATATTGTATAAGCATTGGAGCTGTATTTTTAAAATGAAATTATATATAGACCCATTTCAAAATATTTATCCAAATTCTTCATGATTTTTTTTTTGCTTAACCAAGTATAGCTCAAAGACTCAGATGTGAAACGACGGAAGATCAATTAAAATAACCTTTTAACTTAGGATAATACCAACAAAATGGATATAATACAACAATATCCTTGACATTGAATTTTAACCAACCTTAACCTTAGAATTTTTTTTTTAAATTCATAACCCCGCCACTGCCTACTTTTTAAGATACACTTGCACTTATCGTTTTACATGTTTTAAAAACACTTACAATAATATCTCCATTTCTGTAAATACTCCGAATCTTGACCATTTTGTCAAATGATTATAAATATCTGTTCTTGTACACTTAAATACTCAGTTTTAAAAAATTGAAACAAATTAAACACTAGAAAATCGCAGAACCGGCACGCTGAGTAAACAACTTGGGCGATGTCATTGTTGACAATAGCGACGCACCAGAAGGCAAGGTCAGTATTGCATTGGGTCAGAAAAATCACGTTTACCGGGACAATGTCATACTATATGAAGTGTACCTTTTTCGACTATGTTTTTATTTTCACACTATTCGCGTTCGCACGGAGACCAGACGTGATAAAATGCCAAACAACTTATCAGCTCGACAATGCAGAGCCAAGTAATTTTTCTTATCACTCGTTGGTGGCTCGACTAATACGACGAAACTGAAATTATCTTTTTTAAATTATTGTCCGTGTTTGGTAAAATCGACGTACGCCAACACCACTCGACCGCGCAGATAAGGACCCTTCACGAAGGTTAAGTTTTAAAACGTATAAGAGTGCAAATGATATATTGAGAAGGGCTAACCTAACGATTTTTTTATAATTGCAAATAATTTTTAGTTTAAATAAAAAAAAATATTTGGCTTTTCTGCAGAATATCGATAGTCGTTTTATATTTTTGAAAAAATACAATTGTCTAAATATTGACGCTTAGAACACATTATACATCAGATTAAAAAATCAGCCATAGCCAAACTTCTCTAAATGCCAACTGATATTTAAGTTTATATACAGTGTAAGTCTCTAGCTTAAAATAAATTTAATAAATAAAAAACAAGTTATTTATTGGAAAAGTGCTCGAACCCGTTCGTTAGTCGTAATCTTTCCTATGAAAGAAATTTCATAAGTTTATCCCAAATTTGAGATACGGCGTTATCGATAATTTTTGGTAAACAGGAACCCAAGTTGTTCTATGTGTTTTTAAAGCGCAGATCAAGATATGCATAAATGCCCAATTTCAAGTTGTTCTTTTAGTTTGCGAGATATTCGGCCGAGTGATAATCGCGTTATTAAATTTAGCAATGGACTTAGCGATTGTTAAAAGTTAACAACGGCTTAGAACGTTTAACAAAACGTCATTGTCAGTGGTATTCAATGATTTTAGTAGGCAACCTGCCAAAATCTGACATTTTGTTAAACATTCTAAGCCATTGCTAACTTTTAACAATTGCTAAGTTAACAACGAATTAGAATGTTTAACAAAATGTTAGATTTTGACAGGTTGCCTACTAAAATCATTGAATAACACTAACAATGACGTTTTGTTAAACATTCTAAACCGTTGCTAACTTTTAACAATCGCTAAGCCCATTGCTAAATTTAACAACGCGATCATCACTCGGCCGAAAATGTAACAAAATTTTATTTAAAATAAAACCACATTTTATTCACATTAACAATGTTTTTTCAATACATGCTGAAAACTTCTTTATGACACACCCTCAATATTTAAAAGTAAAATTCGATACTGTAAAATATAATTTCAAATAAAACAAAGGTCAAATTTGACAGCTGTCATCCTGTTCCGATCGTCTATGATGTCGATAACAAAAAATTATAGGATCTTTTTTGTTCGCAATGACATTTACGTAATCGAGTGTGACTTTTAAATATGTATTAGGGGGAGTCCATCAATTACGAGAGGCATTTAAGGGGGGGGAGGAGGTCGAGCCGAATCTCACCTAGTCTCACGTGGAGAGGAGAGGGGTCTCGGCAAATATCACGTATTTTTTTGCCAGAAACAGTAAAATTGCGCGAACATCGGGTTAGAATAAGTAAAACATGCTTCTCCACTAAATTATATAGTTAGTCCTACACAAGCTAATACAATCAGCTAATCTTACACAATGATATTTTCTCACACTACGTTTTTAGTAGTTTAAATACTAGTCTCAACTAGTCTAAATAAAAATATTTAAGCAAACTAAGTTTTTTTACGCATTTTAAAAAATCTTACGTGAGATTAGGGTTAGCTAGAAGCATTGTGCTTGTGTAGTCAGTTGTAAATGAGTACGTGTTAGACGGCCGGGATATTTTTGGTTGTTTTTAAATCGGAAAAAATGCGGATATGTTATAAATTTACTACTATAATGTCCAAGAGTTTTGAAAACGAGATGTGTGCAAGAGAGAACTCTTATTCTTCAAGTAAAATAAAAAAGTGCTGTTTTAAAACATAATAATTTGTGCTCTAAAAATGAATATTTAGCCTTTTTGTGGTGAGTACAATTATTTTTTAATTACAAATATTAACCAAAAAATAATGTATTGTTTTTTTACACGAATTTAATTTGAAATTAATTATCAAAACAAATTGTAAAAAGTATTTTTTATTATTTGTATAAAAACAAACATCTCCTTAAAAAAAAGTGTAAATATGCAAACTCGCAAAAAACCGTCGACTCGCTACTATGAAACTATGAAAATTTTTTTAAACTTTGAAAGGCCATATTTCGAAAAGAGTTGACTTTTGACCCATATGTTTTTGGCTTTTTCCACTTGTTTGAGCTCCATTATCGCCCATTAAAATCGTGAGCATCATACTTCTTACACCCTGTATATATCAATAACACCATATCTGAAATTTAGGACAAACTATACAAATATTTCTTTAAAGAAAAAGTTGTGATTGAATTAATGGATCCGAGAATTTCTCCAAAAAATAACTCTTTTTTGATTTATTGAATTTATTCCAGGTAAGACATTTGCACTGTATAAGTGTGTGTCAAGGAATTAAAATTTTAAGGTATCACAAACAACATGGGACAAAATTGCCTCAAAGATGCATATAACATATTGTTTAAAACAACTTCAATCGAACACTTTGATCATTACTGAATATCTATCGAGACTTTAAAGGAATGTTTAATACAGCTTCGTAATCGTAAACGTGTCCTTAATTCTTAAGAACTTGGCTTTTGATTGGATGATTCAAACTGACAGCCAATCAGATCATCAGCTTTTCAAATTAAAAAATATAATTACAATTACGAACTCTGATAAACCAGGCCCAAGTATTGAAGTAACAATAAAATTTACGGTATTTGCCCTTGGATAATGCCGTACTGCTAAAGAAGCTAAATAAAATCCAAAAAATATAATAACCGGAGCAAACTTACCATTCTGTGTAATTTACCGCCTATCATAATTGTAAAAACGTGTCAAATAAACCAGTGTTTAATTTTTTACCAAACTAAATTGTCTAAACAATCCAGAACTTAAAACTAATAACTATCCACTAAAACATAAATTGTAACTTAAACAAACACTTTCCCTGATATAAAATATCCACAGACGCGTTAGTATTGAGTTTCTAAACAAATTTACGAAAACTACCCTTGGACAACGCGGTCCTTATGTCTCATTTTCACAAAACTTTAGCAAAGTTACGAACTGAACAGAGAAACGTGACTGCACCCGGTGTATTTGCCCGGTTTTTCGGGGGTTGCTTCGGGGTGGTGGTGCGGTAAAGACGAGGCAGGTAGTGAAAGCAGCATCCCTCGTGGTCTACCGGCAGAAGGCGAAAAAAGCATCAACACCGAAATGCAACAAGTTCCCAAACGAGACACGGCAGACGTAAACGGGGCACAAAGATACATTTAAAAGCGATAAGCAGTTATCCTGTAACTAAGAAAATTGTACGGTTTCCAGGAGTTATTGTACTGTTTTTAGTTAGATTCTTAATGCCAACAAAATCCTTTATTTTACTAGTTTTAATAGGGTAATTTAATTGAGAATCTATTGCATTCGGGCAGGTTTTCAAAAACTTGGGCAAAATCCTAAATGTACTTTAACAAAGACACAAACTACAATATAGTTTTCTGAATAGCTTATGACGCTACTAATATGGCTATAAGCAACATATGGATAAAACTACTCTATACACAATATCAGTGCCCTGAACAGAATATAAAGAATTGGTTAGAAATCGCCTTAGCCCCACCAAAGAAGGTCAAAAACAATCGAATCAGCCAACAATATAATTGATAACTTGACTTCTAGAGCTGCTTAAGACCTTTTACTTAAGTACTGATATGGATTTTACACATATTTTTAGTTTACAAAATGGCAGGAAGGTAATTAATAAATTTAGTTTAAGAATTTCCATTTTGCTAATTTTTCACATCCTGTATTATAAAAATTCTACAAGCTAATTCTAGACTCTATAATCATTTTCCATTTTTGTATAAAAGGCGATAGTACTCTTTGCAGAGGACAGTTGAAATTTGAACGCTTAGTCCAGTAAGTGAAGACCTGAAAGTACCCAAAGCTGTAAATAAATCTGTACAGTTTTCATTTGTGACACAATTCTTCGGTCTTCGCGGATCCTTTCGAGCGAGAAAAAGTTTATCACGATTCCGACGTGGGAACCCTCTGAAAATGCCCCCCCAAAGTCTCAAAAAGGAGTTTCCCTAGAAGATCTGCCATAATATGGGAATTGGAGAATTTTTGTTCAGACAAAAAAATGAAGATCACCTTAAAATCTATAAAAATGGGCCTTATCATGTTTTTCGCAACACCAGATTTTCTAGAACTAGAAACGGCTAAAAAATGCAGATGGGCAAAACAATTTTTTATCAAAACGCAAGAAAAAGGGTGAAGAATTTTTTTTGGGATCATTGAACACTTGGTAAGGTCCCATTATAAAAAATAAAATTTAATAACAAACCATTTTTTTCAAATAATATCAATAAATAATGAGATACTCTGAAAATATTGTAAAGAAAAACTTTGACCGCTTTTTTTAATATTCTAGAAAAATCGAAATGGACCCAAACTTATATGCAATAATAGGTACGGATTTTCCCACTCCGATGAACTTTGAATGATTAAAAAATGTACATTATTGCCCTAGTAATGGAACAAATCATTCGACCGTTTATAAGTGAATCCATGAAGATAGCGGCATTCTAGCGGTAGAGCGGCAGCTGAAATGAGTCCCGTTATCTCGAAAACTATTGATTTTTCGAAAAAAGTATGGGGACCATTTTTGTAGATTACAAGGCGATCTTCATTTTTTGTCTAAACAAAAGTTCTCCAATTCTTAAATTTTGGTAAATATTAGCGGAAAACCCATTTTTCTGGCCTTGAGGCCATTTTAAGCCCTTTCCCACCTGTTAATGTTGATAAACTTTTTTTCGAGAGCATCCCCGAAGACCTAAGAATTGCGTCACAAGAGAAAACTGTATAGATTTATTTACAGCTTTGTCCCTTCATTTACTGGACTAGCTGTACTGTTAATTTACAAAGTTCTTAATTTCGACGATTTGCTTTTTATCTTCGTTATGGTTTTTATATTTTAAAATGAGTCCAAACTCATATGAAAATCAGTGTTTTTCAAATATGTATAGCATTGTATAGCACGTGGCCTAAAATTGATATAGATCTCTTAGCTCTAGCTCTCATCTTTGAGCGATTTAAAAACGTAGACTTTTAAGACAGTGACAACTGTCAACAATAAAAAAATGGAAAGCCTCAGATCTCGTTGCTGGGTAAGAGAAGAGAGTTTTTAAAGAGTAGGGGTATTAATTAGGCTTTTGGATGACACCATTTTCCAGACGTCGGAATAGTATTCCATATCAAGATATTGAGAAATCGTACCACAGAAAAAGCTTAACCGCATTGAAACCGTTAAAATAAAAATTTATAAAAACAAAAAAAAATATTTTATAAAATATAAATGCTTTTTAAGCAACCAATAATCTAAGAATCTTGCTCGACTTAGCAATTACCTCTTTCAATTTGTTGTTTCTTGCGTTAGAGCAAGAAACAACGGAAACGTCAGATTAAGGTAAATTAAAAAATATTGGTTTTATTTAGCGAAAACAATTATTTTCCAATGTCATAAAATAAAACTATATTTTCAGCCCTATTTGTGTACAATATTTTGTACAAATAAGTACATATCAAAATCCTAACAAGATATATCTTGAAATGGCTTGGGTTAAGGTATTGGCACGTCTATGTATAACTATACTTCATGTTTTTGTTAAACATTCCGTTGTAGGCAAAAATATCATATTTTTTAATGGGTGAAAATTAAATAAAATAAATATAACATGCTACTTCATCACCACCTAATTACTTTAACTCAGAGTATGATTTTTTATATTATAAAACTCCTGGAACTTTTTTAAAAATAAAAATAAATCTCGTGCAACTACTTTTGCAAATTTATCAAAACATACATAAAAGTACGTTATAGAACCATCAAAATCTACCATTATATTTTCGAGGACGCTTATTCAAAGAGTCATTTGAAAGCATGTAGCTCAATATTTTCTACACGACCATTAAATTTATTTTATTGCATAAATAAATCTTAATATAGTGTTCTCCAGTAAACTGGAAACATTTCAGGACCATTACAGTTCACATTATAAATAGCGCCATAAAAGGACTAAAATGACAAAAATAAACACTTTTTGTTTAGCTGTCGACAAGTCAATTTGCTCTAAATAACGAATAGATCCTTTGTACGGGTCTAGATACACGTGATTTCTTGCAAATCTTCGAGAGTTTATCGGGATATATCTGCAGATTTTTTTTTTAGTGCATGGGATTTTTTTACCGATTTGTATGTTTTAAAGCTCACAGATTCCAAAAATGACTTCCATAACATCCAATCACGTATAGGTTTTTTTGTAAAAAAAAATACATTTTTGATGAAAAAATCCATTTAAAATGGTTTTTAATTGGCTTAAGTGTTCTCAGGATTCAAAGTGAAGAAATGCCATAATGCACAAGATGACAATGCCATTGTTTTTTTTATTATAAGGAAGGCAACAAATATATACTTATTCAGTCCTGGTTGAATGACTCTCTACATTTATGGAAATTGATTAATAGGAAACTTAAACAAACATTTTTATTTTATTAGAAAAAGCATAAATGCTGATTAAGAGTATAAATGTAAAGAAGGGTATTTTGTACAAAAATCATATATTCATATATTGTATTATTTATATATATATATATATATATATATATATATATATATATATATTATATATATATATATATATATATATATATATATATATAATAAATATATATATATATATATATATATATATATATATATATATTATATATATATATATATATATATATATATATATATATATATATATAACTACCTAGTGTAACGATGACACTTTCGGTTAAGATGCAAAAAAATATTAATTTTTGAAAGAGGATAACTATATGCTATAAAATCTTTGTAAATAAAAACCTTAGCTATCAGCTGCTATAAGTCCACTGGGTCACAAATTTGGTATTCACCTTCTTTTAATAAAATTAAGAAACACCCTGTAAAAACCTTATTATTCTTAGCAACTATCTATTTTTTTTAATTACGAACAAATCATTTTTAATGGTCAAAAAATATTCTTTTAAGTCCTAAAAGATTTCTGGTAAATTCCCCCCAAAAAAACAAGTTTACTTTCCTGGTACCGATAACCGTTATAATTTGAATATGGACTTTACAAATCTGTGACACACCTTTCACACCATTGCGGTTACACAGACTACTTACTTGTTTTCCCAAATGCATCAAGCTAATTTCTTGTAACTCTATTTAGTCAGATAGATTTACGCATTTACTTCATGGCGAGATAGATGTACGTAGGCCAGAATAATAATAATAATTAATTATTATATGTGTCTTGTATCGATTTGAACTGCAAATATTTAAATTGGGTATCGTTAATCCATTTTGGGCATGGAAAGTGTTTAGATTTGAGTTTCTCAGCGGGAATATACATTATAATGATTTGTTTGCAAATCATTAAATTAGCCTAAATGCTTGAAGTACACATAAGTTATTCTGATAAGTTGTATAATTAAGAAATCCGAAGAACTTGACAAATTGGTAAGTGTTTAGTTGCTATGCTCGTACTATGAAATTAATGTAATTATTTTATTTAAAAATTTTAATAAAACAAATGTATTGAAATAGCTAAAGATGATTTATATAAAAGAGCGACAAGTCTTTTACAGCTGGTCGATGACCAAGATAAGAAAGCTTTCTTGTAACAAGGGTGATTATTAAGGGTAACTCATTTTTGTATCATATTAAGAATTCTATAAGAATGTTTTGAAAGTTTGAAAGGTCGCGTGAAATTTATCTATATGCACACACGCACTTTTTGGTTTCAAAAGATTGCTGCAATTTTTCTTTTATGCAAGAAGAATACCGCTGGCGCTATTTTTCATGCAGCTGCCCGACTATTCTGGTAAATATTTAAATGATTTTTAAAAAACCTATCGTTAAATATTTTGACAGAATATAGCTGACTTAACCTAAAGAGCGTCGGGTGTTGATCAAAATTTATTTATAAATAATAAAATAAGTTGTTTACAAAAATTAGTGAGTTGGTAACCTTTATTTTTCAAACAAGTTTCAGTGATAAATTACAAACTGTAACAATTTTACCCAAGAAATCTTCCAAATTGTAAAAACACCTTACGAGTTGTGGACGACGCATCCGCCAGACATGGGAATAGTTTTCCAAGCAAAGTCTAATTTAGAATATATACGGAATATAGCAACCAGACGGAGAAAAATATTTTTTGGCTTAAAAGAGAAAATTGAGCATTTTCGAAGCTGCTGTGAGCGCGTGTTTGTGCCAGTTAAAATCATTCTCGAAAATAAAGCGCACAAGGTAAGCTGACTCTGATCTGCAAAACCTGGCCTCTTATAAGTAAAGGATGAGTATAGGTAACTTTTTTCGCGACAGTGAACATGATCGTGTTTTTAAGGTATATCCTGGACAAGATTTTTGTTCTGCCAATATAATACTAATTGAAAGAAATATCGGCATTATTCGGGCTTAATTTCCAAATGAGGTTTAGAGACTGGCTTGAGGAACTGAATATTAGAGTAAAGGGTGCTATCGTCGGCAAAAATGTCGATGGGATTGATAAGAGAAAAAATAAAATCGTTAATGCGAAAAAAAGTTGTTGCAAGTACTGAGTCCTGGGGCATTAAATTGGTTAAAGCTAAAAGGGTGACCATTTACACCAATAATTAATAAGCTTGCTTGCTTGAATGGGGGGCTTTTATACCCCCGGTAAGCTGCACGGCAATCGCCAGCTCTCCCCGTTCCAGACACACGTTGTTGTCAACGTGAGCTTTCCCGAGCCTTGTAGGTGGAACTTCTGGATCGTCGGGCTCTGTAACCCCCATAAATTCCGAACTTTTCCAAAACTTGAATTCTTAGCAAAAAAAATTATCGATGCAGGGCAGAAACAATGGCGGTCCGACCAAGGACTGCTTCTGGTATCACGCATAACCGTTTTCTGTCAGTACTGCCCCTCCCTGCTGAGCGCGCAACCATCTTCCGCCATTAGAAAAATCCATCGTGCGTGGGGCCCTTAGAAAGAAACAGGTATAGGAATCTTCGTTCACAGCGCTTCGCCCCAGAAGAAGAACTCCATCGTTTAGCTTGAGTTTCTTCTTGATCCCCGATGGTAAAAGCTGTTGATACAGCACCTTCAAGCCGCCTTCCCGGAAAAAACTAAATAGTTTTTTTTATCACGAGCACTTCACTGATCGGAGGTCAAACAGGAATAATTAATAAGCTTGGATTTGAAAGAAAACTGGAAAGCCAAGAATAAAGTGTAGGAGAAAGAACGTGGTGTAACTGACATTTTGATAAACCATCACGTGATTATTATTAACTTTGATACAATGTTGGTTTTTTCTGATAACGAACTCCTACCCTAGAAAAGTACATTCCTAAATAATTTCTACGTTTGCTTTCCAATTTTTTTTAACATTAGATATTTTAGTTTTTGTGTTTTATTTCAAATTTGCTGTGTTTTAGGTGTCTAAAAATAGAAACAATCAATAACCTATAACAATATCTTCTTAACAAAATATGTATACATATTTGCTATGATAACAAAAGTTGCAGCTTTCACTAAAAGGGTCTTCTATTAGCTTAGTCAGGTAAGAAGAATGACTCACAAAAGCTTGCCACCAGGATAATAGAAATAAGCAGTTAATTATCAAAAGGTATTTAAGGTAAAGACTATTTTTAGAACAACTTGAAATAAACTTCACTATAAAAGTTAAGAAAGTAATACATTCCGTATCTCGAAGGATATTAGTATAACTTAATAATTACATAAGAAATTAATGATTCTTTTTTACATCTTGTTGGACTCTTAATGAAATAGTTAGTTTTTTGTATAGTTTACCAATTTTTTATTTTTATTCTAATGCCGCCATCTTTTGGTGGTTATTTTAAAATAGCCTATTCTAAAATATACAGAGGGCGCATATTAAAAAATAAATTATATTTTCAGTTCTTTTTATTAAAAAATTTTGCATATCATAGATATTTTTTTATCTCAAATATACAAATTAAGTAAATTAAAAAAGATTATTAATTTGACAATTAAGCGCTAAATAATTTATTACTTTCAAGTATAAACCTTTATCGATTTTATTTTTGTGAAATATACCCATAAACATACTGCCCTACCATTTAAATAAATACCAACATCACAAAACTGCATTTGCATGCAACCAACTACTATTAGAGGTAATTTGATTTATTTGTAAAAACAAGTAATTTACAATTATTCACGATAATCAACCTTTAAATAAAAAACCATTTCATCTCATAGATTTAAACATAAAAACATACATTTTCTGCCTTAAATATACTGACATGAAATAATTAATTGTTGTGGAGATGATATTGTGACTGACGATCACGTCCATATCAATTAATAATTAGTTTCTTATCTCAATGGGAAAGTGATTTTATTTTAAATTAATATTTGCCAGCATTTATGCATCAATCCTTAGTGGATCTTCACAAGATAAGAAAAACTTGTTGCTTCACTTTTTGAGAGGTGAATTAAGAATACCTTTTCTCTGTGTAAAGTCCAAAATTCGATAAACAAAAAAATGGAAATATTTAATATAAATAAGTAGGCTTTATCTGTCTATTCTGAGGGCTTCTGAAGGCGAATTTTTGATTTTTTTTGCAAAAATACTTTTTAATTATTAACCTGCAATAAGTATTATTTGCTAAAAGATATATTAGTAAAAATTAAAAAAAACTAAAAAATCACCAACAGCGAATAGGCATAAATCCACAACTTTTATAAGTACAATATGCTCCAGAAGAAACCTCTTTCTTCATCTAACAGTAATATTCATATTTTATTTTATTAATATTAGGTACAGGTTTAATGCTAGAAACAAAAGCAGCAAATTTATATTTTTTTAATTAAAAACAAATTTTAACCCTTTATAAAAAATACTTGGTGGTTTTAAGGTATTAATAATAAATGCAATGAAATATAGAAAAATGCATTAATATAAAGTTCATTCCACACTCTTTTTTACTTATTTTATATCAGTTAAAAAAATATTTGAATGACAATAGAACATTCGCAAAATAAAACCTTTTTAACCTTACTTTTTTTTTAAACATAAAACATTTCACTTCTTTCCAATTGGATTTTTCCGTAAACCGTTTCAAATGATGATTTAATACACAATGCTATTATCGAGTTCAGTGGCGGAGCTACCTAACCAAATGCGCCGAAGCAAAAATGAAAGTGGGATCCTATTTAAATTGGTTAAAATATAAATATTTTAAAGGTGCAGAGCTACTTTATTGGAAGTTCCTTATCGCCTGCTGTAGTGCAGATAATATTTAAATAAATATAACACAACTTATAGCTAAGGCAACCTACTATGCATCAGTGATACCGTAAATTTAATGTCAACTCTATTTAGCACTAAAAGTAAGCCTTAACATAATCTGGACAAATTTACGCAATGAAAGAAATAGATGAATTACAATATTAATATTAATACTGAATATAATAATTAGGTGGAATTGAATTGAGTATTGAAAATTTAGGGTGAAATTGGTTAAAACATCAATTAAAAAAAGAACCCAGAACGTACCTTTGCTTTGAGATTTTTTGTAGGAAACCAAAAATGCCTTTTACTTTTGGAATTCGTGCAAAAACATACTTGAGGTATGTACTGTGATAATGAATAAGGCGCGCTGTGTTTTGAGCCATTTGAAATTTGCTGGTAAGGGGCTAAAAGGTCAAAAAAATTATTTGAGTAGAATATTTATTTCACTTTTTTGAACGTCGCTTAGGGGATCGAGAGAAACCCCTGAGCTTGTAGGCCCCGCCTAGCCCTCCGATAGATACGCCACTGATCGAGTTCATCTCTTTGTTAGGACATTCATCCAATACAACTCTTTACAACTGGTTCGCAAAATTTCCACGCGGACTTGCTTTTATCAGGGGTAAATTGAATGGAGGTCATCCACCAACTGCTGTTTTAAAAAAACTTTGATGTATTGCACATTGTGAGACCGGTCAGTGTGTTACTTAATCGTTTAAGTTAGTTGGATTCTACAACATTTAAATGTAGCAATGACAAGGTGCGTAAATTTAACCGGAGTGGTTCAACTATGTTATCCAACATCATAAGAGATGAATAAGCTTGGATCAATATTAACGAGCCAAATCGAAAAGTCAGTCAGCTATCTGGATTTTCCAAAATGAGATAACCCAACCAAAGTCATACATTCTCCAAGCACTTCAAAACAAAATATTAATTAACATGTCTTATTAGAATATCTAAAAACAGGTGGTCTTTAACAATCCTGTGTGTAAGAAGTCCTTGCCGCAATAAGAGAAAATAATAAAGAATATCAATTATTTGCAAGCCCAAAGCATCTGATTAATGTCCCCTAGTTCGTAAACTTCTGAATTACCACCTAACGAATTCCTTTTATTCGTGACTGTCGAGAATAAAATGAGTGAAAAGCGATTTTTAACACTTGAAGAAGTGATAATGAATAAAAATACATGTTTTTGAAATTAATTATTTCCACAAATGGTTTAAGCATATGCAAAAAATTCATTTATTCTAATAATTTTGTGTTTTCTTACAATTTAAAAGAAATTATTTTACTACGCTTATTTCTAAGTACGCCTACGTCTTGGACCTTTGGTAACGACTTATTAACTCTACAACGTACATCGCTGTAGATACATATTTCTATTAAATAAATGATAAACAGTTACTGGTTAAACGGTTTTGTATTACTCAGCAAATTTTCTTGTAGTTAATGATGTTAGATAATAATAATTTATTTTTTGAAGTACTATTCGCCTGTTGCTATTTTAAATCTATTTTTTTAGTTTATTAGGATTAATTTAATCAATATCCCATTTTACAAAAAATAACTGAGCATTACCTCTACGAAGTAAAATGAAAGATACTTTTACGTAAATTTTAGTAAAAAAAGTTTTTCAAAGTATTTGTTTCTTTGGTTTTTTTGACCCTGCTACTAGGTAATTCACCAATTTACTGCCTGGGAGCATCGGGTATTACGACTAAACACACCTCAAAATTTTTTGCGTATAAAATTATAATTGCTAAAATTCATAAAACTTTTCACTATTCTGCTCCAAGAGCGAGATTACGCATCCAGCACAATGTTTGGAAACGTTTTTAACTCTTTTACCAAAATTATATGGAAATTAAAGATGTACAAGTTGTAGAGTAACACTTAAAATTTAATTATCTGTTTGATTGTAAAAGGAGTTCACGTTATGATTTAAAAAAAAACGGTAATTTTTTAGCGGTTTTTCCGACTTTCCAAAATATGCCCGATAAGGTAAATCATTTTTATTAAAATAAATTAAAATTTTTACTCCAAAAGGAAAAATTGCTATTTTTATAAGTTTTTTTCATACGAAAAACAGCTAACTCTCAGATTCTGATAATATAATATTCATTCACTACTTTATTAAAGGCAGCACTGTTGGTTTCTTGTTAAATTATAGGTTCCAAAAAAATCTTTGTTAACTGTGCTATTTCTATAAGCACAGTGTGTTAGAACCGTTTTACACCTACGAGAATTATTCTGAAAATTATTACCATAATTGTGCCGAAAATTTACTCAATAATTATTTTTTGTATTACACGATCAATAATTCTTACTAGAATTTTAGCAAAAAATATTAAACATGTTCTATATTTTCGAGAAACTGCGCAAAAATCAAAGCAGAACTTTTTTCGGGGTCGGTTATGTCATTGAGAATTATTTCATTAAGTACATAGAAACCAGCTTATTGTTGCCACACTTAATAGAAACAACTCTTGTTTATATACAGGGTGCCACAGATTCGAGTGCATGCATGGGGATCTCGGAAACCGTAAGAGATACGAAGTCGGTTAAATTATGGCAAAGTTGCGCATTTAGGTGCCTAATAAATGTCGAGTAGAAATTTGTAGAAATTCATATTCCGAGATATCCGAAAAAAACGAAATTTCCTGATTTCGTTTTAATTTTTTTCTGACGTTATTTAAAGAGATATGGAAAAACAAAAGACATTTTCTAATGGCCACTTTTTAAGGTCTACAAAACAGCGTTAAGAGATTTTCCGTACGACGTTTCGTTTTCGTTAGACCATCAACTTTATTATTTTAAATGCGGCACTCAATTGTTTATTGCATTTTTTTGAAACAGTTAAAATCCCAATTACAATAATGTATAACACTTAATATTTTTCTGTTAAATAAACATATTTTCCATAAGAGACAATGAGTAAGACAAGGAACGCACATCATTTCTTATAAGGGCGTTCCATATTTGTAAATAAATATTAAGTGTTATACATTTTTGTAATTGGGATAATAAGAGGTTCAAAAAAATTAAATAAAAAACCCAGGTACGTATTTAAAAAAATAAGTTGATGGTGGTCTAACGAAAACGAAACGTCGTACAGAAAATCTTTCAACGCTGTTTTGTAGAGGTTAAAAAGTGGCCATAAGAAAGTGTCTTTTGTTTTTCCATATCTCTTTAAATAATGGCAGAAAAAAATAAAAACAAAATCAGCAAATTTCGGTTTTTTCCGGATATCTCCGGAAGTACTCGGAATTTTACAACTTTCTAATCAGCATGTTGTTGGACACCTAAATGTGCAACTTTGCCATAATTTAACCGACTTCGTATCTCTTACGGTTTCCGAGATCCCCATGCATGCACTCGAATCTGTGGCACCCTGTATATCTGACATAATTTAAAGAACACAAAAACCTTTCTCTACTTATTAACTTTCTAGGTTATGTTAAACTAATCCAACAGCTGTTTATAAAATTAGCATTTGCGCGCATGAGCATCACATAAATTCTAGCAATAATTCTACTGAAATTTATTGTAAGTATTAAACACAAATAAATGTACTACTACCAAAAATCCCATAAAAAATTTTATCAAAATTTGGTGATAATTTTCACCATAAATTTCACTAGAATTCTTGTAAGTGTAAAACGGTTTTTAGAGAGTAATAAAAACTACTTATCCAGCACTTCTTTCTAAAGAAAATTTAATGTATGTTAGATACAATAATAAAACCTTATAACCGCTCGAAAATCAAAGAATTAGAAGTACCAATTGCAGCGTTCATCTGATTTGGCAGATTTACCGCTCTCTGACTTCTGGCTCTTCTCCTATCTCAGAAAATTCACACACAATTTTATCGAACCAAGAGGCATCAGCCGTGGTTTAATCTTTCAGAATTTTGGGATAGAGTTCGTAAATTAGAAGATCGCTGGAATAAGTGCACTGAAGTTTAGAGAGATTATATTAAATTTCAAACCATTAAAACGTGTTTTTCTTATTGACGTACAACAATACTTATTGGACAACTTAGTATGGTATTATTTAATATAGTGCGGCAATCAGTTTTTTTTCCTAAAATTTTATTTTAATTTTTATTATTATATTCCAAACTTAACTGATTTAACGATTAAAAAATTACCGAGGGATGAGTTAATTTCTGTCGGTAAGGCAGATGATTTAAGATTCAAAAGCTTTATATGATTTGACAGCGAGTAAATGCTTTTTGTAAGAATGAAGAGAATATGCTTCTTTGGATAAAGTTAATTTTTACTTAACATTATAAAAAAAAATATTCCAAACACTGAAATACGAAAACCTTTTTATAATTTAAAATTTAATTACTTTATTTTTCCATACCTATTTAAAGTTTAACTAATAATTGTTTAAAATCCTGTAAATATTATCCATTTCCATACCTTCTTAAAATAAATCGTATAAGGATAAATGGACAAACAAATTAAAATTATAACACTTTTTAATTATTGCTTTGGCTAATACCATAATTATCGTCAATTAAAATTTTAGCCTGCAGCTAACAAACCGTTACCAAGACCCGTTTAGTTCTGTTTACCGCCATATAAGGAACTGTTTATAGTGAGTGATATACCTACATCAGAGTGTAATATACATTATAAGTTTAAATTTATGTACGCATCAGCCAGGATTTAATAGATTTTCAAGAAAAATCTTTGCCTATTTTGGTACTTGAGTAAAATTTATTTTGCCATAATTACCTTACAATTTATTTATTATGCGTAATATATATCAAGAAGTACAATAATGCTAATTACTAGTAATTAATAAAATCTTGAATCGTAGCTATTAGCTAATAAACGTTCGAAATATTCATTTTTTGTTAATTAAATTGGTAAAATCAGAGTTTTATCCTCCACATAAATTACATTGCATAGTCTTAAAAGATGTTGATAAATTTAAAATTATAACTTTTTTGAATTAATTTATAAGCTTTTTTAAATAGTCGTAGACAAAATTTTGCATTTTTGTGAAATGTGACACTTGTATAAAGCTTTTCTTGTTACTAAAGCTGGTAACTCGAAACTGACCTAGTGATGCGATTCGAATAGGATTTTGTGACTCGAGTCACTTGAGCAATTTTACTACCTTACGAGTTATTCTCGAGTTTTCGAGTCACTCGAGTAAAAGCTCACGTAAGTTGCAAGTTTGCAATTCGAGTGAGATTTGTTTTAGCAATTTTAAACAAATACCTTTATTGTCAGTCTGAGTTTGTACGGGCGCGGTATAGAGAAGTAAAATAGAGTAGTAAAGTGACATTGAATGGCAACAGAATCAACTCGATGCGCCGAGTTGACTCGGTAACTGGAGTGCATAGAGACTCGAGTAATATTTTTTTCAATCGAGTACGAGTTTGACAAATTCACTCGAGTGACTCGAGTAAAAACAGGGCTCGAATCACATCACTAAACTGACCCCTAAGCATTCAGGGCAATACTTAATATTATTTGAAAAAGGATAATACAAAAAAAAAACAAAAAAAGTTGTCTGTATCGTATTAAAATATACAGGGTGTCCCAGAATATGTGGGCAATCTCTCGGAATCTAATAGAAAACCTAAAAATATTATGACAAGTTCCTATAAACTTTTTCCTATAACCCTCCCCTACGAAGATACATGTACATCACGTACGCTCCTGGAAATCGTTTTTGTTTAAATAACTTTTAAAATACTAGGCGTAATTACATAAATATATTTTTTTTAATATGATGGTTACTAGATAAATCTTCTTAAAATGAACCCATTAAATCATATTTGGCTTATTTAGTTTGCCAGGGACGGACTAGCTCTGACACAATAATAGCAATTTTTTTAACACCCTGTATGATAAAGGCTTAACAATATTATTTTTGGATAGGTTTAACCTTAAATTAAAAAAGGTCTTCTTGATTGACATCGATAAAATCAACTGTTTACGAGAAATAAAATATCATGGTTGGTAATTTTTTTTACACTAAACAGGGTGTTTTCTAATTGTACGTCAATATTAAGGGAAGCAATTTTTGGGTCTATTTTAAGAAGGAAACTTCATATGAACGTATGTCCTTAACGTCTTAACTTTTGAGATACGAGGTGGTAAAATTTTTAAAAATAAATCGTTTATTATTAATATCTGTAATACCCCTTTAGATATTTTAATAAAATTTGGCATAAATGTACAATATTAAGAAGCATTTTTAAGTGTAACACATTTTTTTTTTAATTTTTACCAGTGGCGTTTGTACAGAATTTGACCTGCCTATTTTGGCAAATAAAAAAAAGTGGTACACTAAAAAATGCTTCTTGATACATAGTACATTTATGCCAAATTTTATTAAAATATCTAAAGCGGTATTACAGATACTAATAATGAATGATTTATTTTTAAAAATTTTACCACCCTTTATCTTAAAAGTTAAGACGTTTAGGACATACGTTCATATGAAGTTTTCTTCTTAAAATGGACCTAAAAATTGCTTTTCTTAATATTGACGTACAATTACAAAAGACGCTGTATAATGTAAAAAAAACCAAATATGATATTTTATTTCTCGTAAACAGTTGATTTTATCGATGTCAATCAAGAATACCTCTTTTTTAGTTTAAGGTTAAAGCTATCCAAATATATTGTTGAGCATTTATCATACAATTGCTATTATTGTGTCAGAGCTAGTCCGTCCCTGGCAAACTAAATAAGCCAAATATGATTTAATGGGTTCATTTTAAGATGACTTATCTAGTAACCATCATATTAAAAAATAATAAATAACGCCTAGTGTTATAAAAGTTATTAAAAAAAACGATTTTCAGGGTCGTTCGTTATGTACCTGTATCTCCGTAGGGCAGGCTCGTATGAAAAAAAGTTTATGGGAACTTGTTACGATATTTTTGGGTTTTCTATTAGATTCCCAGAGATTGCCCACATATTCTGGGACACCCTGTATAGTACTATTAGGCATAATTGTATTTGTGTTTTGTTTTGGTAAAATTTTTAAAATTTTGTTGCTGCGTATAATTTTACGAGATTTTTTTTTAATTGTAGTATAGCCTGAAAGAATTAATGATTCATTAAAAAAACTCTTAAACTGCCTTAGTTGCTAGTTACTTAAAATGTGTAATAATGCAATATGGCTCAATACAAAACATTTGTGTGAATGGTTACGGTAACAAAATGGTGTACTAATTCTCCATGAAATTGTGTAACTCATTTTGGAGCCAGGGTTCGTTTATATTCAAATAATACTGTGCTATTGAAAATTAAGTTTTTTATTCTTAATCGCACCTAAGTTAAAAACACATTGTTCTTTACATTTTTTTTTAATTCCGGTTTTTTTTTTGGAAATGGAAATTACCTACCTCTACATAATATTGTTTTGGTAAGGATGGTAATAAACATGTTGATGTTTATTTCCAAAAAGTAATAAACAACCGAGATAGGTTGCGGTTTGATGATTTATCAAAATAAGATATGGTATTTTATGCATTATTGCAAAATAACTTGTATAATGTTAGCGATACAAAAATATTTAAGATAAATAATTAAATGCTATTGGTTAAAATTTAAATAAAATATATATATATATATATTAGCATGTTGCAAATATATATACTAAATAACCATAAGTATGTGCTATATATATTAGATATATATTATATATATATTAATATATATATACAACATTTGCATATAATATTAAATGATTATATTCTTTTATGAGGTTTCATTATAAGATAAAGTTTACATCATAATATTTAGGATAGATAAATAAATGAAAAATCCTACACATATTTAAAATGGTAAAATAATTTCTATAAATAAATATATTGTACGGTATGACATTGAATAAACCACAAAAGACCTTTTATTTTAGTTTGAATAACCAGGATATATTGCATATCTTTTAAGATAAACAAATATAACCATAAAAGACAATTATCAGATATATTTGAAGACGATTAGAGTCAATCAATCAGATTTTAAATATATATATATATATATATATATATATATATATATATATATATATATATATATATATATATATATATATATATATATATAATTTACACATAAAAAATAAACAAATAAATAGATTATATTTTATTTCAAAAACAGGAACAAAATGCAGTTATATTCCAGAAAGGCCCGAAAAAAACAAATTAGGCAGTTTATGTTATTGGACCACAAATCTGTGATGCAGAGCAATTAGTTGCCAACATGAATAAAATATTTTCTCTAGCCTGGAAAATTTCCGGTATTACCACTAATCAAAACATAATAATTTTCCAACGAAACATTATTACTATTTAATGTAACCAAGCTTTTTCGGAGCTACTTTGTATACCAGATTTTAAATTAGTTAAAATAGGAATATTCATCATTTATTTTATACATTTTTTCAGTTCAGTCGACTAAAATATTTACTTCAAATGGATCTTCGTATTAATTTACGTGTAGTGCTCAAAAGTGATTGAAAAGTGGCAAAAAGAGGTGGACTTGCACAAACAAGAGCAAATCGTTTCTTCTTATTTCGGGTTATAATATTAATTATTACCGGGTATAATTTATTACCCGGGACCGGGTTTACAAGTGTAGTTTAGGGTAAATACAAATTTTGGGATCTGGTTTAAATGTTACTTTTAAGCCTTCTTTTCTCGGGGGACTGTTTAAATGTTCCCTGAATGTCCACCATTTCTTTTTTTCAATTTGCACGCCACTGCCCAAACTAACTCTTGAAAACTTAAGACCTTATAAATAATGTTTACTTTTATGTCACAAATATGACATTAATGCACTTCTTATGGCTTAAGTGTTTATTTTGCAGAAGCAATAAACGATTGCTGGGTGTTGTAAAACGCATTTATTTTATGGCGGACAATAAGTTTGTTTATCGACTTACGTAAAAATGCAGAATAACTTATAGCTCGAAATGTAGTTTTGGTTTTATGCCACAAGTAACATATTTTCTAGATTGCCAGAACGTTTTTATTAGGGCTTTTCTTTCCATGTGTAAAATTTTGTATGTTGAAATGCTTACTTTTGAAATAAATACAATAATTTTATAATGAACACCAAACAATAACCACCAAATAAGGCCCTTAATAAAACATGTTCTTAAGGCACAAAAGTAATAAATTAACAAACATTTTTGACTCTATATTGTTTAATTTTACGATTTCTTTAATAATTTTGTTATAAATACAAATATTTTTTTGTTATTGACTTTTAGCTAACGCCAGCAAAACCTCTTAAATTTACTGAATATTATTCGAAATCCTTTATTACTGAACCGACTTTTTAGAATAAACACACCCGCTATCCTATTCATAAGTCATTTTATCGACCACTGGCAACACAGCTCGGCTATTACGAAATAAAAACAAAAGAGATAGATATAGAAGTGGGGTTGGCCACAAGATACATGTGCTACAACTTACGCCAATCAGAGCCATCTGACGGTGAGAGATCAATATTAATATAAAGAAAATATTGATTTTTCAACCCGCGGAACATACGACCTATAACAAGTGGTGTCGTGTCACAGGCGAATTTATGTTGCTACTTGTATTCACATGGTCCTTTCGTAACGTAAAATTGGACTGTTGGTGTTAAAAAATTAAAATACCTGTTAAAGAAGGGCAAATTGTGCTCAACACCATTTTTTAATTATTTATTTTTAAATATTAATTTACTTTTTAGTTTTCTGTGAAAAACCCCTCGTTAAAACACTGTTAAAAAGTAGATAAAATATTCCAGAAAAAGATTTATTTGTCCATGACCACAGATTAACTTTCTTTAAACAAGAAGAAAATAATTTACCTTTGTTAGTATAAAACTTTTAAAAAACATAATACAAATATGATACTTTCTAGGCAAATCTTTTTTACGGCTCGATTCACTGTTTAATAACTAACGTGTGCTAATTTAATAATCAAAAAGTCACAGTTAAAATACTGTTTGATTTAAAGCAGTTTAAAATAAACAATCAGGTTTTCTACTTTATCTACATATAAAAAAAAAAACATTTTTTTAAATCCTGAGATTTGTCCTGTTATTATAATTGATGTGTGCAAGTGAACAATTTTACTTAAAAAAAATACCTATACAGTTAAAATTTCGTATTGCTCAAGCGACGAAACCGTAAAAAACTGGTAAATTAAGTTTGATTCTTTGAAGACTACATTTGATAACTTAAGTATACACCCGCGCCTCATAATGACGTTTCGAATCAGTCCATGTTTAAAAAAATTGTGTGGCTAGTGCGCTGTTGCCAGTATCGAAGCAGTGTTGGCTAATATCCATATCGATAAAAAAAACTGTGCTGACTGAATTATATTGTTGTTAACCATTTTTAACGTAAATAAAAGCGTTTGTGGTCTTATATGTCCTGGCGACGAACGATCACATCATGTAAAAATTGCGACCTTTGCCGCATTTTTTGCCTTTCCGAGAACAAAGGAATACCAATATGGTTTAGACGTAAAATCAATATACAGTTAACACAGTCATTTTAGACATTTACTATTTAATTTGAAGTAAGGATTTTCAACTAACACGTGCGACATTAAGCCCCGATAGGCTTGCTGAATGATTCCGGTTGAAATACATATTAGATAAATACGCAATGGACCCAATTTTTTTTAGTAACACATTGAAAGTCATATTATTTACCAATTATAATAAAGAAAAAAATAAATAGTCCAAAAACGCTTTTAACACCTAAGGTTATAGGTATAATTTATTTATTTTTATTTAAAAACAATGTTAAGTAGATATTGTGAAGTTGTGTAAAGATATAAACTACCATCAACTAACTATTAAAGTCAAGTTTAGTAGGTAATCTAAAAGTAAATCTTAAAAAAAGAAGCCAAGGTCATAAAAGGTAACTCAAAAGCTCATTCGGAAGACGTGACCAGGGACACATTACTTCGTTACTGCGGATGTTTATAGATAGATACCATACCATAGATCACACACATTTTCATTTAATTTTAGATAACTGACGTTAATTAGATACTGAAAACTTCAAATTTTGTAGCCAATATACGCCACTGATTAGGATGTATTACACTTTTAGTTTCATTGTTCCAAATCTTTTTACAGTGCTTAATAATCCTTATATGTATTTGTTATTTACACTTTTTGTTTCACTTTCAATGGTTATCTTATTCTTTAATCATTAAAAGAAATAAAACAACAAAATAATTTAAGATCGGACGTATCCGGAGATAAAATGACATTCACTATTTAATAGCGATAGCGAATTCCATTGACAAAAATGGTACAGAGCGTATCTTTATGTTGATGGTGACGGATGAATGAAATTCAAAATAGAGTCACCATTAGTGTTATTTACAAGTATATTTACTGAAATTTCATATTTTAAGAAAAAATCTGGTGTGTATTCTGGTTTCTAACGAAATTATCGTTTAAACTTAGTAGTCTACAAGAAATATCGGTAATTTTTTATTTACCGGTCCCATCGGCATCGTCGATTTTATTGAAAATTGTTTTTTTTTGGATGCTGACTGCGAATCTGATGTCTTAGGTTTTTTTTCCAAAAACTTTTATTATGACTCCACATTTTAAACTAACCTCAAAACTGCACACTTTTTGAAATTGGTTCCACCCAAAGAGGAAGATTTTATGATGAAACACCAGTTATTTTATAGGATAAATTTATTTTCACGTTTCCTTAGTCAACAACTTTTCTTACGTATTCTTACTAAAAAAAGTTTACGAATTTATTTTAGGATTTTCAGACAATAAGGATGGTACAAATACCAAGCGTTAAACAATTGAAAAGTACCTACTTTTCAAATTTAAATTCCGTAACAATGGAGTTGATGGAGTTTACATTAATCTCGTTTATTTTGTTTGTATTTAAAAATAAAAAAAGAATTTCGTCAACTCAACATCGTCAAATCAAGATTTAGGGAAACGCGCTTCTGCCTTTTGTTAAAAACACTTCAAATTTGAAAAGTAGTTTCACTGGTCATATTTTTACGAACATAGCTGACTAAAAATCTTTAGCTATTTTGTTGCCTTTTTTAAAGGTAAAAATTACATTTAATAATTCTGTAAAAATAACAGTTTTTTATTATAAAATCATTTAGTTTCGATGTAACCAGTTTTAAGGAAAATTTTTGGGAAAGTTTGTGCAGTTTTAAGGTTAGACTAAAGTGGAGAAACATAACTCAAAAACAAGGAGTTTCCGAAAAAAAAACTGACTTCAGAAACGCAATCGGTGCCTCAAAAAGCTCTATATATCAAATTTTAATAAAATCGGCGATAAGTTTGGTAAGTAAAAAATTACCGAAATATTTAAAATACAAATAACTTTTATAATATTTTTTTTAAATTTAAGAATTATAGTAAATCTTTAAACTGTGTTATTTAACTACAACTTAAGTTTGCTTTAATTTAGTGATTTTAACTATAACCTATCGATAAATGCTTCTGATATTTTACATTAATTTTAAGAGTCAAAAACATGTATGTTTTTTTAATATTAATACTTAATAAGTGTCTGCTTATTTTTTGTTTATTTATTTTATTAAATAAGCAACAAAAATATTTTTAACAGCCCCTATTTTTTAAAGGATAGCTTCAGGCTCTTAAACAATTCAATCATAAATACACTTACAACAATGATTATTCGTACACATGTAATTTCACTTTCAATATTTCATTCTAAACTCATTAAAACAATAAAACAAACACACATAAATATAACATAAGTCGATAAAACACATGTCCGAAGAGGAACTGACATTCACCATTAAAATTAATCGAGTTGACGTCATCCCGGTATTTAGAGTCTTTGTTTTCTTGGTTCCGAGAATCATAGTGCTGCGCTTTTTGTTGGTACCTGTTAATTTTAATGCCTTGGCCTATAAAATGCCCTTGCATAGCGTTTTGATGACAACAACTACACATCAGACGGTAGTTAAAAAATAAAACTAAAACAAGTCTAATACTAAGACTCAGTGGGATAAAGTAAAATGCAAGTGCCGGATATTCGAGTAAAAATTCAATAAAAACTTACAAAAAAAAATTCGAAGATGGATATTCTTATAAGGGACTCATTATACAGTGTGATTTCTTAACTTGAAATATATTCAATAAATCAAAAACAAGTTATTTTTTGGAAAAATGCTCGGACCTGTCGATATGTATTTTTAGTCGCGCTTTTTTAATAAAAAATATTTTTACAGTATTTTTCAAATTTAAGAATGGGTTTCTAAGAGTATTTTGAAAGTACATATCAACTTATACATAAATGCCTAATTTCAAATTTTTCTTTCGTCTCGATTGCCAGATAATAAATAACAAATTTTATTTAAAAAATAAACCATATTTTATTTACATTGACAATTTCTTTATTTCATGCTGAAAATTTTGGATAAGAAGTTTTCGACTCTAGTAAACCGATCCCACATGTCCAAGTTTCGAAATTCCAAAAAAATACACACTCTATAACGTAAAATGTCACTAACGATTTTTGTTCGTTATTTAATGTTCTTTCTGGATTTTTTTTCTAAATATTCGTTTAATTTGCACTTCTATTTAATCAGCTGTTAAATGTCACTCTGGTCATCAGTCAAGAACTGTGCGAAAAAATAGTAAGTTCGATATTTAGTAATCAATTACAAAAATAAATGTTTTTCTTAATTAGCCTGCATACTTACGTCCAGTTACTTTATCCTTTTTAACGTTAGCTTAGCTAATCTGTTTGAATAATCCTACTTTTAGAGGAGAAATTTATTTGAACCTTAACAATTACCAGTGTTAGGAACTATAACTATTTACTTACGGAATGCCGATTTTTTAACGTTAACACTCACCTGAAACAAAAAATAAAAAAATAAGTAATAGTTATTTCGCTAAAAATAAGGCAATATATATTTTTAACAATAGAACATTCATAAGTCTCTTCTTAAGCATGGTTTTACTGTTGTAATTAATCTACGCCTGTGCTATTTAATTTTTTTTTTCAGATTATAATATTGGGCAACAACTTGTCTTTTAAAAGTCTCTCGAAAATTTTCAATAGTGGTGTCAAAATAATTTAATTCTGTTCTCCCTATACTATTACAACGTCCAAGTTAAAGGTTGTTGATACCTACTTTTGTTTAGTAAACCTCTATTTTTATTAAAGGCAAAATAGAAACCAAACTAAAATCTGTTCATTTTCTAATAGGCTTTTTCATCATATGACAAGCGCAAGCGCAGTCGCCATGTTGAAATAGCGGCAATTCAAAAGTTTCGTAATGTTTTGATCGACAATGGCTGGGAATGCAGTATTATCTCCCCAATTAAATCATTTACTAGAAAAAATCGTTGATGGTGCTTCACTGATTTATAATTTAGTTGAAGCCCATAATTGTACGCAATTAAAAAGGTGGCTCAAATGTCATCGACGTCCTCAAAAAGGAAAAAGAAGTGAGCTGATTGAGAGGTTAGGCATCATTTCTTCTTTACTATACAAAAAGTATCTATAATTTTATTCTAATTAGGCCTACCACATATATACAATTGTTATATAAAATAATATGTATTATATTTAAATGATTTATAGCGTGTATCACTCTTACATACTCCATAACAACACAGCTTCGTCGTTCGTTTTCGTACTGATATCATAATAATAATCGATTAAAAAACTTATTTGCTAATTAAGGCACTTTTTTCTTTATTTTCGGATTTCTTTTCTTTAATAACTACTACTACTACTTTCTTTAGTATTTTTTTATTTTAATTATGTGTTTACAGGCCCTTTAACATGCTTGTTTACAAAAAACAGTACGAAAAAAATGGCTGATACCAACGCATGCGCACAAAAAAAATTGTGATGAAAAGGCCTATTGCGAAGGCAAAAACAACTGAACTAAAATGTATCGTATTGGCCCAATATGTCAGTTTATGTTCATTTGTTTTTGCTTACGTTATCCTCAAAGATTTTAAATGTGCATAACCATATAACGTAGAGGGTAAGTAAGTTTATGAGTAAACATAAAAAGGGTCTAATTACCATTGGATGTTGCTTGACACGATTTTCTATACTATTTCTGCGCCCAGATTTGAGCTCGAAAATAAGGAAAGTATCATTAAACTGCTGTTTTTCACGATAACTATTTATTGCACCCGCAAGCGTATTGTCAAGTAATTTCTAGGGACTTTTTTTTCTACAAAAAATCTTTTATTTACAGCATTAGACTTGTAAGAAACCTAACTTTTTTGTTACTGATTTGTTATAAAATAGAAATATTTTTTCTCCATTATTATCTCCAATTGCCTTTTAAACAATTCTTTTGCTAATAAAATAAAATAATAAAATTAGGGCAAGAAAAAGGTAGTTTTGGAGAAAATAGTTAAAAAGTTGCAAAAAAAAACTAAACTAAAGTAAATTAATACACCCGTTTATAACATTATTTTTTTTTATTTACGACTTTTGAGGTTATACTTCCTACCAGACCAAAATATTTGCTTTTTGTAATGTTACGAAGTTTCTTAAGTTGAAAATTGGACGTGTTCTTAATATATTGATCAAATTTTTAATATCTAATTTAAGCGAAGAATGTTCTAAAAATGTAATCGTGTCAGACGGCCCTTACAATTTGTTTGGTATACTAAAAATATTTTCTTTTTGTCTAAATATTTCCCACGCACTGATCTAAAAGTTTTATTGAAAGTAAACTGTTTAGATCAAATCTCAGAATATTATTTTTATAACAAACACTAAGGTAAATTAAATAAAAATTAAAAAACTACATTACACCATGATAATGACGAGCAGCAACAGCTTAATAAGCCATTAACCACGGTGACGTCACCGTAACATTTGCATTCTTTGCTTTTCGATGGTTCTAAGAATCTGATGGATAGACAGTTGCTACAGTGAGCCGGCAAATGCCCGGTTTTTATCAAGAATCTTTTACCAGGTTTCTAGAGATTTTAATCGTAAAACCGCAATTTTCAATTAAATTAAAGGGTTTGTTTAGTGGTAAAGCTTAATACTAAAAAGAAAATATATTTTTTTCAGAAGGTAAAAATAAAGGCTTAGGGTAAATTATAGGGCTGTCAAAGCCAAAATGGACTCAGGGAAAACGACTGTTTTTGAGCTACGCTAAAGAATTTAAATCAAGACTCTTGCACCTAATAATTCGCGACTACTTTAATTACACGAAAATCGTCTTTTTACTAAGAACTGGCGTTTAATTAAGACTCAATTAAACAAGTTTGATACAGAAATTGGTAACTTAACTTTGAATTTTACTATATTTTCTACCTTTATTTTTCCTGTAGTTGCAATCTTTTAAACATATATTTTCTTTTCCATACTTTTAATCTAATATTTTATAGCTGGGATCTCCAAACCGATTTGTTAAATGCATTTAGTCGCTCAAAGGCAAGAATTTATTAAGTTAGAGTAATTAAGTAAAAACTAGTTCACACCAGAATTCATATCAAACACCTAGTCCTACATTACACTGATGATAAAAAACAGTTTATTGACAAAAAAAGTGTAAAATAATTGTAAAATAATGTACTCTATTTCTAGATAACAAGCAGACCTAAAGTCTCCTAAGCAAAGAATAAAATTCCCAAAAATGTAAGTTGTGGAAAGAATCCGCGTAAAAGCCCATATAACAATAACATTAAAATCATAGAAAGTACAATAAGTTACAATCCAAATTAATTTTAAAAAATGTATCTGCCATGTCGCTTAATATATATATATATATATATATATATATATATATATATATATATATATATATATATATATATATATATATATATATATATATATATATAATATATAAATATGTTGAGCCTTGTACATAACAACCAAAAGGTAGACTTTCTTTGGGCATAGAGGCTCCTTAATAAAAAAAAAAAATCAAAGATTCTGGTAGGTATGACTAGTAAGCTTGGTTGCTTTAAAATTACGGGGCCTTCAAATGAATGGATAACTCCGGGTCCAGCCAATTCGATTACACGTGTTTCACCCGTGTTGGGGATCACCGAATCTACGGCCTACATTTAGACTAAACTATATATGTATTACCTAAAGTGTGTTAATTGTTTTATGGTAATAAAACACTCATATATTTTTATTTATTTATATTATCTTTAACTAAGTAATATATCTATTTAAGTCTCTTTGAATTGTTCTTGTAGTTAATTACTTTTTCCACCTTGCACTTTTGATTTCAATACCGTAGCGCTTTGCAAGAAATGGCAATTTCATTATTGCCAATTATTCTGGCTTACAGAACAAAACAATTAGCCGAATCGATTTTGTGTTTCAAGGTATAATACTACACGGTTATATACCATTTCAACAAACATTTTCTTACTTAATAGAAACATTTCTGATATCTACTAACTGATCTAATTAATAAAACATAATAAAATATTTAAAAATAAATGATATTACTTCTGGTGAAAATGCTAGTTTTTTGTGTCAGGCTCCTGTCGAAAAAGATTTACATATAGTCTGTCTCAAAGTATATCGTTATGGCTTTTGACGGACCATACCCCAATAAACCTTTAACGATTTTATTAACTATTGTTAATCGGTAAACCCATTTGTTCATAAGGGCAGGGGTGGGCCAGGTATCTTCTTTTAGTGGCAGTGTTGAATAACCGTTTTTACTGTGCTTTTCGAAAAAGTTGTTTTACCAGAATATAACTATATCGCGTCGAAATCATTTGTCATTAGATGCAAAACAGGTTGTGAAAAATGTGTATGAAACTTAATCAGTAGAGGTCTAATTAAACAAGAAGCTTTAAAAGAAATCTGTCTACTTACAAAAACTACAATATTATCGATAAGGAATATTATTATTAGTGAAGAAATGAACAAAAGAAAAAAACGTAGTGATTTTCAATCTCACCGTATAGACAATAGTGATCAGGACCTAATAAGAAGGAAAATATATTGTCTTTATGAAAGCGGAGTTATTCCTACCTTGGATAAACTGAAAAAGAAGCTAGACGAAGATGAAACCAATATAAATATTAGCCGTGCCACCCTCCATAGAGTTGTTTGTAAAATGGGATTTAAATACCGCAAAATAGACAAAAGATAAATAGTAATGGAATCGCACAGATAAGGCACTTGGAGATTTAATTACATTCAAGAAATTAAAAGATATAGGTTAGAAAACAGATCCATAAATTACCTTGATGAAACATGGTTCGATACACACGACACAGTATCCAAATCCAGCAATATTTGTTAGAAAATGATATTTATTTTGAATTCAGTTACAAAAAAAAGCAACTTTTGGAAGTCCTAAATTCATATGCAATTAAAAAACAATATGTATGTGATAATTTGACTGAACAGGCTGGGCATACTGTCTTACGGCTTCCTCCGTATCACTGTATGTTTAACACCATAGAGCATTTGTGCAACCAAGTAAAATCAAAGATCAGAGCAGAAAATGTTACACCTACTTTAAGTCCCAGTGTTATAAATTTGATAAAAAATGTAATTACTAACATACCAGTTGAGAGCTGGAAAAATTCACTACAGCACATTATAAAAATTGAGGACTCTTACAATTTCTATCCAAAACAACATAAATCCTATTGTAATTAATCTCAATGATAACTCTGATAGTGAAACAGAATTAGATTTAGATATTTAGATTAAAAATGTAATTATGTATAGATAATGCAGTTATAAATTTATTAAAACTTTGCATATATTTAATTTCTTAATGTAGTTTTAAGATTATACTTACCTAAATAAACAATAAATTATAAATCTTTATATTATTAAAGTCCGTCCCTAATGTTCTGACCTTGAATACCTACCTATTCGCAGTTTTATTGCTGTCGGCAGGTATAATCCATAAATGAAGGCAAGAGCTAACACGATATACTTTGAGGCAGACTATACATACAATATTTTGTACTAACGCAGAAAAAGTGTATTATTTCTGTGGGGATGTCCAAAATTAAAATTAGGACGTGGTCTAAATTTTTTGAACACCCTTTTGATTTCAAATTTGAGCCCAAAAATATGTTCCTGAAAGGGTTAAATATTTCTGTATTTCTACGCGTAGAAATATTATTAAAAATAAAATTACGTCAAACGACCCTAACTAGTATTTTAATATAATTAAAAAAAAAATGCGGTTAAACTTCTTCCATACTTTACTTAAATACATTTAGCATAAACCAATACAGAACAAAAAACGCGATGTTTAAGAAACACCTGTTTTGTTAAGAAGCCTATTATTTTCTATAAAACACCTGTCACGTTTTCATAATACAAAAGGGTCTGGTTGCCAGCTTTCATAACTTCTACATTGTCTGGCGAATTAAATAATAAAATATTAAAAGTATTTAATATATAATATTGTTTTTAAGTTTGTCTAAAAGGAATTGTACTTCGATTTATTAAACATTTGTTTCTGTATATCTCAAAAGCGTTTTAACAGTTGCTGTAGTAAATTGATACATTTAGATAATGATCAACAATTATCATAACGTTTAATATGAGATGTTACTACTAATCCAACTCAGTTATTCATCTAACCACTCAACCAAAATCACGTAATTCTATCTGTGTTTCTAGCATAAATAGCCAAAAGCCACGTTGCCACCTCTAATGCTGTATTGTTTGCACTTAAATATAAACAAACCTTAGTTGTAAACTAAAACAAATAGGTTGGTAACTAAAGTGTTGTTAAACTGCTAATAGTATTAATGAAAACAATACTATCGTATAATAATTGTTTTATGCAGAGTCAACGAAAATCTTTTGTATAATTCACTTATTAAGTAAATTATATATATATATATATATATATATAATATATAATATATATATATAATATATATATATATATATATATATATATATATATATATATATATATATATAAATATATATAAATTTATATATATTATATATTTACATAAAGATATATTGATTTTATTCTTTTTTTCGTTTTATATGGCAATAAATGTCTCCTTAAAAATACAAACACACACCTTATGTCAGCTGTGGCGTATATTGACTATGAAAAGTGAGAACAACTGCCAAATCTAAAAATTAACTGAAATAATATAAGTCAAAAATTAAGTTATTACCCAAAATTATTTAAATTGTTTCATAAAGTAGAGGGACTCCTTCTCTTTGGCCTTCCCTAATAAACGCCACTGGTAATAATAAAAAAAGCATCTCGTGGTACTAAAACCTAATATCTTCCATCAAGTAATCACAAAATGCTATTAAAAATTAAAAAAAAAACTCTTTCTTGTCGATTTCTATAGAATTTAAAGAAGTATGAACACTGTATTCGTTTTGAATTGCGTTCTCTAAACTTGGTAGAATTATTATATGACTTCAAAGTACTAAAACTTAATGTATCCCGTTCAACTATTGATAAAAAGCTATTAAAAATAAAAGAACCCTTTTTGACGGTTTCTATAGGATTCGCACAAGTGTGAATATACTGTACGCTCGAAGTTGCATTTCCAAAACTTTCCGGAATTATTATGTGATTATAAAGAAAGCTCTTTTAGTACTAAAATTTAATGTGTTCCGTCCCAGTAAACACTATGAATCTCCAAAACTTTTTACTTTAAGTAAAAATTCAGTTATTACCCAGAAGTATTTAAACTGCTCCCACACAGCGCCCTCCAAGTATATGCCACTGTATGTCAGGTATTAAAATCGGAAAAATACTATTATACTATGGCGTATGCGCACGAACCTGGTAAAGCAAAAAATTTTTATTTACACTAAAATATTCTCTCTAAAAAATACTGTAAATGTTAAAAGTTTGAGAAAATAAAGACATTTCAATTATCTAAGAATTAAAACAAACCGAAATTAAAATTCAACACCCTGCATTTTGGAAAAGGGACATTTTTCGATATATATTATTAGATTTTTTTTCATGAACCCTTTACCCTTATAAATATTTTAGATTACTTAGGAAAAACTCTACATAGGCGGAATTGTTGCAACATCCACTCCTTTCGCCAGATTTTGCCCCCTTTGACTTTTAGCTGTCCTCGTGACCTAATATTTAGGCATAGAAAACAATTTTCATCGAACGATGATGTGATAAATAGCAGCAGTCGAAGCGTATTTCGACAGTTTTTCGGATTCTCACTTCAGAGATGAAATACATAAATTACAAGTTTACTGGAAGAAGTGTACCTAAGTTTAGGGAGAATATATTAAATAATAAAATGTATTTTAAACCTTAAGATCGAACGCCAAATTTACATAAAAAATCTTGTATTTAAATGTGCTTCAGTTAATTAAGCCACAATCATCCGCAAAAATATTGTTTATCAGTGAATACCTGTTTGGTTACTGGAAACAATTCCGACACAACTTTATTTTGAGTTAAGATTAACTAAAACTGCATGTAGGCTTTTATTGACAGTCATAATAACAACCTACAAGAAATAATTACGACGTTTTATTGGATATAATAGATTAAAATGCAACAAACCACACGCAGATACTAAAAACACATCGTCTAGACATGCACTAAAATGTAATCATATCAACATAATATTAGAATGTAAGAAATTTATATTCATGTTTTTATACAGTGGTAAATTTATTATCATAAGTTGCACTGGTATAAATAGCTATTTGACCAACAAGGGTATTAAGAGGGGAGATACCTGTAAAGCTTAAATTTTGCTTGATTTTCATGATTTTTTTTAAATAAAAGAGTCATTATATATTTTTGAAAACTGGCATCTGGTTTATTTAAACATTAAAATAATTTAAACTTTTTTATTATTATTCAAAATGGTATTCATATGGATGTACTCTAAATTCTTTCAGGAAGGTCGCAGCGGGACTTCTCAATCGAAAATAAAAACCAAATTTTTGTGTGTTATTAATGTCATACTTTCTAGATGAACCTAAAAAAGCTTTAAAATATTTTAGGCATAAAATACTTGGAAAAAATTAAATTAACTTTGGGCCGAATTTTTCTATTGTTTTTGTTTCGAAAAAAATATTTTTTCAAAACAATTACGGAAATTTGTAGGTTCATATAGAAAATATTATTAAAAACATGTGTGCAAAATTTCAGAGAGATCTTCAATAACTTTTTGAGTTATCGTGTACGCCAATTTGAAAAATACGTCACGGTTTACCCTCTATAATATAAAAAATACTTAAAATTATGTTCTAAAAATTTGGTGACGTATTTTTTAAGGATTATACTAACATTTAATATATTTTTTTCAAATTTTTTAAAATTTTACAGGTATTCCCCCCTTAAATAATGGCGATTAATGATCGAGGCCATTTAACGCACCAGCATAGCGAGCGCGTTAAGGGTTGAGATCATTAATTGCCAGTTAATGCCAAAGTTAGTTACAATATTATTTTTTCGGCGATCGTTTTGTTATTTAATTTAATTGTAAAAATCATAATTTTAACTTTCTGTTTTAAGAATAAAGGTTTTAAAGACTAAAGTCTGAAAAGGTGATAAGTAATGGCGCAATACTAAAATCAGTAAATTTAGTAGAGCTAAGAATATTTCAAATTTCTAAACCGGATATTGGATTTGATTAGCACTTTGCAGCATTTTAATTATTTAATGACGTTATCAATTTAAGATTATCATGTCTAAAATGAATATTTTATGTTGCAAGCTAATTAACTTATAAATCATTTTCGAGTGAACTGAATTAACAGTGTATTTAGCAAATAAATTTTCTAACTTGTGATTTACAATGTTAGCATAAATAGCTTAGTATCAAAAATCATATAACGCGTATAAAATATTTATAGTATAACAATGTACATTTTAGTAGTTATTCAGTCTTTTATATTTCAAAAATTTAAAATGCTTTATGAAATAGAAGCGAAAAAATTGGTATATAGGTATGCATTTAAAAAATATAATTTAATGCTGAATAGAGCATTTAAATACATGTGAATTAAAAAAAATTATTTATACTATAAATTTGATATTTTAATTTTTAACACCCATTTCACATTTTTGTTTCCATTTATATTTGAAAAAAAACTACCCGGTTGGCAAATGTGTGAAGGCCGTCTGTAATTTAGATCTTAGACTAAGCTAAACCTTTTCTGCCATCGGTTTATGGAACCAAAGTACAATCGTACTTTCAATAAAATAGTTTAATTTAAAAGTTAATCAAAAGAAGGTTTGATATTAAACACAGTTTAATCGTATTTTGCGTAAGTACGGAGATTAGAGATAAGGAGGACCATCTCTGTGCTACAAAAGTAGCCCTCATTTTGCAGTAAATTAAGATGGCGGTGGAGTTCCAGAGTCATACCCTCCGCTACACCAGCGCCTCTTTGTTTAATGCTATTCTGAGGTCACTTTTTGAGCCAAACAGCCATAAGAGATGGCCCTCCTTATCTCTACCCTCCATATTGCGAAATTATATATGTTTGGCCAACTTCTGTACCAGGTGTCCCTTAGAAAAGGCTTTCATGTATGACTGTTTTGTTTCTAAAGAAATCAATATAAAATTTGAAGGGTCCGACGTCCTTCAAATATCAAAATATTATTTAAATAGTTTACACAATATTAAAAAAATATATATTTCTCCAAAGTTAAACATTTCGATTAACCTTGCACAGGGTCCTTCAACCAGGACTGAACAGGGATACATCTGTGGCTCTCCCCGTATTAAAAAAAACAGAACTAGCCATTTTATGTATTTTACCTATATTGTGGTATAGAGTGCTATAGAGTATGTAATTCTTCTGTAGTGATACGAAAACAATATAAATATCATGTGTAACATAAATAGACGTAACAATGCTATATAACTTGACCAAGAACGGATCAAAAAGAATATAGCAAAAAATATCAGTTGTAGAAGGTGAACAGGCTTTGTAAATATTTAAGATCGTAATGCGCTGTTGCCGCGCTTACTTATATGATTAGTTTTAGCAAATACTACATTAAACCAATGATCGATATACAAGTATATATATTTTTGATTAAACATATTAACACAAACACCTTATTCTTTAAAATTGCGAAAAATTTTACAGGCGACTCCTGAATGAAAATACAAAAAAAGGTTTCTATAAATATGTGTCGTAAACTTAACTTATAAAGTACCGCAAGAAAAAGTTTGAAGATAATTAAATTGTTTTATTTTATAAATGTCAATAAAGTATGACATTTGAAAAATTTGTTTATGTTTTCCAAGGCTTTCGATTTCGAAAAACAATACTTATAATCATCTGCTATTTTCGAAAAATGTTGAAATCTGCAACCCTTGGTGGTTTTCCCATTATATTGTTTTATATCACATATATCACATAAACAAAACAACAAGTTTTTAATTAAGTAAAGCCTCCAGAAACCATTTGTTATATTGCTAATTTCCAACCCCAGAAAAAGATAAAGTAAAAAAATCAATTACGATGGCAGATTCTAACCCTTTCCCAGAGTAGCAAATGATTACAAATATTGTAATGTAAGAAAGTCTTGGAAAATATAAACATCTATCTACAACTTTAGCTAGTGGTATGTTAGTTTATTGCTAAAACCCGTAGTTAAACTGAAGGAAGGTCCATTAGAAGATAATTTGATATTCATGCAGGATAACGCCTATTCTCGACCAGTCTACTTACTCACGAAATATAAATTCTATAGAAAATTTATAGTATAAGCTTAAAAAAAGATAAAATTTTGTCAGGATAATGGAAAAAATGCTGTGCAGCGGATCCAAGCGGCATTTGAGGAATGCCAGCACGAATTTAAGCTTGCATAAGGAAGAGAGAAGTCAACATGAAACAATAAACGTAATAAAATAGAAAACTTTTTCGTTTTATTACCAAATTGTTAATTTTTATAAAATTTAGAACTATATATTGAATTTTTACCTAACTTAAATGGGTATAGAAGTTCTTAAATAAAACAAAAAAGAAACAACCTGGTAACGTATGTTTTAATTACACTAATTGCTTTAAAATTACGACGTCTTCAAATTAATGGAATGTTCTGGGTCCGGCGACATGTGTTTTATTCTTGTTAGAAACGATTGTATCAGCTGGTTATTTCCATACTAAAATCCACTTATATTTTTCACTATTCCAATTTAATTTAACGTTAAATAATTTAACAATGCGAAAATACTCTTCATAAATATAAAAAACTTACTTCACTGGAAATTAAATCTTCAAATTTTAATTACCGATTGTTATTGTTATTTTCATGCTCATGAAGGAGCGAAATAAAGATTATTTTATGGGATGTTTCGTTTATCTTGGATCTTTTTGTTTATTGAAGAATAAAACGTAATCATTGGCGTAACAATATTTTATTATTTGCTCACTTTTTATAAATACCTTGGATAATAAACTAGGAGAAACAAAAACAAAAGAAGTAACAAACAAAAAATAATTATGTCAATATTTAGAAACAGAATAGTTTCTAACTTAATTAATGGTCCGTGTTCTTAAAAAAAAAACAAATGTTGTAGCGAAGTTCACAATATTTACGTGATACAATTTTTCATCGGTTCGAGAATAAGGGCCCCGGGATGTTTGGTGAAATTTGATAGGTTTTTCCAGACGTTCAGCTAAAAGACAAACACAACACAAATTGGCCTTTTCAAGTTAAAAAGATTTGGTAACTTATTAATAAGCTTTTAAACAAGATGTTCTTAAGCTTCTTATTGATCAGTTATTTTTCGTATTTTTGAATATTTTAAGAGTATGTAAAAATTTATGATTTTAACTAACAATCTTAATTTCTGTATTTGTTTCGCAAATTATACTTAGTGATGTATTTTTTGATTATTAATAACAGTCATTAAACAATAAAATACCCATTTAGTTAGTTTTTAGTTGAATTATTACGATAAGTCCATATCTTTTTTTTTGAACATATTTTTGGATTTGATATTACATAAATATATGAAAAAGCCAAAAATAATTATTATATTATTGTTCTATTAAATAAGAAAAAAGTTAAAAATGAAATATTTCATTTTGATTTTTTTGTTCTTTTTTCTGGTAAACTTTAATTCATATCGTTATAAAGAACAACTAGACGATGGTCTTCAGTCACAGATCCATAATTATAATAATGATTTTATAAAAATAAATAAAATGTCTGGTACAATTATTGAATTTTAGAGACAATCAATTTGCATCACGTAACCAGATTTCAAAATCTGATTGTTTTATCACATTATGTCAAAAAAGTTCAGCAAATAAACAATTTATTTTATCTAGTTTAACTAAAATTGAGGGTTCTACAATATGGAATAGGTTCTCTTTGACTCCTATCATTGGTTGTTAAATGTAATTTTGATTAAAACAATATTTACGTGTAAACAATTTAGTTTACATAAAGATGAAAAATAGAAATGCAGACCTTTTTGTCCATTTTTAAGTAATATTTGTGTTTTTATGTGGACACAAAAGATAGGTAAAATACCATACATATTAATTTCAAGTGAGAGTATTTACTCAATAAAAGAACTTTAAATTCCATATACAAGATTCTTATTTAATCTATTTAAATTTTAACAAAGCACATTCAGTAATCTAACCATAATTGATGTCATTCGAGAGGCAGAAGATAACATTGAAGCGTCCAAAAAAAGAGTCAAAATAAAAAAAAATGTAAAACAATATCACATTATCACGTTATACAATGAAAACTTGGTACTAGAAGAAACATTTTAAAAATGGGTCGTACTTTCGTAAGAAACCTCCTTAAAGACGCATTTTTTTAACCAAAAACTAATAGCTTTAGTGATTTCTTTAAAAGCAATTTAAAAATGATCTTACATACTAGGTAGTCTGAAAAAGTTTCAGTATTTTTTCTAGACTGTAAATCCTACTGCTTGCAATTGTCGTTCCCCCGGTATGTTAGTATTTAGACTTTAAGCCTTCGTGGACTATACCAAAATTAAAAAAAAAGCACGTGGCTTTTTGGCAACACAGCCCTGAAATATTAAATATCATATCCAAAATCAGCAAATATAATGACGATCTTGCTCATTAGACGCCTTCCGCCATTCCGACGGCACAGCAGGCGTCTGCAAGAACAATATTTCGTTATGTTCAATCTTCATTCGTAAATACACAAGTTAACGAGCATACTTGTAGATTAGACAAGGAAGGCCACTAGGAAAATAAGAAAACGCAATAAAATTGATTGCTTGTGATGTCTGGAATTTTTACGAATGGAAAACAAAAAAATATTCTTTTAAAGTTTGAGTTTTTGAGTTGCTTGATTTAATTTATAATTAGATTTGTCACAATTCTTAATAACACTTTCCTGACTATTTAGTAGAGTTAACAAACAGTTTTTAGAAGACCGTCCAGTTTTTCCATACTACTCTGAAAAGTAAATTATACATACGAGGGCAGATTAGTATCTAGTTAGTTTAAGTACACAAAACAAGATTTCATTACCATGTCATCAGAAATTATGAAAATCGATAAACCAATTATCAAGCGCTCAATAAGAATCCTTTAGAAGCGTACGGTAAAGACATTTAAAACACCTGACGATTGCGTGTTCCCCGTAAAATATTGTGCAACATTCTCAAAAGATACACATTTTGAGTTAAAGATGACAAGAGACCTACGCTACATTTCCATGAAACAATGAATGAAAATTCGTTCAAAAGCATACTGAAATTAATGTGGAACAAAGCACACTATACTAGTGTAGTTACACAGGTATGGAAAATCAGTATTCGACCTTCGAGATTACCAAGCAGAAAAGAGAAAAAGCGATGGTTATCCTAATATAAAGAGCAACAGAATGTAAAGACGGGCGAATGCAACGATGCTAAAACGCGCATTAAACCTTCCGAGATCGCAGCCTGGGCTTTTCAACCGGGCTCATAGCGGTCGGGCAGAGAGGAAAGGAAGCAAAGTATCCCAGAATTTATCGATGGCTTAATATGAAAACCTCGTATTTCCATTTTTTTCAAAAATTACATTTTAGTGGATTAGAGAAAATTATGTTTATTATATATAACAGCTGTTACAAAAATTACATCTATGCAGTGCTGCTCTCTACAGACAACAACAGGGACCACGTATATCAGCTGCTCCCAAGATTTAGTAGATTTAGAGTGAAGACCCTGTATATCCAAGGGAGATTGGCTACATTTTGCTGTAGTTGATCATACATATATTTTCATTGATATAGTTGTGAGCACTAAATCTAGCCTAAGGTACCGCCGGAGCCGGGTTTTTGGACGGGTCACAGTGTGCTTTCTGACTTCAAAACATTTCGTGGGTGTTAGCTGAAATCCAAAACATGTAAAAAAAAATATAATCTTTCTATGCAAAATAGTGCAGCAAATCAGTTTTTTGTGCCTCCTGTAAAATTTATATCTTGTGCCATACGAGGTTTTCATACTAAGCTATCGTTATGTAGGTATTACTACGCAACATCACCGTTTTTTGTTTCTGTCGAACTCACATGATTCATTGATCCTCTCGATTCCACTTGGGCTATTCCAAAGAATGGATACTTTAACTATTAACTATTAACATACCTGCATATTGAAACTACGAATTTAAACTTGAAGAAGTTAATTTCTATGCATTTTAACTAAAAAGCATCGATCTATCTTAAATAAAACAATACAAAAAAATATGCATATGTTTAATACAGAACCTAAAGATTTGGGGACTTAGAGGAAAAAGAAGCACTGTTTAGACAATCTAGAGAGCGGAGCTTTTTCAGATGCACGGTAAATGGATACACAAGGCTAAGAAAACATATATAGTAGCTAATTCCTTAAAGAATAAAGTGTGAAAATATTTATAAAAGAGCGTCGGGAATAGCTGATGGAATTAGTGATGCGACTCGAATAGGATTTTGTGACTCGAGTCAGTTTAGAGAGCAATTTTACTACCTCACTCGAGTTATACTCGAGTTTTCGAGTCACTCGAGTAAAAACTCACCTGAGTTGCAGGTTTGCAATTCGAGTGATATTTCTTTTAGCGAACTACGAGATGCAAGTTTAAACATGTCAGTCCCGGTTTGTAACGGCGCGGCATAGATAAGTAAAATAAAGTATAGAGTAGTGAACTGACATCTAGTAACAACAGAATCAACTCGATGCTCCGAGTTGACTCGGTAACTCGAGTGCATAGAGACTCGAGTAATATTTTTTTTCAATCGAGTACGAGTTTCACAAATTCACTCGGGTGACTCAAGTAAAAACAAGGCTCGCATCGCATTACTAGATGGAATAAAGTAAAGAAAACAGTACTTTAAGTAGGGTCTGAATTGTGATAAATACAGAGCGTACACAAAAGGGGAGAAATACTTTCTGGCTGGAAGGAAAAATCCAAGCTTTCCCGAAGGTGATATGGATATGGATGTAAGGTATCTATGTCATTTAAATGAAGCGAAATTACAGCCCAGAAAATTATAGGATTCTTTTTTCAGCAGAAATTAGCCGTTCGTTTGTAACGGAAGAGAATTTGCAGACCTTTTACGTGACGAGGAGCACTATTATGTTATGTTTTAAAGACACGATTTGTGGTGTACTTCCCTATACTTATATTCTAAACCAGGCTGAGAGATCGGCTTAAAAAAGTAAATATTAGAGTGAGATATAGGTACTATCGCCAGTCAATTGAATGGGATTATTCGCGGAAGAGAATGATAGTAGTGCCAATAGGTTGCCTGGGGGTACCTTAGCTATGAGTAACATTCCACCAAAACCATCAAAAGATATACATTAATTAAAAACGAAACTAAAGATTCAAGCACAAAGATTATAAGAACGTTTGTGAACATCCCTAATTATACAAACTTTTTAATCTTAAATCTAACTGCAATAACATTAAGGATAATTATTAAAATAATGTAATTGTAATTAATACGTCTTGCCCACACCGTAATATGTATTTTGTACCATAAAATAATTATAATCTATAGAATTCTCGGAAATACCTATTAATCTTAATACTACAAATGCCAATTTAATTAGTTTAATTGTTTTACCGTATAAATACATATTTTACCTAGAGCAAAACAAACTTTTACACATTACGCATTCTTTCAAGGTCTTCCGAAAAATGCGTGATTACATCACTTCCACCTATATCAATTAAAAATCTTGTAGTACATACACATTACGAATCTAATAACCTGTTCTGATGGAATTTTTAACGAATCGCAAAAAATAAAAACAAGCTTATTACTTGGCTTCAAATTTAACAATAATGTATATGGCTTCTTAGTGGTAAAAATATGTAAGCTTGTACTTACGAGAGACGTCCACTAATTATTAATACCGTTGCTTTAAAAGTAAATAAATAAATAATATTATAATATGAGCGAGTAAACGTGTGAAAATACTAGATTTGTTTTATCTGGCAACATTATGAACACGGCTTGTTGAAGCCTACTAAGGCTCACAACATCGGGTGAACGTAGCTATATCAATGAAAATGTATAGTTGGTTCAGTATAAGAATGAAAATTTGGTGCTCTTTAAAAAAAAAAAACATAAAAAGTAGCTAAAAAGGTTTGATTTAAACTGGAGGCCGACATTGCTTTTTATATGGGCTATTTTTACAGACACGTGCGGGAAGCGGCACACAATAAAAAGCAATGGCGGCCTTCAGTTCAAATCAAACCTTTTTAGCTACTTTTTATGTTTTTTTCTTTGTAAAGAGAATCAAATTTTTATTCTTATACTGAACCAACTATATGATCAACTACAGTGCGGAGCTAATAGATTGCCACGCGCTTTGCACTGTAGTTGATCATACATACATTTTCATTGATGTAGCTGCGTTCGATCGATGTCAGCGATGACCATCGGTCGGGCACTAAATCTAGCCTAAGGTACCGTCGGAGCCGGGTTTTTGGACAGGTAACCTATTTATTCACTAAATCCGTTAAATATGTCTCCACGGACGTTATAAAAAAACGACTACTCTCCCGCCGGGAACCGAACTTAAAAGTTATTTTTTTAAAATGACACTTTGAATGTAGTTACATTGAGCAATTGAAAATATAAAGCGGGTTTTCAAAATATGTATATCGCATTTTATTACAGATAGACAGACTCAGACAGTTTAGCCGGCAAAAATTTTAAAAAATGTTGGTGCATAATTATTTAGGAAAAACCAGAATTTTTGTAATAATTGATGCTCTTCGTCTTCTTGCTGTGCCATACTCTATTTTAGAGTGTTGGCGCCCTCTCGCACATATCTGTGTTGCGTGCCAACTAGACACAAATATGGGGACCACCGGCTTAACGTGCCTTCCGAAGCACATGTAAGAGGGTTTACTAGGCAGAAATACTACACAGTGGTTTGCCATTGCCTTTTGTGAGGTGACGAGCTATAAAAAAGTCCAATGGACAGTGCGGGAATCAAACCCGGGTCTTCACGGCTGAGAGGCTCAACTCAACTCAAACTAGTGCTTTATTTATAAATATTATGTTACATTTCAGTCTATTTACATTGTATACATTTATATCCCTAATTTTTCCTTATACAGGAGTTTAGAGACGAAATAGACAGCGTGGCCGGAGCTGATGTTCACTCCTTAGGGTAAATAAAATGATCATTATTTTTAAGGTTTGGTCGTTTCCCGTTTTGGACGGGCAGTTGTTATGTAACAGTCGTTTAAGTGAGTTGATGTGAGTGTTTTTGTGAAAATGGACAAAATCGAGTATCGAGCTGTTATTAAATATTTGTTTTTAAAAGGCAATACGCCTACGCAAATCAAAGATGAGTTGGATTCTGTGTATGGGGACTCTGCACCATCACAGTAAAATTTTGGGCAGCAAAATTCAAAGGCGGCCGTAAGGGCTTGGGAGACGATGAACGTTCAGGACGTTCAAAAACTGCAACTACCGACAAAAACATCGCCAAAGTTCACCAAATGGTGTTAGAAGACCGCCGAATTAAAGTGAGAGAGATAGCAGAGGTTATGAACATGTCATGTTTGTCACATATTAAATGAACATTTAGGCCTGAGAAAGCTGTCCGCGCGTTGGGTGCCACGTTTGCTCACGATAAACAAAAATCGTGTTCGAATTAATATTTACAACGCTCCGTTAGCGCAGTTTAGGCGCAATAAATCCGAGTTTTGGCGCCAACTAATTATCGTAGATGAAACTTGGATACACCATTATACGCCCGAAACAAAAATACAGTCCAAACAGTGGACTGCAAAAGGGCAACCGGCTCCAAAAAAAGCAAAAAATTGTTTTTTCGGCTAGGAAAGTGATGACGACTGTTTTTTGGAATAGTCATGGAGTTATTTTAATCGATTATCTTCAAAATGAAAAAATCATTACAGGAGCATACTACGTATGACAACCTGAAGGCAGAACTTGCGGAAAGACGGCCACATTTGAAAAAAAGCCTCAGCGGTTGCCATGGCAGAAATCCATGAATTACGGTTTGAACTGCTTGACCATAGAGATGGAAGTATCGCTGAGAGAATTGTGTAGACTTACAAAGAGACTATGTTAAAAAATAAAAAAAAATAAAAATGTCTTGTATCTTTGTTAGGTCGAGAACTTTTGAGACCACCCTCGTAATTACAGGGAAACGATATATTTTTACATTAAAAATATCTTTTTATTATTAATTAGACATATTTGATTATTTTAAATATGTTTCATGGGATAAATTTGCACAGAAAGAAACAGTAATATGGCAAAACTGTGAACTGTGCTGTTTTTGTTGTCAACGGTAAAAAGCTTTGTAGTAATTTAACCAACCCCGTAGCTATTATGGTTTTTAAGATACAATTTTCGACTTAAATAGTTTCCAACGAGATTATGATTGAAAAAATACCTTTATATAATTTTACGAATAATAAAAAAAAAACCAGAAAATATATATAGACAAATCATACAGAAAAATCCTTATTCTGTATGATTTTAATAAATAAATACAAAAAAATTATACTAAAACCTGAACAACAATATTTAACATAAATACGTATTATTTTTATTAATAATTTCATTGTTAATTTTTCACTGCAATTGGCAGCATTGCATACTAATTTCAGCTTTAATTTAAAATTGCGAAAAATATTACCATTTTGTTAATAATAGAACAAAGTTAGCCTAAAAGAAAATAAGTACTTTATATTATTATATATTATTACAATACAGCAATAGAGATTTGCGCCATACTTCTTCATTGTTCGCTAACCCGGTCATACCACAAGTTTGGTCTCACAATAACCGCCAATGACCTCAAGTTTAAGACTAAAAAATCTACATAGAAACAAGTAACCTTCAAGTTCGACAACGTTGTTTTTATGTTTTTCCGAGTCATAAACAAACGCTAACAGTGGCGGATTTAGTGGTAAAACAAGGGAGGCAACACCTCGTCTTGAAACTTCCAACTAAAATCTTATTTACCAAAATGTGTAGATTTATATAAATATTAAAAACAATTCAATATTAAACGTCTGCAATTAGTATTACTACACATCTACGTTTTTTTTCCAGCGGTCGCCCTGTAAAAACACCAGCGTGTTTTTTTTTAAACAAGCAAGTCTCTTTTTTGGTTAATAAAAATCAATAATAAGTACCTTTGTAATAAGTTTGGGTAATCAGAAATGATGTTGATAATTATCCGGTTATAACGGATAATTAGCATTATTAGCTTTCAAAATTTTTTACGTTTGGGCTTTGAACTTAATTTTTTAAATTAATTATTAGTTCGGGTTTTTAAAGCCAATCATTAAAGAATATTAAGGTAAGTTCCTAATAATGTTAATTATTAGGCATTTAGATATAATTTCAATGTGAAAATTTACTGTTTTTTTTTATGAAAAAGTGTAAAGTGTAAAGCCTTAATCGATATCCTAAAAAACTAAGTACCTGCAAGAAGTTTAAAGCTCATTATCAAAACTTATGAAAAGAGTGTTGGTATTGCGTCCTTAAAAAGATTTATTTAAAAGATTTTTTTTTGTCAAAATCTCTTATTAAAACATTGCTGAAAAATATAATATAAAGTACACAAATAAATGCACAAAAAACCTTACAGCCAGCTAAGAAATACGCCACTGACCGCTGCCAAACCGAGACCCACTAGGATTTAAAAGGTTTTTAAAAAATTTAAATTTGGTAGTCTACAAGTATTTTGTATAACCGAACAAACATGGCCAAGTGCATATCTAATGATACGAATAGCAAAGCAAAAGTTTTATTAACTTAACTTAAAAAATGGGACAGCAGCAACAAACTAATTGTTGCCTATAGGCCCATATCAAAAATAAAATTTTAACTGCGTTCCACTTAATTACAAATCTGAAAATACCAGGTTTAGATGTTCATACTTTATTACTAATTTATAACTGGAGCTATTATTACTGTCAGTTTTATGGCCAGTAGTTAGAAACTGACAGTAATAGTACTTTAAGTCTAAAAAATATTTATCTGTTATTAGAACTAATTAGGATACCTTGTGTGAGATACGCATGATTAAAAATTGTTAAATTTGCAAGCAGTGCTGGTAAAAGAAATACTAGTGTTCTTAAAAATAAATCACTTTAAAACTAAGGAAATTGCGTAAAGTATCATTTAACTAGGACTAAAGTGTGTACTTTTTTTCGTAGAATCTAAAACAATACTTAAGAAAATTATTTGCGCTTTAACGAAACATTTTCTTAAAAGGACACCTCATTTATTGTTTGTTTTCGATAGCGTCTGATTTTTTTTCGATACGTTTTAATTAAAAGAATGTCGTACTTATTTTTTTTAACAACAGAGTTTATTTAATTATAGGTTTCACCTTTATCAATACGTATGTATTAAAAGTAGTTATACGTGCGAGACTTTGACAGAATATTGACTTTTTGTGTTTTGGCATTTTAGATATTTATTGTTATCTTTTTCTGTTTTTCGACAAACACTTTTAAAAACGAAAAAATTAATATACCAAGATGGTTATTTATTATACTTTTTAAAATATTAGTAAAGCCACAAATATGACCCCGTTCAGACCTCGCTGGATGTCCATATATTGTAATTTTTTATATTTTATATGAATTAAGTTTCCCTAATATTTCTTTAAAATTGTTAGACAATGTTATGGTTTTAATAACACCAAAATCTTGGACTTCCATTGTCTTTATTTGTTAATTGATACACAACGTTTCGGTTAGTGATGTATCTCCAACCGTTTTCAAGTGATAACTTGAAATCACTTAAAAACGGTTGGAGATACATCACTAACCGAAACGTTGTGTATCAATTAACAAATAAAGACAATGGAAGTCCAAGATTTTAGTGTTATTTTCCTAATATTATTTTAACATTGCGATTAGTGTAACATTACATTGGTTTAAATTCTTAAGATCTTAAATCATAAAACTTAAAAATACATGACATGGTCAGTTAACGATTGATGATGAGTTTTTTGTTGTATTTACAAAAGTAACGCAAAAGTAACAACAGTTTCCTCTTGTATACTGCCATGGTAATTAGTTATACGTCATAAAATGTAAAAGCTTTTAACTTACATACTTGCTTATTTTTTTTAGATTTATAGCATTTTTTATTGAAGTGCCGCTTTTATCTTTTAAGCATTTATCAATATTATCCAAAATGTTACTCCTCGTCAGATTTTTACAATCTGCTGCCTAAACTTTTAAGAATGTTTACTTTGACGGAAAAAGGTCTCAATCTGAAAACAGCCGAAAGTAACAAAAGTATTCACTTTAAAATTGTATATCCCTACATTTGATTTGGCAACTAAAATTCAAACCGACAGAAAATCAATAAAACATAAAACTGGAGATAAAACAGTGTTTTGTATTTTGATTTGTGTCTTATTGTCACTTTAGATATAGGCATTTGATTAAATACTGATTTTAAAATTCTATAGCACTAAACAGAACAGATTCTGCTCCGTTTTACCTTTTCTGTGTAGGGATTTTAGGTCACTAGTTTTTTTTATGTACTGGCTAGACTTTTATCTTATCTTTCAACACGCTTATATGACACTTAAGATTTTTTTTATTCATATGAAGGCTTGTAAGAAGACGAATTACTAGGTACCGTGGTACCGGTTTTTAAAGATTTTTTCCCAGTTTCGTCAACAATGTGCAGGTACCGTCAAACATGCCGAAATTCCTTATTATCCGTTATACAAATAACTATTACCTCTGTAGTGGGGTAAGCCTGGGGGGCAGGCTTCCGTTTCGACTTTAACCAAGCGAAGTCAGTCGTGGAAAGCGACCACAGTGGCGTGGAAAACCGTGTTTTTTGCTCGTGAAAATCGACGGGGAATTTGTCGCCAATTATACGGGTCCTTCTTCTGGGGTTAAGCGCTGTAGCGGTTGAGTCCTAGAATTTCTGTCGTTTTTACGTTAGTGTCGTGTACGAGGTGCTTTTCTAATGGCGGAGGATAGGTTGCGCGGCGTGAGACGTCAGACGGACAGCAAACTGGTTATACGCAATACCAGGAGCAGTCCTTGGTCGGATTACCGTTAATTGTGCCTTGCATCGATTATAAAAATAAAATTGAAAATTTTAAGTTTAGAAAGAGTTCAGAATTTCTCAGGTTTACGAAACCCGACTATCCATAAGTTCCACCTTCAAAGCCTGGAAAGCTCACGTTGACAACAACGTGTCTCGGGAGAAGGGTGAGCTGGCATATTAAATCCAGATGGACAAAAGCCAATAATTAAGCAATCAATCAAGCAATCAAGCCTGGGGGGCCAGATGGGGCCCAGACCCACACTTTTTAAATCAATACAACACTTTTGAAAAATTCTTTAATTTTTTACCTATAACATAAGAAATGCTTTTATATGAAAGAAGTGCCTTCTCGGTAGGAAAATCACTGCAAATAGGGATAACAGTCCTCGAACCCGAAATCAAGGGGTCCCGGGTCATTTTTGTGCAATCCCTGGATTTAAAATTTTCAATTCCGGGATCACAAAAAAGTAATTTTAAATAAAAATAATATTATTAACTTTAAATATCTGAAAAGTACACATACTATTCAGAAAATCATTTCTGAATGGTCCAATATGGCGAACCGCCCAAGATGGCGCACTAGTTATATTTTATGCACTCCCATGATATGGGTATCAAATCAAATGATTTGCTGGGAAGAATACAACAAAGAAAATGACAGTAATTTTTCAAAAATTACCCTTATCTAGGGGTTGAAAATTTTCGAAAAACTGAAGAAGGTATATCATTTAACCCACCTGAAGGGGTCAGATTTAAACAAAATCTATTAAAATGACTAGGATGAGTTATCATAAGTATTTTATGCAAAAAAGTAAGCACAAGTCTTTTCTTTTTATTTCTACGAATTTTCTTAATAGGGGGTCATTTTACCCTTCGTAAAAAAGACTAAAAAACAGCTTATTTGCGGATATTCTCTTTCTATTGCTTCCTATTTATAATACTCATTTTCTCGAAGGTAACTGAAAAACAAACCATAATCGTTTTTCCAATAAGCAACAAACTTTTAATCGAATTTCTTTAAGATTTATAATATCATTATACTTCGTCTGCATAAACTAAAACCACAGCTCAATTTCGAAACTCGAGAATTAAACAAGGTGAATACAGAAAACCTCCTAAACAGGTAATATGATTATAGGCTAAGGTTATAGACAGGTGGTAAAGAGAAACCGACTAGGCAGGATTTACTGTTAAATTCAATTTCCTTCGTTAATAAAAACAGTATTGGTTAACACGTTCTACCGTAAAATATATATTTTTTTAAATATCAGTTTCAGTCTCTTTTTGCATAAAAAAAACTTTAAGTCCCTGTACCGCTAGAAAAATATTTGAGGTTATTTAGAACGACAAGTTTTAATATTAATTAATTTACTTTTTTGCATTATTTATAAACAAATATCCTGGAGTGGTATCGGAACTAAACATGGCCACACTTGTGGCTTTTCTCGTATTAAAAAAAAAAAGAAATAACCAATTCGTGTATTTTTACTGTGGATTTCTAAACACTTAAAAAAATTATTTGAATTAAAACAAAGGAGATACGACATTTGACATCCCATTTATTGCTTTGATTTTAAAAGCGATTTTTTTTCGATTAAAAGGATTTCGTATTCTTTTTTAGTAAAAACAGAATTAATATAGTTTATAAAAGAAATTTGCAATTTAAATAGGTAAAAGAAGAACGTAACAAAAAATACATGAAGTTTTAGTGTTGATTAAAACGTAGTATTCCCTGGAAGAAACATTTTAGATCATAAACATGTTTCACATAACTAGTGATGATGCAAGAGATATTTTGCCGAAGACAACAGAAGTATTTCATTGCACATAATTTTAAATTTAAAGCATTTATTAAAAGGAAAAAAAAATAGAGTGACCATAAATTCTATTCTTGCAAAGACAAATTATTTTATCTTAAAAGAAAACTTATTGAAAAAAGCACCTCCGAATTGGAGATATATTTGAACTAGAGACCAAATTTGCCAACAAAAAGAGCTGTCACAATTACTTTTAAAAAGTAATTCAATTACAATTACCAATTACTAGCATGTTTGTTAAAAGTAATTTAATTATCAATTAAAACTAAAATAATTGAAAATTTTAGCAATCGTTCTATTTAAATTACCACATATATTAAACACGATACGCCAAACACATGAAATATTTATACTAATATGCATCATACGCGCACGTCACACTATTCAAACTGCTTTCTGGGCAAGTTCAACATTAAATGACTCCAAAATATATTTTTTATTCTTTTTCAAACATCAACAAATTTTTTCATAAAAAAAGTATAAAAACGGTGGCGGTAAGCATCAATCGAAAATACTAAATCTGCGCGGAGGCGGCGTTCGCCCGATTCCAAGCGGCCCGTCGTGTTTGAAGATGCTCTTTCTGGCTGGCCAAAATTCCGGCAGTTTTTCAATAAAGAAAGGTTATTGAATTTTTTTTAGTAATTCAATTATTACTTGATCATTTAATAAATTTATAAGTAATCGAATTACTTTATAAGTAATCGAATTACTTTCCAAGTAATTGAATTACTGGGGATTTGTGAAAATCAATTACCAATTACGATTACATTATCCTATTAATTGATAATTCAAATACAATAACCTTTTTTAGAAAGTAATTAAATTAAAGTAATCCAATTACTGAGAAGTAATTGAAAACAATGTTTCAATTATTTTAATTCAATTACCGACAGCTCTGTCAAAAAACTATATTTAGAATTAACCAGAATGGACCACCAAAAATTTCATAATATTCATTTAATGGCTTAATATTACAAATACAAGTTTCTATTTTAAAAAATCTATTACTGAAATATTATCTCAATATTTTTAGTTACGAAATAAATTACCGAATTTCTTATTACAATGTTGACTGCGTAGAAGAAACGACCGGTTTAATCAGACAGGTCATGTGATCGATACGCCATTTTAGTTCTGCACGAATTAACTCAGCTTGAACTTAAAAGGCGTGCCGGTAGTTAATAATCATGTAAAATGTAATTACATTGTTGAATCGGAACTGATTTACAAGTTTACTGAGGTTAGTGTCAAGTTTACCTGAGTTGTCAAAGAAATTTTTATATTTGCATTAAAGTATGGGTCAAATGAGGTAGAAACCGGGATAACATGAAGTGAAAGCTAAATTATTTCTGCTGGGTTAAATTTAAAAAAATAAATATATCTATCCTTTAAAATGCACTAGAAACAACTTTTTTAATAAATTTATTTGAAATTTCCGCAAATAAGGCCATTTTTAACTTTAATTACTGAAACCATATTAAATTTTACCTGTTTTTTTGAAGATACATTGTTGTAAATTAATAGATATAGTCAATTTATCAAAAGAGAAGCTATTGAGAAATCTTACGTTGCTTATTTCTTTACTAATATGTTTTATATAAAAATATTTTTTGCCTTATTGACAATGATATCAATAAAATTCTTCACGGCATTAAACTTAATTTTGATTTGATTTGATTCGTTCAAAGCTATTACATTGAAAGCGTGAGAAGTAATTATGGATAAAATTAGTGAGATCCTTGACTACCAGTAGATAGTACTATAACAGAAAAGTCATACAGAACTCACATAAATGTTAATCTAAATTGGATAAACTTAAAATTATGACACAAAAAAATTTGTAAATATTTGACTTGCAAAATTAAAACTGACCTTTGCAAAGAGTTCGGTATCGTTTTATAGAAATAGGGAAAACGATTGTAGAGAACCAAATTAACTGGAAGAATTTTTATAATTCAGGACACAAAAAAAATAGGCAAGATGGACAGCTAAAAAGCCCCTTTCAGGATCAATGTCCATATGGAAAAAAGTACGGTAATATTATTAAAATAAATTACTAAACTACATTAAATAATCCTAACATTATTTTACATTTTTTTAATTTTCAATAATTAAAAAATGTTGTTTAATTTTAACAGGTAAGTAGGTTTAGGGTAAATAAAGATACATCTTTTTAGATTTTGGAGAGAAAATGTATTAAATATTATAAATAGTTTTTGGTTATAAAATTTATAGATACATTTTGCCTTAAAAACAATCTACTTGTTAAGCCTAATGCAGAATTAAAACCTGTATCTCTTTAGCAATATGTCCTAAACATAAATGTGGACAAACTCGAAAAAATATTTTAAGCGGTTAGTACTGGGTATTGAACCCTCTAAAATCAAGATATTTTTTTTTAGGAAAAACAAATTCAAAATCGAAAAAGGTAAAATGTCCATTATGCGGTTCTGTATATGTGGGAAGAACCTAAACATGTTGGAGCACTTAAAATCAGAATTAAAGAACACTTACGTTGTCTATTGACGTCTTCATTTGGTTCTTAAATTATATCTTATAACCACGTTTTTTACCCAACAAAGGATTGTAATATATTACACAATATTAATCATAACAGCCTTAAGCTTAAACTATATAAGGATTTGAAAATATAGTCGACCCTGATAATGTTATACATCCAAAAGCTCTTAGCAATACCTATTAACAAGGAGTTAAATTTGATCCAAATAATTGTATGAATAACTAAACCGTAACTTTTTTTGGTACTTCAAATAGACCTTTAAAAAACTAAGCCATACCCAATAAACACTTTCTTATAGTTTGTGTAAATAAGATTTATGGTGAGTAAAACTGGGTTAGCACAACAAATCATAATGTTAGGCGACTATGCCCGATTTGGGTACGCATATTTTACAGAAAGTGCTAATTACAAAAAATAAAATCGCGAATTTATACTTACCTACTTAACACTTAAAAACGGTGCTAGTAAAACTGTAAAGATGCTTTTTTCTAACAATAAAGTCCGAAATATATGAATGATAATAATATTTTTTCAGTTATTTTGTTAAATATAGATTGGTTACAAGTAGTGATAGAAAATTTCCAGAAATATATTTTTGGAAATATTTACAGAAATATATGGAAATATTGGAAATATAAAAACAAAAACTACAAAACCTAAAAAACTAACAATTTAATGAAAGTTTATCATAGGTAATACTAAAGGGGCCAGATATTTTGAGAAACGAGTTAAATTTCCAAAGTATTTAAAACCAGGCAAAAAATATCTGGTTCAAAATCTAAGTACGAATGGTATTTGGTAAGACAATAAAAAATACAGTTGCTACTAAGAGAACAATGGACGACCGAATAAGAGAACCATAAAACTTACCGATTTTTTAGCCAGTAACTTTTTCCCTTTTATCCCGTAGCAAATTTCGATTTTTGGCATTTCAAATGGGGTTAGTTTTACATGAGTGGGATTGACATTCAAAAATTAAAACGCAAAAACCATTAGTATAAATAAAAATTCAAGTATTAAAAATACCAAGAAAACAGTGAAATTTCTAAAAAAATAATAATTACACAAGACCACGAGACACAAGTTGTGCAACTTGATCAAGAGGCATATCTTCATCGATATTATCCACACCTTCAATATTGTATTCAGCTTCAATGCCGTCTTCATGGGAGTGCAATTAAACTTCTTTTAAAGCAAGCGATAGCCAGCAAGCAATAATCGGTGAATCCCCGAGACCGAGATTTTATTATTTGTAATCGTAATAATATATTTACTTCTTGGGAAATTATTTTTCTAGTGAGAAATTCGTACTGCACAAAGGGATAAGAAATATATATAAAATATTTGTTTTAATAGTTAAAATGGATTTTTTGGATATTTCCAAAATTTCCGAGACACATTCGGAAATTTCCAATATTTTCATTTCCATGGAAATATTTCCACTGGATATATTTCCATTTACAACACTAGTTACAAAAAAACCGTTTATCATTGTCATTTACGGCAAGTATTAGTTTTATGAAACGATTTTAAGTTGACAACAAAGTAAAAAAAATGTCTAAAAGAAAATAGTACCACAGAAGTGTTTTTAAAGTACCATACAGAAAATATAAAATACATTTATATCCTTAATTCATTATACTTTAAATGATTTAATTAATACCAATATTTTATTATGTTTTATTTTGTGAAAAAAAATCATTTAATTGTTTTTTCTAGGTATATTATAATATACAGAGTGTAATGCAAAACAAGTGAATAGGGGGGAACTACCTCTGAGAAACTCACAGTATATATTGTATGTGATTAAAAAAGGCCTATTGTTAGATATAAACTAATATTTTTTACAAATTCTGCTAAAATAATTTGGCTGAATATTCAGGGTCATTTAACGAGGCCCGGACAGAGCTACATGTGTGGCTTTTTTAATATTTAAATTAAAAATGTGAAATAACCATCCGGTGTATTTTTTTCAGAAAATTAAAAAACACAAAAAATAGATTCAACTGAAACAAAATCAGATAACACATAAAATAAACATTTTCGTAATGTGACACCCTATTTCTTGAAAACCCTCTCACTTTTTTCCATACATTTTAGTAAAAAGAATAACAATGGAAATAACTTTCTTTTTATGAGAAATTGCAATTTACATTATCTAAAATGTAAAAAAAATACATATTGGTAATTAAATCGATTCTGTTGTTACTAAAAATAAATACAAAGCGTTTTGAAAAAATGAGAAGCTTTCAAAAGTGAACCAATAAATAAGGTGTCACATTAAGAAAGAGTAAATTTTATATTGTATTTCTATTTTTTAATTTTCCGAGAAAAAGTACACAAGATAGCTATTTTACATTTTTTTAAACATGAGGAAAGATACAAAAACGGTATTTGACTTGAAATAGAAAGATCCGATTCCTGCGCTGCATTGCCAACAAGTACAACGTGGTACGTTGTGAACTTACAATCTTAATTTTTATGGTTTTCCTTGTTTCTGACGTTTTTATTCGCTTTACATAGCTTTAATTATTACATAAAAAATGTGTTTGTATTTATTTGTTTATTGGTTAAAGGTCGTCAAAATGTAGCCCTCCGAAACTAATTAAAACCAGCTTGGACTTACAGAACAATACGTTATTTAAAACCTTAATACTTTTGGCTAAGGCAAAACAAAACAAGAAACCAAATTTGTAAAAATCGATAACTAAAAGGTAGCATTTTTTATGTTACTATATTTTGCATAGGCTGCTTATTTTTCTAACGGTAATTTGGAAGACCCACATAGTTAAAAACATCACACCTAAATGTGACAAATTAACACTTTCACAATTCTGGAAAAAACATTTCATATAATTTGCCGACCAACAATTATGAATCACAATACTATGGTGTGTATAATTACTGTTATTTTGTTTATATATTTGTTAAAATGTCTGCAGTAGAGTTTGGTAGGAAATGTCCGCAGAAGAGACAAACCTATAAATTTAGTGAAAATTTGCAAGCAATAAGATAATTTTAATAATATATAACCCTGTTTCTTCAAATAAAAATAATAAAAGCTTACCTGTCTCAGCATGTTATTGCCAGTTGAAGAAGAAGCATTCATCTTAGGTGGTTCCGGAGGTATCCCCATTTGCCCCCTGTTCATCATTCCTCTTGAATTGTTTCTGTTGTCCATTCTACTACCGCCTTGATCGTCATCTTGTTGGTTTAATAGTTCCTTTAAAATTCTATCACGATTCTCGTCCTGTTGAGTATTGGAACTGCTGCTGCTCGCACTAGAAGTTGGCGGGTTGGTAAGAAGTATTCTTAATCTGAAAATATGAATAGGTAATTCTGATAATGCTTCCTTAGAGCAAGTTATTTTGGCAAATACTATATTTAAATCATACATCCAAAAACCACTTTTTTAATAGGTAAATGTACTTTGTTACACCTAGAGATCGTTACATACCTATGCGAATCTGCAAGACTAGCAGCCTCTTCCAAAACATTGGCTTTGGTATCTTTCTCTTCTTCGACAGGATAAACATTCTGTTCTGGAAAATCTTCCATTAGCCCATACGGGTTATAGTTGCTGTTTTGCGACTGATTTGCAGGACTTGGTTGGGACGAATAGTGGGCTAATGGACTTTGTATCACGGTAGGAGCATTACTATACGAGGGGTTGCTGGGCGGTCTGTAAATAGAAAAAAACTTTGGGTATCAACTACATAAATAAAAACTATAATAAACATTTTAATTTAAAATTAAATCTAATAGATACTGCCATTTCAAACCCAAACAACATACAAAATCATTAAAAAGTTTAAATCCACACTGGAAACCAACTAATTTAAAAAGGTTGGATTAAGAAACAAGTAATTCAGAATTTGGAAAATGCCTTATATATGTCTAAAATAAGAGTTGGGGCTCCCAAATTACAGACATTTGCCATAGGTTAGGTCTTTAGCCTAAATAGAATATGTATGTATGTATGTATTTACATAGATGAGAATTATAATCTTTGATATATCTTCGTACGACATTTTATAACTGTAATAATAAGACTTCGGGATATAGGCAAAGAAAAGCGTAAGAAATATATGCATATATATATGAAGGCATTTTCCAAAAAATATGCAAAATTATGCGAATAATATATGCAAATATGCATAAAATGCATAACATTAAAAAATATGTAGTCTTAAAATATTTTTTAAAAAATAATATAAGTAATTATTTAGTACTTATAGTTCTAAAATATTTTAAAATTAACTATTTTTCAAAGTTTTTAGGCAAAACTTTATGTTTTTTGTCGGTATACACATGTGTGAAATAGAAAATGACTGATCTACGTCAACTGAAGTGATACGGGCATTTTTAAAGTTAACAATAACAGATTTTGTCAAGATTTTGTTAAATTAAAAACCTGAATTTTTGTCAGTTTCGTCCCTATTTTTTTTAACAACGACTATTCTTATTTTCCCAGTGACGTTTTTACATGATTCTTCAAAATCAGGAATCAACCCTATAGACTCTAAAAGGCATGGTCTAATTTTCTAGTTTTCAAATAATACAAATCCACAATTGCATTCGATAAATAAATTTACATTCTTGCAAAGCTAAACACCATGGATCAATAAGTTTGGAAACTAATATTTTTATTGCATCAAAGTTTTCGGTGTACATAATTGCAGCTTTAATTCCAGCTTCCTATTTTGGTAAAAACGGCTTCGGAGGCAAGAGCATATTTTGTTAGGCACTTATTGTACTTTCAAAGAGCTTTAACAATTTTTTTTTGACTCTGCTTTACTTTTTTAATCAACAACTTGTATACTTTTTATTCATTGTGTTATAATTATTTAAAACCAGTTTTATAACGAAAAAAAAAGGTACAATTTAATTCATTGCTACTTCTGAGGCATTAAGTATGATGGTAAAATAACTAATTGTTGGTAAATATTACAAAAATAGCCTAAAATAAAAAGAAAACTATATATAGCTCTACATTCTATTTTCACTGTTTCTACAAAATAAATATTTTACTGTGCATGACGTGTACAAGCGGGAACTTTTTCACAAGCACGAACAACGTAATGACTGAAGCTAAAACATCATTAATAATAACTTTATTTGTCCATTGGTGTATATTACAAAGTGACCACCTTTACAATTATAGTTTGCTATTTGTAATGATATAAATATATTATGGGATACCTTTATAAATTACGGTTACTGGAAAACAGAAAACGTTTAATCTCAATTATTGCTGATTCTAGTAGAGTAACTACTACATCTGACACGCAGATAGATCACTTTCTTTCTAATTTAAGGGAGGACCAGTTTAAAAGTGATATTCTAAGAACAAACATTTCAGACCACTATGCTTTAATATTTGAGTTGCTAAATATCACTATAAATCACAAGAGCGGCTTGCATTATTTTAGAGCAGCCATAATCCATGAAGGATGGGATGAGATGTATAATGCGGTAGGTGTTGATGAGCGTTAAAAGGTTTTTGCTGTACTTTTAATTACTACTTCATTGTTTTTATCCCTGTTAGGAAGACTACAACTAGGTTAGATTTATTAAAGCACGGGGTCACTGGTCCCTCATATTCAGCACTTTCTAGGTCTATTTAGTTAATAAACAGCAGTCATTCTGTAAAACTCATGAATAGTGATCAACATAGTGGAAAAGATTCACATATTTAAAAAAGGTATTCTAAATCCAAATGGAACTTTACATACGATATTTAACATAAGTATTACAATATCTACTTATCTTTGTGCAACATTTTCTTTTTAAATTTTACAAAGTTACGTTTTTTTTTTTTTTCAGAGGTGGGAGCAATGAGTATATTTTGTGTAATATTGATTTTTTGTATATGTGGCAGTATCTTTAACAAAACTGAAATGGCTAATAATTTGCACTCTTACCTTGGTGTTGGCGTCGAGACTGGAGTGACGCTTTGCCTCGAATCGGGTCTAGCGGCCTCAGGCCAACCAGCTTCCAAGTCGGGCCAGGTAGTAGTAGGAAAGTCAATGCTGAAGTCGTGGTCAAGATATCCAGGTGTGAAAGCAGCGCTAGTAGGGGCACTAGGTATCATGGTTACAGAAGATGCAGAAGAAGAAGGTGGAGTCGGATCGCCCCCTGAAGAAGGACCGTTGCGTGAAGCGGGACCTGCTCCATTTACAACGCTTGTCATAAGTGGACCACCAATTCCTCCGCCAGGGTCACCAGGTCCAAGCGTCTCGTTATCACTGTAAAACATATAATTGTGCTGGTTAGTTTATATGATACATGGAAATCTTACCAAAAATAACTTGTTTTTTACCTATAAAAGTATTAATTGCACAAACATATTTAAATTATTTGACTTACCTAATAATTGAATGCGTAGACATAATAAAATCCGTTTCACTATTTGCGTGAGGATTTGTTTTAAAGAACTTTGACTTAGTCTGTACTTGCACGAATTTATCAGCGGTAACCTGAATACGATACACTGAACTAATAGACGTCCCAGAACTTAAAGTTTCTTTAAGGTGCGCTGTAAGTTTATGTACGTCCTGCGGCGGCACTAAATCGCGCAGAACTCGTCCTTTAAAATCCTTCCGGAGAACCTGAGACACTGCCTCTGACACGCCAGAAGTATCAACACATATGATTTTACCCGAAGTGTCTAGTTTAGTGGTAAATTGTTCGAAAGAGCAAGAAGCTTTGTCTCTATGCGAGATACGGCTGGCTACGCAGAGCAGACAGGGTCCACTATCACTACCGTCGTCTTCGGACACTGAAAGTTGATCGCGAAGCTGCGTAGAAGAGATGTGCATAAGCTCGTAACAGGTAGCCTACAAATAGAATAAAAATTGATTACTATTCACTATAAAAAAATTAATATTGATTTAAAGTATTTACACTTTAATCAACTTATTCGGTCAGTGTGATTAAGATAAAAAAGGTAATCTATGTTTGCTAAATAAACCCGAAACTAGTATATATCGTATGTGACGATAGATATATTTAACATCAGATAATCTTTTGGTTTAATTTTTTTAGTGGTCTTTCCTACAATTAATTTAATTTTTATTTTTAAGCAGTGACAATGTCATCAGATATCAATAGCTTTAGGGTTATTGACGTTTTTCTTCGAGACATTTTAGTTAAAGTTCTATCTTCGCACAATTATTCGGACACAAAATTATAACTCAAGGAAGATGAGTCAATTTTTTTATGGCACGAATTGAATGATACAGTGTCATTTTTTACAACGGGATACTGAAGACTTCCAGACATCACATTTTTTAAAAATATCCTTATTTTATTAGTTTAATAACTAACTGTAAAACTGCTTTAAACATAGTGTTTACAAAAGATGTATGCTTTGTCTGGCTATGACCAGAGCTAGAGTAGGTAAAGTAAACTGATAGCCTAAACAAGCTTAAAACTTTCCGGCTAGTAATCCTAAAGGTCTTGCTTATTAAACTTTTTGGGTGGCATTCGAACGAAAGGATTAGGCATAAAGGTTATATTTAGTACACGAATAGCTTACACAGAAAGTACATTTAAATTATGAAAAAAATATCTTATTTTTCCTTTCTTATTTTAAAATAGAGTAAAAATATAAAGGGAATTTAAAATCAAAATTAAATATTTTCCTCCATTAAATATCTAAACTGGAAATAATAATGAAACAAAAAGCAGAAAAAAAAATTGGAAACTTGTGGTACATTTAAAAGAACACTTGTTTAACTTACTCTTTGTCTTTTCTCCTCTACAGTTTCATCCAAATCATCCGGGGGTTTGACTAACAATCGAACATCTATCGACTTGGACCGAGTGGGCGCTGGCTGATCGCTGCCCCACTCGATGGTCATGGGCAATAAATTGGAATGGAACTTGGTGTGGTCCCCAGGGTGCATAAAATTGTAGATACTCTTGCCTATAATCTCATCCTTGGTGTATTTGATGTAGTTTGAAACGTTCTCCGTTACATGTTCAACCTGAAAGGACAATAGAATGTGGAAATATTAACTATTAGCATACTCCGTGGTATGTGGTTTCCTCAGAATTGGGTTTAATTACAGCTATATTTTGTTTTTATGTCAAGAGTCTAATACTGTTTATTATGTTTGATTTAAACAAGCTTCAAAGGAACCCAAAGTCCCCAACATTGTCGTATTGATAAATTGCACCTCTTCGATAATCATTCTCTGTGCAGGATTAAAAATTTAAGTGTCTTTATATTTATGAGGTTGAAGTATGTATTTTTCTCTAAAACAAAAGTAAATGTTGATTTACCTTGCCTTCACTATTAACTACAAATAGGAACCCTTCTAATGCTTCTAAAAGTAAAGGCCCATAAACCTCATTAGAAAGGATGGTGGGCCTTGACGATGACACTTCTCCCTGTTGTACAGGATCTGCGTTTTGTTGGTTAGTATCCTGAAACAAAGCAATATTTATTGAGTTCTAGTAATTCTATTTACTTATAAGTATTACTGGCATTAATGCTATTAACAACTACAATTGAACTTCCATACGTCGAACTAGCTGTAGTCGAATGTTAAAGAGGAATTCTGTGTTAAACAAATAATTTAAATAGATTTGTTTTCCCCTTGGAATACCAATTTTCATCAGTTAAACTTTTATGGCAAAAACCTGACTTACTTAGGAGTTGAAAAATAATTTAGTTATATTTCTATTATCATTGTGCAAGGTAGACTTGTTTATGTAAAAATGTTTATTTACTGGATTCAAAATTTAATACAAATACATACGGGATTTCGTTTTTTTTATCTTGGGACAGTCCATGAAGGCTAAAACCTAAGTACTAACGTACCGCGGGTGTCTGAAGTGTGGTAAAAGGGACTTTATGCACACGAGACTTAAATATTTGGAAATTTAGGGGAAAAGGAAAAACTTCTGCGGGTAGCAGGTTTCATAGTCTGGACACTAGGGATGAAGTAACAAACAAAGTAGAAAGTTGCGGCCTCTCAAGTTGACCATAAAAGGATGCATAAAAGTGGCACTACGTGTTGGTCTGTTGGGAGCTGCCAAAGGAGAAATATACTGGCCAACTCTTTAGAGCAAAAGTCGTAAAAATACCCATAAAAGAGAAATAGGACCCCTACAGCTCGTCGGTGAAAGGAGAAGGAAGGTTTTTAGTAAGTGTCGAATCATTAATAAGACGAACAGCTCTTTTTTGAATGGAGTCAAGAATGCTAAGTGTTGTAGGAGACGCCATAGACCAAACATGAGAACAATTTTCTAAAAAGGGGCTAATCTGGGATACATACAGAGTATACAGATTAGAAGCAGAGAAATACTTTCTTGTTCAAAAAAAAAAATACAAGCTTTTTTTCAATATATTAATATGTTTGTCCATAACCTGAACACCCAATAGCAACGCTGGCAGCGGAGAGTAGTTGAATGAGTAAACAATACTTAGGTGACTGCCAAGGAAAAACATATACCGTTGTGGGTAGTTACGATTCCACAAATCAGAACTAACCGGAATATTAATGAAGGAGTAGCTCAGGAGAAGTAAATTATATAATATTTGTGATAGCATAACCCTCTCTATCCAAAGGTAGAAATGCTATGGAATGGGGGAAAAAGAGTAGACATTAAAAGACCTGGCACTAACGTTATTTTATACTTAGATATTGTATAAGCCTTTATGGGATCATTTAAAAAAAAAACACTTAGAGGTATTACAACCAAATACCTAAAAATGATTTAATAATCACAGAACCACTTACAGAAAATTTAAATAAAGAAATAGATTATCTTTAAAAATATATTATAAAAACACTTATAATTTAAAGTAAAAATGTATTAAAATAAAACACATTATTATCCGTGTTATATTTAAAAATAGAACAGTCTAATTTTATGGCAATGGTTTTAATGTTTTGCCTTGTTAGAGCTTGTTGTACAAAAGTTTCAGACAAATAAGTGCTAAAAACAAAAACTAACCTGCTGTTTTATCCTACGTATTTGGTTAACCGTTTCTTGGAGGATCGCGCACTTGTCCGGCTTGACCGAGAGCGAGCTCATGTCCGCAAAATTGGCGGAGATCAGCTCGGCCAGCTCCTCTATGTAGATGTTTTCTTGTTCTCGGCGTCGCTTTTCATTGTTGCACTTATTTCTGAAAAGAATATACTAGGATTAATTTAAAAATATAATATAATTAAAAAAAAACATAATTTTATCCATATTTTCAATTTTTTTTATAAAGATAGTATCTTTAAAAATTAAAAGTGTTTTTGAAATAAAATTTACTTAATTTTCTGCATAATAAGCAATAAAAACAACATATACAATCAAAGAAATTAGCTTTCTTGTCTTTTTTTGCTTATATTCAAAGTAATTGATTTCATGTTCGAGAGTCCAACAATAATCTGTTAATATGTTTGGGATCGATTTTCCACTATACCACTACTCCATTTGAGCAATTTGCTAGTGAAAACTTCTGCCGGGTTGCTCTGAAACTACACCTAAATTGTTAGAAAAAAACACCAAATGAAAACGAAGAAGATATAGCTTGCAGCCTGCAAGCTGTCAAAATAAGTAATATAAGTTTATCGTCAGCCGCAGAATGTTCTCAGAAATCCAAAAATGTAATAATATACAGGGTCCCAGGCAACCCTGCTGTTATCTATTCTACTTTAATGTATTATTTATACAATTAAATTTTAATTAAAAAAAAACTAAAACAACACGCTTTTATAGCAAACAGGACTAAAACGTTGAAAATAATTTTTAATAATTCAGTTATAGTAAAAAACCGTGGGGTGCAATTTACAACAAACTATAATTTTTTTTTATTTTTTAGTCTCAAAACAACATCAAAAGTAATCTTAATCAAGAGCCTTGAATGACGATATACGATTAATATAGAAATTAATAGTTAAGGTATATTTTGGAATAAAAATGGCGGTCTTTGAAAAGTTGTCAAATACAATTGATTTTTGTATTTAAACTGAATTATGCAAACGGTGGTTCAGGCTCTGACAGTCTTAATTATAAGTAAGTATCTGCAATTATTATTAGTATGTCCTATTTTATCTTAGAAGACATTAACAAGAAAAAAGTTTTCACTGGTTATTTCATTTTTAACAAAGATGCTCTCCAAGGTGAAATATTTAACGCCGCGATAAAAAAAAGCTTATAAAAACATTTTGTGCAATCGCTTTAATTTAATTATTTTAATGTTTAACACCTTTTGGAACTTAGGTAATTTAATTTACATATAATAAAATTGCAAGAGCGCAGATACAGATGATCTATTCATATAATAAAAAGGATAGCTCGTATTTCCGCTCACCTGTTCATTCCAGGTGACATTTTACGTAATCCGGTGGCGCGGCGTGCCTGTGCCATATCTCGCCTCATTACGAACTTTAGAAGGTATTTTGCTTTAAATGTGACTTCCGATGTCATAAATCCCTCATATCCTCTAAATTACCACCATTATAAATTTAAAATATTCAGGTACGGTATACATGCCCAATTTAATATTAAAAAAGTTTTGTTTCAAAAGTTTACATTTGCGTAATGTAAGAAATTGGCAAGTTAAATTAGAAGCAAAAAAGTACCAATAAATATTTAAAACGTCAAAACAAAAATAACAATATTTTGTCAAGCGTTTATTACTACCTATTTTTAATACATTCGTATTTAGAAAAGTAAAGCATAAAACATAAGGTGCTTTTAAAAACAAACCAACAATAAGGTGTTTCGTTAAGAAAAATTTTAATTTTATTTTATTATTTTATTATTTAATTCAAATCATTTTCCTAAGTAATTTTTAGATTCTACGAAGAAAAAACACGCAAGGAGGTTCAGGTCAATTCTTGCTGAATAACTCTGTATTTAAAAGAATTGCCGTACACACAAAAAATCCTTTATTGGTATTAATCTATATTTTTTTACATTTTTATTCTTAAATCTACTATATCTCGTATATATTAGCTATTTAAAAAATATTTTTAAATAATTTTGCATTAAATTTTCCTTGTTAAATTTCGTTGAATGATATAGACTCCAAGACAGTTTTTCCCAATATTGTTGGTAAAAACCTGTAAACATCTTACTCAAAAAAATAGAATTATTCTTTAATTTTTAAGAAAGGGATTAACCCGTTTATGTAGATTTTACTGACAAAATTTAAGGTTATACAAAAAAACAGGGATGATTTAGGCTGTGGTCTAATGTCATTAACGAATCTGTCATTTAAAATCAAATATAAATAGACCTAATATAGTAAAATTTCGGTACTTGCGTAAATCTGATTTACATTTATTTTGTTAATTATTTTACGACTATTTTCTGCTAACCGATCATTTCCCAAAATTGTGTTAGGTTAAATGAATAGTAGTTTTTTGAGGATAACCATTCTTTACAACCAATTTAGCAATTATTTTTTAGGTAAAAAAAAATTACATACCTACGCCTGTGCAATTTAACATGTTGAAAGTAACTCATTGGTTTAGTTTGCTTTTAGATCATTTCCACATTAATTAACGAGAAATTATTTATTAAATCCTCTTTGTTTTGTTGATTCTATATATCGAGATAATTAATCACGATGACGTCTTCGGACTTTCGATATTTACATTTGTGAATTTAAAGATATTGAAAACCGATTTTATTACCGATATTAAATAATTAATTAACCCACATAATTGCAGGAGATACAAGAAGACTACACTAGTTATCCCTGGATTATAACTCAAATTTTGCCTCGAACCTTTTTACTAAATTTTACAATTCTAAAAGCTGTTGGTAATTTAATTTTATTATGAACTTGAGTATTTTATTTCATTTAGTAATTTAAGATATATATATATATATATATATATATATATATATATATATATATATATATATATATATATATATATATATATATATATATATATATATATATATATATATATATATATATAATTTCATACAGTGGGACAGTAATAATGGCTATAACATAAATATGAAAAAAATATTATTAAGCTATAAAGTGGATTACAATTATTATTTTTATAACAGATGAACTATAACGCACAAAATTATGGGGGGTTTCAGAAGTAGATAATGTTCTTTGTTTGGATGGCATAGTTGGTATTTCAGCATTAGGCATTTCTTCAAATCCTATAACTTTTTTAAACTCTTTTTATATGAATCCCTTGTAGATCGGTTGCTATTAAACGCAAACACCTGTTGACCCACCCTAACAAATACGGATTGTCCTCGGCTGCTCAAAACCATAATGCAGTCTGTACATTTTAAACCTGATAATAAAATAAGCCAAGAAGCATATGGCACCTCACTAGTATAAAACTATATATTCTGGTTTAATAATAAAAAAGAAACAGTCTTTCAGGTTGATCGCAGCTGTTCTATTGTTTGGTCGCGGTTAAGAAAGGTTAGCTACTTAGAAGAACAAAATTGAACAGCTGGTTTTGGAGGTTTTTAAATTAAAAAAGATAATGAAATATGATATCGAGCTGCTATGGTATAGTAGATTGTATAATAAAAAAATAACGTACAAATGAATCTTACATATTCCAAGCGACTAATAAGTAAATTAGCGTCAATAATCACGCAGATCAAGGTTTCCTAAAGCCACGTAATATATAAACTCTCGAATGATTTATGAAAATACGCTTGTAAAGTTATTTTTGTTTGTTTCAACATAATGTAACGAAAATGCTTCACAACCTTTCTTTTAAAATTTCAAATAAGCCAATGGTCACTTATTTTTTTTTTATATCTAACAGTTTCCATTTCGTAAAAACTTCAGCGCCGGATTTAAGACTGTGGAGGCCCTTGGGCAGATTTCGTGTGGGAGAGCTAGTTCTTACCATTCAAAAAATAAGAAAAAATGTACTTTACTTTTAAAAATATATTTTTAAAATAATACCAATTAAAAATTTAAGTGCAGTTCTTAATTAGAACAAAATACGAAAAACAATATTATTATAAGTTTAATAGAATGGAGTCAAAATCCCTGTTATTAAAGTTCTTGCACTTTTCTAGATTTTTTAATTGTTTGATTATATCAGACATATCTAATTCCTTTAAAACATCGTGCTTAATACTCATTATAAAGAAATAATTTCCCACTTAGCCATTAAACCATTGAGATACTCCACCTCAAGATGGGGAGTAAATTGCAAGTGCCTATCAGGGCCATTTGAGATTTTGATATTTTACTGATTGTCTGATTGGTTTGAACCAATATAGATCGATGATTTCTGTTAACATTTAATGTAATCATGTTTGTACAAAATATGAAAGGAAAAGTTGTTTACTAGTCTGAATTTGAATTTTTTTTCCGAAGTCTCCATTGTGGAGGCCCCGTGGCTGTAGCTCCAGTTTAGGCACATAAATATATAGGTTGCCCTATTACTGAATTATGGTTAGTTGCATACAGTTTAACAAGTAATTGTTAATTAAAATTGGTTTAAACTGTTTTTTGAATAAATGACATTTATAATTACTTATATATTCTAAAATTTGTAATAGACAATGTATTTACGAGTAAATATTGGCAATAATTTATTGAAAATTAAAAAATAATTGTTTTCGTTAAATTTAGTAAAGTAATAATTAAGCGGTATTTTTGCTCTTTAATTTTTTTTTCTGAAAACTGTATCAATAGGGTGTTAACTTCAATTTAAACTTCGACAGTTCACATAAAGGTGTTATTGTTTTTTTGGTTTATAAAAATTAATGATTTAGTACTATAAAATTTAACAAAACGTATTTTAAAATATAAATACCATACTGACATTTTTGTATACAGTGTATTTTGAGTTGTTCGGACAACAACTTGACTTGAGTAACATTTTGTCATATCTTTTCTCTTTCTTCCGGTAACCGAGGTTATATAAGACACAAAACTCTAGTGATTTAGTCATTTTTAACTTTAAAGTCCAGGATGAACTAATTTGCTAGATTCAAAGTTAAAAGTGAATCTGTGATCTTTAAGTTTAAGATAAGTCATCTGTGGGAGGTAATCATTATATTCATTTTTTTATATCGCTAAATATTCTTATTGTAATTATTAAATAACCCCATTAAAATCCAAATTTGCTATTTGATAAAAAGGAAAAAAAATGTAACTGGCTAAAAAAATCGATAATTTTACGTTCTGTCAATCGTTACCTCAGTAACGACTGTATGTTATCTTGTTGGTTAATCTATCAACGATTGTATCACATTCATTTGCAGAATTGTCTTACCAAATACAATTTGTGCTTGGATTTTGAGTTGATTATATCTTTGCTTGTTTCTGAATATTTGCTTAAGGAAATTTAACTCAGCCTGTTTTTTAAAGTACTATTCGAAACCAAGCAAAAAATATCCGACCAATTCGAAGCACTTATGGTATTACCTATGAAAATTTTCTGTCAAACTTTTTGGTTAGTTTTTTAGTTTTTAATTTTATAGTTTTAGTCAGGTAAAATTTTTCTTATCAAATTACCCCCGACCTTAAATAAATAACCAACAATTTTTCCTAGTACATATTTAAAAAAAAATGATCTAGGAAATTTTTTGAAAAATTCGTGTATTTGCAAAAACTTGCGCTAAGAATTTAACCTCTAGAGAGATTAAAAGTGATACAAGTTTATAGAATATAAAAAGATAATTTAAATAAAAGTGCACTTAAAGAATAATAATACATTAAGTTGTTCAGCATTTTGAAAAAGCCATGCAGTAAAAAGGGTTTTAAACTGCACAGCGAAACAATGCGCCATATAAAAAAAACTGACTTACGTTGAAGATGCTACACTATCCGCCATTATCTCACACTGTTCGTAACTGTATAAAGAGAAAAAATCTTAGAACTGAAACCGTAACCCAAAGACGGCAAAAAATACTTATTCCGCAGTTAGCTATCGCGATAATATACCGACTGCATGCAACTTAATTATTATCCAAAAGCGATGACAAAAGCGCACGTCCACGCGAAAAAAGCGACATCAGCATTTTTGCTAAGACCGAGTTTTAAACAATAAAAGTGGGGAACATAAAAGGATTCTTTCTTATTCGGTTACACACATGGGCGTATTAGATTCAAAAATATATTTTTTAAATATGGATTATTTTTATACTTACATAATAATTATTAGGAGTATTAGAAACAGTTATTTTATTATAAAAAAGGGTTTTTTTGACATTCCCAAAAGTAGAGGTAGTTGTTATTTGTTAAACGTTCGTGGCGGCACTATCACGTTGTCTAAGAGGTGTCGTGGAATGAAATAACTGCAGGTGTCCGTGCTCGGACAGCGTTGACGAAAATGAGGGATAAATAAGTTAAAAAGAAAAAGATATAGAAAAGGCGTTAGCTGCGGGAGACGTGTCACAACTGATGCCAAACACGGCCATTTGACGCTTAGAGAGTCCACATTAAAATAAAGAAAATATTAATTTTTATGCCCAAACAACATATGCCCTATAATAAACGGAGTCACAGACGAATCTATGTTGCCAAACGTAGTCTCATGTTCCTTTTTCACGTAAAATTGAAAAGTAAGTATTAAAAAATTGGAACTCGGCCACCAATAAAAATGGGTCCCTTGCATAAAATTGATATGGGCCGGGTAAATTACGATTTACAGTTCACGTCTGGCCCTTTAAATTTGTCGTCAGACCAAAACGCCGTGTAACGAAACAAAAAAATTATCGCGTTTCTTTATTCAGATTTAAGATTAATCGGTTTAATGTCAATTAAATATGCAACATATAAATGTAAAGGGTAATTAATCCATTGCCATAACCACAAAAAAAACATTTTACAAGAAAGTTAGTTTTTTTTTTCTAAAATCTGTTCATTATCGTTTGAGAAAACAGCTGATGAAATTTATTTTCGTTGATGTGTTTTTGTCAAACGAAAATGAACAGTTTATAGTATTTTATTTATTAAAAAAGAAATAAAAATGGCACTTATCCACTGAATAAAATCAAAAGTGTTTTAATATCCGGATTAACTCCGCTTGGCATTCTATTCACTCCGCTCTCATTTGAGATGCAATATTGTTGGAATTTAAGCCCGGTGGCCTCTGTTAATCAGGTACTGTAATATGTGTGGTTAACAGCTTGTGACGTAGATAATATTTTCGCATTTGCTTGTAAAATGTCGTATAAATAAATATTTGGCAGAAGTAATATAAAGGGTTGTTTTTAGGTAATAAAAAAAATAATATGTGCAAGGGGTCTTTTGAAGGTTTTAAAAAATATAATCACTTACGAAGTTCTATTTCTTTTTTGTAAAAAAGTGAGCTTAACGGAATAAAATAATATTTATTTAAAATATTAATTTCTATTTTAGCATTTTTTTGTAAAAACTCCTTGGAACATAGCCTCATTAAGTAGGTAATAATATTCCAAAATGAATGTTGTCCTTGATCATAGGTTAACTTTCATGAGGTACAAAGAAATTTGGTAATTTCTTGCAATTTATGTTTTACGACTCGTTTCACTATGCAATGGACGTCTACGAATTTGTAATTCAAAAAGTCACAATACAAACCGTATAAATTTATAAACAATGGATTGTATCATGGTTAAAATAAATAATTATTTTTTTTATTTAAAGCGGTCTTGAGAAAACAAATTAGGTTTATTTGGAGATAAAAAGAATATTTTTTAAGTCCTGGGTTTCTCCTATTGTTATGTGAACAAGTGAACTATTTAGCGCGCTATTGCCAGTGTTAAACCAGATTTTAATGTAAATAAAAGGGTCAAAATTGGAACAGACTAAGATAATTTAAAAATGTATCGTTTTTGGGTTTATGTAAGACCACTGCATAAAATAAATATATAGAAATCACAATATCTCGCCAGATATCAGAATCTGTAATATATGACTATATTTTAATTGAGAAAAACACTTGAACAAAAAATGTGTTGCATTGGTTTAAAAAGTAGTAACCATGGTTACTTGCTAAGTCTTTTTCTCAATATAAAATGGCCAGATTATAGTTTACAAATTAATTCTGGGACTAATCCTTTAATAAAATTGTTATAAATAAGCTTCCTAAAATTACCAGCCTATGCCTATTGTCTTCGTAATAATAATCAAATTTTGCTTAAAACGATGCCAAAAGTAAGTAAAATATGCTTAAAAATATCTACATCGATTTAACACAAAAAAATGTTTAATATTTAGTGTTGTCTTAAAATTTTGAAACTTTGAAACCTACAGTAAAATCAAAAGCAAAAATTTAAAAATCTCGATGGAAATAAATCATGTAAAAACTATATTTAAAAAAACGACTTCAAAAAAGAAAAATAGCTGATTTCTGTTTTTATGTTTCTGTACATGTTTTTGGCATAGCTTGTGTAGAACAATTTGTATAGGATTACTAATTGCTTGTTTTGGTTGTGAACTTGGCGGCAACTTCAAAAAGGTTTGATTTAAAAAATTAGTAATCGTTCGAGAATGATCATCACTTACTATTTAAACAAGGGACGGTATAACGCTCGAGCTAGCAAAGATTAATGTTATGCGTGAATATTGAATATTTGTGATGTTAGTACAGCTGCATTTAAAATTTGCTTTGAACAATTCTTTAATGATGCAAGATACATGGTGGTATTCAAAATAAACCCAACCGTAAAAAAAAACTATATTAAATTTTGCAATCTAACCTGGTCTTAATGCAAATTAAGCGTTTTAACATATGGAACATACAAATTCTAAATTGTGTTGTGAAAAACATCTGTTGATTATCGCCATGACATTTGTGCGGGTTGTATCTGGTTCAAGAATAAAATTTGCACCAACACGTTTGACGACAAAATTTTATGTAAAAACGTACAACCGTGATTACCAAAACGAAAAATATTTAACAAAGTTAATGCAATATCGTTGTCCCCGCTACTAAAAGATGTATTTGCAAAAAAAAACAATATTTTAGGAATGTGGAACGGTTGGAGTAGATGTGATTTATTCTAATTTCGAAAAGCCTTTTAATGGTAAAAATTAAATGTTTGCTTCCTAAGGTGGAACACTGAAAAGAAGAGTATTGAAGTGGATTAAAACTGCTTATCTAACGAGTTCTTTATCTTAAAATAGAGAAAAATCTTCTTGGCAATGTTATGGCTACAATAACACTAAAGTCTTAGACTCTTTCGTTCTTATTTGTCAATTACATACAAAACGTTTGGGATGTATCTACAACCGTTTTTAAGTGATAACTAAAAACTACTTCAAAAGCTACGACGTAGCTTAATAGCTTTTGTTAAAAAATATGCAGGCATATTACAGATCAAAAAAGGTTATTATGTCACTTCAATCTTCAGATCGATGTTTAACCCGAACCCATTCCATCAGTTAAAAATTAAACTACAGTTTAAAGGTAACATATAAAATGAAATTACATACAAATCCGAATTTTAACTGTAACCTTCACAGTAATCTGAACCTATAATACTGGTAGAATGAGGGGATCTAACCTACTATTTTTTAATGTCACCGCTTTAAAAGAATAAAGTAAAAGCGGTTCACATTTTTATAATTTTTTTTTCTCTTTTTACAATCAAGATGGGCTAGCCTAACTTGATAAACGATTTTGTGTCTGAACCCACAGAGGTTTTAATATAATTCGAATATATTAAGTTGCACTTTAAAGATTCTTTAAAAATTTAAAAATATTTTTTTAATTTCTATTTGTTTCGTATCCATTTTTTTCCTAGTGGAGAAAAAGCAGTGTCGTATACTTGGGGCCAGGCCCCTCCACTTTCCGAAACAAATTAAACACATTTGGAAAATAATTCAATGTTTTATCTAAACTCCCGGACAAAAAAAAAACCGGCACCCTGGATTTTTTGCAAAGTTTGATACTTTATAACTTTTTTGTTTTTAATCCGATTTTTACAATTCTTTTGCCATTTTATAGATAATTTAATTGGGAATGTGCTGAATTTTTTCAATAATGGGTCATCTTCGATAGGGCGCTATTATACCGGGTAAATCAATGTGTGTTTTTTTGACCTAAGTTTTAAACACCCTGTGGAGATATTAGGGCTGTTATTTTTAATACTGACAATTTTTTGACAAAGTTACATGTAGTCCTAACATTTTCTTTTTTGACTCATTTCGTTATCTCTAGTTTTAGAATAGATGTTTTTAATAAAACTCTGCAAATTACGATATTTTATTAGATCACAAGTCATTTTTAAATCAAGTCAATTTATGTAATTGTTATAAGTATTAGACAGTCACAGCCCTCAAAATTGTTGTAATAGTTATTGGTGTCAGCATGGTGTTAACTATAACAGACGTAGCAAAAATTGTTGCTCTAATAGAGGAGGGTCATAATAAAAGTTATGTAGCTCGTACGTTGGGATTTCCAAGGGCCACAGTTCAAGATGCTTGGAATAGGTACTTGGAAACAGGACATTTTACTAGACGGCAAGGATCTGGTAGAAAGAGAAAAACGACTGCAGCTGACGATCGCTTCCTTGTGGTAAGATCTTTAAGAAACCGAAGAGCAACTTTCGTGACTTTAAAAAATGAGCTGCGAATGATACGTGGGTCAATATTAGTGACAAAACGGTTCGAAGGAGGTTAAACGAAGCTGATCTCTGTTCAGGTAGGCCGGCAAAAAAACCAAGATTACTTCGGCATCATCGACGAGAACGATTACGATTTGCCAGAGAACATTTAACCTGACTGTGGAGCAGTGGAGTAATGTTCTCTTCACAGACGAGTCGAGGGTGTGTCTTCGGTCGCCGGATGGTCGTGAGCATGTATATAGGAGACCAAATGAAAGATTTGCCGAATGCACCATAACAGAGCTAACATCTTATCAAGGTGGTTCCGTTATGGTGTGGGCGGGTATTTTGACTGATGCACGAACTGATCTCATATTTGTGGATAATGGAGCACTAAATGCACATCGATACATTGTAGATATTCTTCAAGAGGCAATAGTTCCATTTGCTCCCTTAATCGGTGAACAATTTATACTAATGCATGATAATGCTAGGCCACATGTTGCACGGGTGGTAAATGAATATTTAGATGAGGTTGGCATTCGCGGTTAGGCTGGTCTGCATGTAGTCCGGATTTGAATCCAATTGAACATTTTTGGGATCAGTTAAAAAGAGATGTTCGTCGTCGCCCTATGCAGCCAGACACTTTACAAGAGCTACGGATAGCACTTTCCCAAGAATATAATTTAATTCTCCAAGAAAGAATTGTCACACTTATTCACTCCTTACCTAGCAGAATGCATGGAGAAACATGTTACTATTTTTTTTAACTTTAGTATTGTTTTAATTTAACTGTCTCTATAAAAATGCCTTTAAAAACAGAGTTTTATTAAAAACATCGTATCTCTTCTAAAACTAGAGATAACGAAATGAGTCAAAGAAGAAAATGTTAGGACTACATGTAACTTTATCCAAAAATTGTCAGTATTAAAAATAACAGCCCCAATATCTCTACAGGGTGTTTAAAACTTAGGTCAAAAAAACACACATTGATTCACCGGTATAATAGCGCCCTATCGAACATGACCCATCATTGAAAAAATTCAGCACATTCCCAATTAAATTATCTATAAAATGACAAAAGAATTGTAAAAATCGTATTAAAAACAAAAAAGTTATAAAGTATCAAACTTAGCAAAAAATCCAGGGTGCCGGTTTTTTTTGTCCGGGAGTTTATATTATTTCAATAAATTTTTAAATTTAACACTTGCCTCCTCCCCATTTTTTGTAGTCAATATACTGAGGGGGGTAATTAAATTATTTATAATATTTTTAGATAAAATTTAATGTTGGCCTTGTTTTATATTTTTATTACTTAAAAAAAGTTATTGAAAAGGAAACGAAACGTGGGCCTTTCTTTACATTAAGCATTTGTCCCATTGAAGCACCTCTTCCTGTTAAATTAGAGAAGTTAAACAACATCGAGCAATATTACTAGTCTGGTGCGTGAACGGGCAAATACCATGTGCTTTTGTGTGTGGTTTAAAAACCACGGAACATTATACTTTTAGTTAAAAAAAAATTGAGGGTCTGCTCGTTATTAAGCCGTAGTGTAATATTTTACACTTGTTTAATGTAAGCGCTTCTATCCAAGGCGTATTTTAGGACTACCGTGTACAACAAGTGTAAAATAGGGTAAAATATTTTAAAATAACAAGTAGACCTATTATTAAAATTAAGAGAGCACATCAAAAAAAACCTTTATATAGACAAAATAAAAATAAAATTCTTAAAAGTTATCCTAAATTTTTGTACGATTAAGAAGCATTTTTGTATTTTTTTAATTACTTTACCACAAAATCTGTCCAAACAGAATAACGAATATTAACAAATTTATATTTTTTTCAGCTACTTGCATACCACGACATGAATCTAATTTATTTTCATAAAACAAACTATAGATTCGCTACCAAACCAGTTGCGAAACTATAAAAAGATAATCAAGTAGATTTAATTTGGTTACCAACTGCCAAACTTAATATATGTTATTAAATTTTATATAGAGATGACGTCATTTGTTTAGGTGTGTATGTGATGAAAGAGAAAACATTATGAATAAGGCGAAATAAAACATCTATGATTGTTTTGAATATTACAGCATACACCCATGAGTTTGGAAACTGTTGTCATGTACAGTGTATAATAAAACAGGGTCGAAAACTTACTAATCAAAAATATTTTTTTAATGTTAATTGAAAATAATAAAAATTGACCAATTAGATTTTAACTAAAAGTACAGTGTTCACGGAACAGGAACATTATTCATAATTTATACTGAATGTACAGTTGTTGTCCATCTTTCTTAGACATGGTGATTTTTTCTAGTTTTTTTGAACATTTCGTGTGTACCAATTTGTTTAAACAGCGAAAAATAGTTCCTCTGTCAAAATAATTGGTCTTGCCTTTTTCAATTATACCGCCTTTTAAATATTTAGGTTAGATAAGCATTCGAATCCCCCCTTTGCATTTAAAATAGTAATTGTCTCTTTTTAAAAACAGGTGACATTTGTAAAGGTGCATATCCATTTAGCGGCAAGCCAAAAGTTGTTTGGCGAATCTCATTGGTTCTATCACGGCAGTGTTCGCCTGGTCGCGGGCACTAGTATAGTATTTTTCAAGATATAAGAAAATGACTCGACATATCGATTATCTCTGACTGCAATAAAAATCCTCGAAATTGGTCCCTTATAGCCATGCCAACAGAGGTGAGAACAGTTCAGGTCCGCACTAAGACATCCGCAAATAAGACATCATAAATACTTATATATCATTCCAGTCAGGTAGAAATACGACCCTTTACGGTCGGGTGGGCTAATTAGGCGAACCTACCCTAATAGTACCTTAAAATGCCAATTTCGAGGGTTTTTACTGCATTTAGAAGCAGTCGAGACTTCTAGGCATTTTCTTATTCCTTGAAAAATACTATACGTATCAAATTTTCGCTATCCGGATGCGCACCTTAAGCCTATCAACAGTTTTTTACTTTTACCCAACCTTTGTTACTGAACAACTCAATTACGTGGATTTTATTTAGGTGGTTATGCGTAAAAGTTTTGCCAGCAGATAATATAACTATTTTTTGTCCTGCAAAAAGTCAACAAATCTGCTACTCCTAAAGGTAATTATGGTAGCATAACTTAAGTGGGTTTTGAAAATAAATATAACTCTTACAAAAATATTTTTTAAATAAAACTTTTAATGTCGAGAGATTTTGCTAGTTAGAACTACTTTAGCCTTGGTCCTATGGTATAGAACTATACACGCATCTGGGAATAATAATGGGATAAATAAATTCGCCATTCAATATTTTATTGGTTTTTCCAAGTAGGATAAAGATCTCAAGATTGTAAACTGCCTACAATTATCTAAAATATATTAAAAAATATATTATAAATTATAAAAAGCGAATATACATTCATAGTACGTAAATATTTTACTTTTGTGTATGACTGAAACAAATAAAATGATTTTAGAACAAAAATAAACCCACACTATTTTCATCGTTATCCGGTTAACCTAATTTACTTTTAATGTTTATTTAAAATATCTATTGTTTTTAAAGTTTTGGAAAGCATAATAAAATAATTTTTATTTTTAGTTTCAGTCAGTTTCAGTAGTTACTAAGAGCATTCACAGTGTAGGGCTCTAAATTTTTAAATTCTAAGTTTTAAATAGTCGTTTGGTTATCTATTCGAATATTTATATATACATACTATATATATATATATATATATATATATATATATATATATATATATATATATATATATATATATATATATATATATATATATAAATGAATGTGTCTGAGTATAACAAAAGTATAAGTATTATTAATTTTAGTTATTAAATAACTAATAAACTAACCAATTACAATTTAATGCTAAATTATTAAAAAAAATTATAGGGCAGTACAATAATCGGTAAACACGGAATAAATAAAAATCGACACTAAACAGGATTAACTTAAACCATTAAAATTAAATAAAACTTGTATATTAAAAATATAATATTATTTTTTATTTACTCTACCTCAAAAACCTTAAAAATTACACACAGCCTAATATATTAAAATTTTTCCCTCTTCTTTAGCCCTCCTTTTACAACTCCTATAGGTGCTGATATTAAATAATTTATAAAGATAGACCATTTTAATTGAGTTGATTAGATGCAAAGAGCGACAAGTGACTTATTTCAAAAAATTGAATTAAGCGTAAAACATGAAACTTAATAATTTATAAAAAAAAACTAATAAGTATAAACTAAAAAATATTAATTTTAAAATTTTATACTTAATTCAATATTTTTAAATATATTTTTGTGCCTCTTTGCATCTAACCCACTCAATAATAAAATAAGAAGATGAATTATTTAAATATCACTTAAATATCAACCTTCACCTTTACTTATACCAAAACCACTGCCCGCTTACTTTTCTTTAGTATTATACATATACCAAACTTCAACTTAATACCTTATTTCGTTTGTAAGTTACTAAGTTAAGGCGCCAAGACAGAAAACAATGTTTTTCTTAAGCTAGAGACCCCAAAACGTAAAAATCCGCAAAAACCTTAATGCCAGGAATAAATAAGTAAGGTATTATGTCCGTTTTTTGTTTTCTACTTAAGAAGCAAACATTTCCTCTTTGATATCGCTATGAACTTGAAACACGTGAACAAGATTTATTGTCCCCATATTTTTAACAGTAAAGCTCCTCAAATCTCCACTTTAAAAAGAAAATCCCTCTGCTGATAGTGGTTATTTAACAAACACGGAAAATGGTGTACGAAGGGCAGTGAATAATAAAGAAAAAAAAGAATGATTTGGCTCGCCTCGGTTATTTAAAGCACTCCAGGGGATTTATGGTAATTAGATTTTAAGCCATTTTAAGTTTAAGTCAATATTATTTAATAGAATTTTAATAGTGACGATAATTACATTGAATGGAAAAGAATTGGGAAGTCTAGAGTAAAAAAAGGAGTTACAATGAAAAGTATTTTATCTTATAAGAACCTTTTTATTTTGAGCAATGAGCACACAAGGCGGAAGACAATATTTCGAGCATTTGTTAATAGCTGAAGGTATAAAGGTACTTTATTATTTATTAAAAATAAACCTGACTAAAAATGCATTGCTTCGTTGGCCTTAACTTTCTCAAATTGGAGTAGCTCAATTTTCAAAAACGGTCAAAAAGCATATTTGATTAATTAATAATTAATGATATATATCTCTCGGACTTCCATTGTCTTCATTTATTTAAAAACATAACGTTTTAATTGGTAAGCATCCCCAGTTGTCTTCAGGTAAATAATAAATAAGTTACATGACTACAAGGCTATTTATACAATGCATTAATATCTAAGGACGGTTTGCTAAACCATCCAGAATCCAGAGTTTTAGCTAATGACTTCTGCTTCCTTAAGATTTTTTTTATTGTTGCTTTTGGTGTATAATTTTAGCATCTGACCACCTCATATTCGGTCACTGGGTCCAAGCGAGATCCGCGGCACCAGACTTGTTGGAATCTCCTAGTATTGTGCATTTCCGGTGTTTTTTAATCAACACTTCTATTGTTTTTTTCTTTTTCCTCTACGTGTCATTGACCACCTCGCAAGGAATTCCACAGATGCGGTTTTTCTACTCCTTAAGACTTTCCGGTTGAGTCTGGATAATGTAGGTATCGATGTTGCAGTTCTTTCCGATTCTTCTTATTTCTTCAGAAATTCCCTTGACATTTGGGATGTTAAGCATATGTTGTCATTTTTCCTTACTAGATTGATTTTATTTCTGAGCTGTTCAAATACACGGTACATCACTTTTGCGGGATATCCCTTTGATAAAAGATCTTTTTTGACTATGGCAATTTTTTATGGGAGTGTTTCTGATGTGTTGCAAATTGTCAATACTCTGTCCACAAGGGTTTTTACAATGTCGCTTTTTGTGTTCTTAGAATAATTTAATGATAAGTTGAAATATTGTGTTATGTGAGTTTGTTTTCGCACACCAAGGTATAGATGTGACTATTATTCTTCTGAACTTTAACATCTAGGAACGGCAAATTGGTGTTCTTTCTCCACCGTAAACTTAATTGAAGGTCTAGGGCCAAGTATATTTTTATTAGGTTTTTGATATTTTGTTTTAAGTTCCTACTTTAATTTTCAAGGATAAGTTTGGAATGATAGATTTATGAAGAATTTCTGTTAGAATCCAAAAATGGCAAATAAAGTGGTTTTACTTAAAATAATATTATAAATTATATAGATATAAAAAAATAATCAGTTAAGTATTGACTATAAGCTCGTCTTTATTTTCCCAGTCCTTACCTTTTTGATATTTTAGTTTATTTTTGTTATTCTCGAAATTTGGGCCACTTGCGTCATTTTAGAAGTGTACATTTTTCTTTTTAGAACAGGTCAATTTATTAATTATAAGTTAATAAATATGTTAATATCGCAATACTTGATTTTGTTTGTCATTTTATTAACATATAAATGATTTATTGCCAAGTTTCAAGTAATAAAAATAACTAAAACATTCTCTAATAAACGGAACTAGTAATGCGGAACTGAAAACGACTTTTAATGGGCTCGTTTCTTTTGTTTTATTTTCCGTTAAGTATATATGGGGTAACTAAGAAAGTGGCCGGTGCAGTAATTTTTTTAACGAATGGTTTTTAAATAAATGACACTATTAGTACATTATTTTGGCTTTTAATGGCTTTTGCCGTGTTGAAACAATGCTTTCTGTCAGATCAACGAAGTTAAACAACTTTGGGCAAGGATAGTAGTGCTACTGAGTATAACATCCGTAGTGGCATTACCGCGTTGTTGAAGAGGTCTGCATATTTCAGTACCTGGATATCGTTCACGGAAATAGAAAAAATCGGTTAAACATCTAAAACGTTGGTACTTAGTACTTTGGCTTCATACAAGCGTTTGTGTGCTGTCTTTAAGATAAAATAATAATTAAGCAACTGTATTAATTAATAGGTATGGCTTGATGCCCAAGTTCTAATTTCCGTGAGTGTTTGGAATTAAATAAAAGGTAATGGTTTTTACAGACTAGCAGATAAAGCAGGAGGTCTCCAGAAGCTGCGAATCTCACATCTAAGCATTAGTCTACGTGTTCAAAGAAAAGCATGAGAAGCGCACTTCGTCTTATTCCTATGGGAGCTGTTACATTAAATTTTCAATCCATTAATGTAACATGTGATTTACTAGTACTTACTTCAGTTGCAAAATATATGCATGGTAATGTACGCATACCTGTTTCGACACCTCATTCTTTAAGATTAGTCTGTTGTGAATTTAGGCCGTGCGACTTGGCTAGATAAAGCTCTTATTGTTTTTACACCTGGAAAGGCTTGATTTGTCCTCTAGTTCTTTTATTTTGGGACTCCAGACTAAAATTCAATATGCACCGGAGATAACATTAACCTAAAAACAGAAGTATATACTTGCAGGTTATACACTCATGAACTGTAGGCATATCAGGCGTTTTGTTCATCCATATTTCATTCATTATTTCCCTTTTATTGGACATTTTAAATGGTATTTCGTTTATTTAATGCCTAAAACTTTTATTGTTTTGATTTGTACGTCAAAACTAACCTGTCAGCTGATAATCTTCTTTTTCCCTTTTTGACATGGGGTTTGGTTTCTTCTTTAATATTGTTGGCGGTTAGAACGACCAGTCATGTCCCAAATTATATTGAGGGTTACTAGATCATATTCCCTCTCTTTCTTTCTTTCCGGCTCGTGAGGTCGTTTCAGTCTAACACATAAAAGGTGGTTCAGCTACAGGTGGGTCCACAATGTATTGGGTAATTTGCGTGAAATGCGACAAAAACACCGGATTGAATTTTAATGTTGTTGTTTTACGGCCAAGTTGGTTAATGAGGGATGTTGTTTTAATTACAGTGTGTACGGAATGCCATGTTTAGTAGTTTTGTTGCTGGTTTTACATATTTCTCCCCAAGGAAATAATAATACTGTCGCATGAGGATTGCCACTTTGTGCATGCATCCTGACTGAGTAGGCGAGCCTTAAGGTTCGGTAGATTGAAAAAAAATACGTTTCTTCCATAAAACTAAATTTTCTCTAAGGAAGGCCTCTTTTACTTTCTAACTCTTGAACGAAGTGTAGTGCGAAGTTTATTCTTTCCAATTTAATTTTTGGTTTTAAACCAACCTTTAAAAGGGATTCGTTGGAAGATAAACGTTTTAAGTGTTTCTGAAGTCTGGATTGGTTAACGTAGTATATTTCCAAATGGATTTGGTTGGAGATTGCGTTTGAGTCCAGAAACACGTGCCATTTGATTGGATTTGGGCACTACTGGATGGTTTTTGGAGCTTGTTGAAAGAAAGGGGGCACTTCCATTTGTAAATGTTATTTTCGTAAAAACCCTAGCTGTAGAGGTAAGGCGATGACTTTATACATATCTTTCTTATGAATTTTGAGTTTAGTGAACATGCTTTTAATAGCGAGGTTATGGCTGACTTTTTTGTTTAAATTAAGCTGTTATCCATTTTTATTCACCAGTAAGGTACTTATTTATCTCTTAAAGAGCAAAATGCTGTTTTTCTAAGCTAACATGTTTTCATACGTCTAGACCCAGGTATTATCCGAGCCTCCATACTATCTCTTTCTCTTAATGTGAATATTTTCGAATAATTTAATCAGGTCTTATTAGTCATATTTAGTATTTCCTTAAAAAAGAAATAATCATAACTTTTAACTATATCAAATACTTTTAACCTGGACAAGATACCTGGTCAGTTTTGACATTTTGATAATTATATTCATTGTTCTGGTAGTATACCTTACGATGCTCATCGTAAGGGTTTTCCTTAACATTCTTAAAAATATGTACCCATTAAATTAAAACTTTGATTTTAAACCTAGCTGTAAAACACGTATAGTGATACAAGTTAGCCAGAGTCCTCGTGTAATAAAGCCTCTGTGATTTTTAAATACTAAAGAATGGTTTTTCTTTAGGGTTTTTTTTGTTACCCATTGAAGTTTTGGATTCCTGGAGTATTCAGGATTGTATTGATTACTTCTAGTTGGAAGTTATTAAGTGAAGTTTATGGTTTTTCCCCTGGCTATTGCAGTTGTTTTCCATAGGAGCGTATTTCCCCAGCGCATTCACCACCGGTTACTAGTAGCCCTTTGCATGTGAGGAAGAACCACCCTGCTGTATTTACAAAGAACCTAAATTAAATTTCCAAGTAAGATCTAACTAGTGTAACAAGGGATTTGGGTGTAGTATCATTACTTTACTAATTTAATCATATGTAATTGCTTTTTTTTTCTTTACTACAGTTTAAACTTATAAGTTTTCAAGTATTTCAAATTAACATTTCTCAAACTTTAAATATCTTGTTGGTTTATTTTATTATACTAGGTTGTTACCACCCAATCTCTTGGTATTTTTTTTAATCATCATTATTGATTTTTTTATATATATATATATATATATATATATATATATATATATATATATATATATTGATACCTGTTAAAATTTTCTTAAATATCTGATTACCTTTGGTATTCTAGTTATTGACATTTTTTTTTTGGTTACTTAGTAATTTAAGACATATAGCGGCACTTGTTAGCGACGTAACTTATGGTGTGGTTATTTACTTCCCAGTTGTGAGCTCTACGTGTGCACGTTGGGTAATAAGGGGGTTCCATAATAATAATAATAATATTAATACGTTTACGTATTAAACGTTTCAACTTCCAGTTTTAGGTTAATTATTTATTTATTTTATGCTATCGCATTTTTTTTACTGCCTAACAAGTTTATTCTTATATATATAACATAATAATAATTATAGTAATAGTGGTTTTAAATTGATTGTGCTCTTAAACCTTGGTTAATTGTTTTTAATTATTTTTTTTTATCTTCGCCTAATACTTAATAATTGTTACTCACCATTTATTATTTAATACTGATAAGTTATTTTTTTTATATACGTAACCAAATTTTAATCTACTCTTAGACAACTTTCTGACTTTTATTCTTGATTTTTAATTCTTTTGTAAACTCTTGACTGTCATATATTTTTTTAAACTTTTTAAGATTATTGTCCTGATAATAGGCTACTAGTGGCACATAAAAAACAAACTTTAAAATAAATTTGGAACTTGCTTCAATTTTGTGGTTTTCCTTACTTCACAAGGCTACCTCCTTCTTAGATTTTCAGGAACATCTGAGGACCTTCTAACTTGGGTTTACGGTTGTCATTGTCAAGTTAGTGGCGCCCTAGGTATCCGGAGTTAGTTTTTAAACGAACCTCCCCACGCCGACTTGAGTTGTCGGAGCACAGTGTTGCGTAACCGTTGTCTAGGAAGGGTAAGTTGTGGAGCTGAAGCAGTTGTGATTAGCAGAAGAGAATAAAACGCAACATTTTGGCGCCCAACGTGGATTTTTGGCATTTTTTTCAAAAAGAACTTGGTGTTTTTTTTATGGTTTGTTTTTTTGGTTGTTATACTTGGATTAGGATCAAGGACAATAACAGTGGCATTCTTCCTATAACTATTGACTTTTGCAATTGTTTACTTTTTTTAATTTTACAATTTTCTCGATTTTTTTTTTATTCAGCATTTGCGATCCATTCTCGTTTATTGATTTTGCGCCTGTCGGTCTACTTTCTTTTTTGGTTGGCGGTTTATAAGTGATTGCTTAGTGGGAGTTAAGGTTTGACAGTGATTGGTGAGTTTTATTGGGGAACACAAACCAGTCTTGGATATTTGTTTTGACGGTGTTTGTGATTGGTTGGTTTATTTATAACTTATCATCATGTCACGCAAGATTCATGCCAATAGATTGGCTCAGGATGAGCTCACTTATGAACTCGCTATCAGAGGGATTGCACAAGGTAACTGTGAAGACATGAGGCATCAGTTAACTTTGGCAATGCGAATGGAGAAGAACGGAGAAAGCGTCAAGTATCCAGAGTATCCCTTCACTTTTGAAGAAGATGCTGAAGCTGTGGAGAAGAAAATCAAGGAGCTGGTTACTGCTGTTGAAGCTTTTTCTGGTACAAAGAAGAGTGGTGATTATAAGAAATATCAAAGCAAGTTATCCCACATATTGAACCGACTAGACTACATGGATGCAGGATCTGATCAACAAAAGAAGAAAATTAAATCGGAATTTATGGCCAAGACGCTGACCTTACTGAGGAAACTAGATGATGTATCAAGCGGAGTCGAAGAGAGGCAGGCTATCCCTCCTGGATTGGCAATGTTAGAGTCAGAAGCCGGTGGATCTGGAACTGTACACATATCTTCAGATGATGATGGGTCAGATGACGAGCAAAGTTTTCATGCAGCTTTGCCTAGAGTTGTTAATTCTTCTATGACAAGTACAACTATTCGTTCAGTTCACCCTAGCAAGTGGAACCTAAATTTTGTTGGTGATAAGAAAGGACTTTCCCTAAGTGCATTTTTGGAGCGGTGTGAAGAACTTCGTGTAGCGAGACATGTTTCCAAGGACGTTTTGTTGGAATGCGGTATTGACCTGTTCAGCGGTAAAGCCTACCAGTTCTACCTAGCCTATCGAGGCGAAGTTACGACATGGGACGAATTTTGTGATCTTCTACGTGAGGAGTTCCAGCCTTGCGACTACAACGAAAAACTTTTCGAAGAAATCCGCCGTCGAACTCAAGGAACAGGTGAAAGTATTGGTATCTACTTAGCAATTATGCAGGGTTATTTTAAAAGGCTGACATGCCCTATTTCAGAAGAAGCTAAGCTTAAAATCTTGCTTAAGAATTTGGCTCCATTTTATCAGACTCAGTTAGCCCTGGTAGATATCACATCTATTGGACAACTTAGAATGTTGGGTAGACGTCTCGAAGAACGACGTGAAGCTGTGGAAAGTTATGCACAACCATCAAGGCGAGGAGTTGTTTTGGAACCTGATTTAGCATACGTGGAGGAAGAAGTTTCAACAATTAGACTGAGTGATTCTAGACGTGAGGTTAAAGAAGAAGAAATTATTTGCTTTAGGTGCAAGAAGCCTGGTCACCGTGCTGTCGGATGCGCTTTGCCAAGACCCAAGTACTGTTTTAGATGCAAGAAGGAGGGTGTAACATCGAAGACATGCCCTAATTGTCGTCCGAAGTCGGGAAACGCCGAGCGGCGCTCCTAGACATTCGCCCTTGTGTAGAGAGCGCAGAAAACTTGAAGATTCGACCTATCCTCGATTATGTGCTGGAGCATGCGCAGAATGATGAACGGCCGTATCTTAAAGTTAATATTTTGGGCAAAGAAGTTCTTGGACTTCTGGATTCCGGTGCATCGCGAACTATTATTGGAGGCTCTGGCTGGCAATTGCTGAAAACTTTATCCTTAAAATTAAATACGAATGAAACTCCGTTATGCAAGGTGGCAAATGGAAATCGTTGTCAAAGTATTGGAGTATGTGAAGTTCCAATGAGAGTTAAAGATCGAGTTCGTATCATCAAGACTATTGTTATTCCAGACCTACCTCATACTTTGATTTTGGGAGCAGATTTTTGGCGTTCTATGGGTATCGTACCTGACCTTAGGCAAGACGAATGGTGTTTTTCTAACCTTTCAGAAGTTGCTTCCCTTGACATATCTTCGGATAACGTATTAACCTCTGAACAGCAGGAAGAACTTACGAAAGTGGTTGAACGAAATTTCGAACTTATGGGAGACAAGTTAGGATGCACAGATAAGGCAGAACATGTCATCGTCACCAAATCAAGACCAATCAAGCAACGTTATTATCGTGTTTCACCGGTTATGCAACAACACATAGACAAAGAGCTGGATGAGATGTTAAAACTTGGAGTTATTGAGCCTTCAAAGAGCCCTTGGTCATCTCCTATTGTAATGGCAAAGAAGAAAGATGGTTCGTTGAGATTATGTATTGACTTTAGAAAATTAAATTCCGTCAGTGAACGTGATAGCTATCCATTGCCGCAGATTAGTGACACTTTAGACAAACTTAAGTTTGGGAAATATCTTACCAGCTTGGACATTAAATCGGCATATTGGCAAATACCTATGGCTGAAACTTCTAAACCATATACAGCGTTCACAGTACCAAATAGAGGCCTTTTCCAGTTTAATCGATTACCTTTTGGTCTACATAATGCCCCAGCTACTTGGCAACGCCTTATTGATAATGTTTTGGGAGCCGATCTAGAACCCTATGTTTTCGTGTATTTGGATGACATCGTTATTGCAACGCCTGATTTTGAGACCCACTTAAAAGTGTTGGAAGAAGTTTTTAGGAGGCTGCGTGATGCTAACCTTACAGTCAGTCGAGAAAAGTGCCAGTTTTGCAAACCTCGTATGAAATATTTGGGCTACGTCGTGGACAAGAACGGTTTGCATACAGATCCAGATAAAGTCAGGGCAATGTTGGAGATTCAAGCACCTCGAAATGTGACGGAAGTCAGAAGAATTGTGGGAACGTTTTCCTGGTATCGTCGTTTTATTAAAGACTTCTCGTCTGTCATTGCGCCGATAACTAACTTGTTAAGAAAATCTAGGAAGTTTGAGTGGACCGAAGAATGTGAATTATCTTTTAAGAAGATTAGGGAGTGTTTAGTTCAATCCCCAGTACTTTCGTGTCCGGATTACTCTTTACCTTTTGTAGTCCAATGTGACAGTTCAGGCTATGGTATAGGCGCTGTTCTTACTCAACCCCATCCAGATGGTACCGAGAGAGTTGTTTGTTATCTAAGTCGTAGTTTAACGAAGCAAGAGCAAAACTTTTCAACGACTGAGAGAGAATGTCTTGGGTCCTCTGGTCTGTAAATAAATTGCGACCCTACCTAGATCTTGTACCTTTTTCTGTTATAACGGATCACTATTCCCTAGTATGGCTGCAGAACATGAAGCAACCTACTGGTCGATTGGCTAGATGGCAAGTACAACTCCAACAGTACGACTTTAAGATCATTCACAGGAAAGGCAAAGAACATGTTGTGCCGGATATGCTGTCCCGAGCAGTCCCTAAACTTGACACCTTAGATACTGGTGTGCCCGATGTTTTGGATAAGTGGTATAAGCTGATGCTTGGCAGAGTTCGATCTAAACCGTTGAAGTTTCCTGCTTGGCGTGAAGGAAGTGGTAAACTATGGAAATTTGTTAAAAGTGATTATCCACATCTCAGACCAGAATCAGACAACTGGAAGGAAGTAGTACCCAAGGAAAGGAGACGTGAATTAATGGCGACCGCTCATGAACCACCAACATCTGGTCACATGGGGGTTTACAAAACATTTAGTAGGCTTGCCGAGAAGTTTTATTGGCCCAAAATGAGGTATGATGTGGCTCGTTATGTCAGTCAATGTGAGACCTGTATCATGCATAAGAAACCTCAGGGACTTCCAAAGGATAAAATGGTATCCAATCCAAAACCAAACGAACCATGGGAAGTTATTTCTACAGACCTATTAGGCCCTTTACCAAGATCAAAGAAGGGTAACACATTTATCCTTGTAGTGACTGATTATTTGAGCAAGTTCAACTTCGTAATTCCACTTCGGAAGGCAACATCAGAGACAATTGCTCAGCGCATAGAGAGTACTGTTTTCCTAATGTTTGGTGTTCCACGTACCATCCTGTGTGACAATGGACCACAGTTCCGAGGTCGACCGTTTCTTCGACTTGCAGAGAAATATAATTGTAAGATTAGATTCAACGCAAACTACCATCCTCGCGCTAATCCAACAGAGCGGGTGAATAGAACTTTGAAGACTATGTTAAGTATTTATGTCTCAGACAACCACCGAGACTGGGATGTAAATATTGATCAAGTTGCTTGTGCTTTAAGAACGTCCACTCACGAGACCATGAAGCTTAGTCCCTATTTTGTAATATTTGGTCGGGACATGATACTATCTGGAAAGGATTATATTAAGAAGGAAATTCCAGGCGTAGAGTGTAAAGTTGGAAAGGACCCTCAGATCCGGTCAGAGCTTATGAAGAAGGTATTTGTTGATGTCAAGACTCGGTTGGAGGCTGCAGGCAAGAAGAGTGCCGATAGATACAATCTACGTTGCCGACATGTTGAATATCTTCCAAATCAGATAGTTTACAAGAAGAACTATGTGTTATCGGACGCCGCCAAATATTTTTCCAAGAAGTTGGCTCCTGAGTATGTTGGACCGTTTAGTATCAAAAAGAGAGTGTCGCCGTGGACATATGAATTGCAGGACAAAGACGGAAATTCCAAAGGAATTTGGCATATCAAGGATTTGCGAGAACCGCCGTGTGTTGAAGACCAGTCGTTGTAATTTTTCGAGTTACGACGCCCTGCAGGGTGGGCGATCAGTGAGGTGTAGGCCTCTGACTTGGCGCGAAACATGTCAGGGGAGTATTCTTCATTGGTGGGAAGAATAGCTTTGCACCGAGGACAAGGTTGTGGTATAAATCCACTAAGTGCTATCTTAGAGTTTTGTCATTCTATTAGATCTGGAAGACTTTGGAGGTTAATTTTCAATTAATCCTCTTGGCTGGTTGCATCGGCTGGTACATTATTTTGATCTGGATATTTCTGTTGTTGTTCTGTTAGGCTCAGTTTGGTAGTTGAATTTAATTTTGTCATGCAATTGCCATAGATATGATGTAGTATTGAAATCGTATATAGGACTTCTTTTTTTATTGCCACAACATTGTGGTTGGTTTAAAGTTTCTTGATTTTTGTTTAAAGGGCTTAGTGGTGGTGTATCCTTCGGATGTCGCTTTTGACGCTCCCCGCGGTATCCCATGATACCTCGGAGAGCAGACTGAAGAAGTGGTCACACGTCGGGGGGTGTGGTTTGGTGTAGCGACCCTAATGTGGCGTTACTTAAGCTGGGCCATGCTACTGCGTTGGGACTCGGTCTTCTTCGGCCTAGTAGATTGCGGCAGATCGTCGGCAACACCCCATTCGGGGTACCCTCTAATTATTTTTGTTTTTTTGCTTATTACCCATGCTATGCATGTTTCAGTGAGGGTGGATACTATAATTCATCCCCAATTGTTTGGTGGACTTTTGGTTTTTTTTTTTTTTTGATATATAGTTGGATTTTTATTTTTTTTTCTTTTCCTCCTTTCAGGGTATACCCCGTGAGAGGGCATTTCCGGTTTCTTTGGGAGCCTTGGAGGTGTTTCTGTGGATCTGTCAGGGTGAGACTAAGACACGAGGTTGCTCCATGCTGATTGGATGTCAACGCAGTTTTAGTATAGCACCGTTAAACATCGCATTCGTATTTTTTGCTTGGGATTATTCACCATCCTGACAGTCCAGGGAGGCGACTTCATTCCTTCCGGGGTCTCCGGGAAGGTTTTGCTCGTGGGATATTCTCTGAAATATCTTTATTTTCTTTTAGTTGATTTATTGCGTTAATAATGGAAATGCTTATGTATAAAGTCTGAGTTGACTAAGCCTTGTTTTGTCTTGTAGGTAGTTTTTTTTTGTTGGAAAAGGAAGGCTTGTAAATTGACCAATGGTGGTCAATTTTTTTCAGGAAAAGGGGGGAAATGTTACATTAAATTTTCAATCCATTAATGTAACATGTGATTTACTAGTACTTACTTCAGTTGCAAAATATATGCATGGTAATGTACGCATACCTGTTTCGACACCTCATTCTTTAAGATTAGTCTGTTGTGAATTTAGGCCGTGCGACTTGGCTAGATAAAGCTCTTATTGTTTTTACACCTGGAAAGGCTTGATTTGTCCTCTAGTTCTTTTATTTTGGGACTCCAGACTAAAATTCAATATGCACCGGAGATAACATTAACCTAAAAACAGAAGTATATACTTGCAGGTTATACACTCATGAACTGTAGGCATATCAGGCGTTTTGTTCATCCATATTTCATTCATTATTTCCCTTTTATTGGACATTTTAAATGGTATTTCGTTTATTTAATGCCTAAAACTTTTATTGTTTTGATTTGTACGTCAAAACTAACCTGTCAGCTGATAATCTTCTTTTTCCCTTTTTGACATGGGGTTTGGTTTCTTCTTTAATATTGTTGGCGGTTAGAACGACCAGTCATGTCCCAAATTATATTGAGGGTTACTAGATCATATTCCCTCTCTTTCTTTCTTTCCGGCTCGTGAGGTCGTTTCAGTCTAACACATAAAAGGTGGTTCAGCTACAGGTGGGTCCACAATGTATTGGGTAATTTGCGTGAAATGCGACAAAAACACCGGATTGAATTTTAATGTTGTTGTTTTACGGCCAAGTTGGTTAATGAGGGATGTTGTTTTAATTACAGTGTGTACGGAATGCCATGTTTAGTAGTTTTGTTGCTGGTTTTACATATTTCTCCCCAAGGAAATAATAATACTGTCGCATGAGGATTGCCACTTTGTGCATGCATCCTGACTGAGTAGGCGAGCCTTAAGGTTCGGTAGATTGAAAAAAAATACGTGTCTTCCATAAAACTAAATTTTCCTCTAAGGAAGGCCTCTTTTACTTTCTAACTCTTGAACGAAGTGTAGTGCGAAGTTTATTCTTTCCAATTTAATTTTTGGTTTTAAACCAACCTTTTAAAAGGGATTCGTTGGAAGATAAACGTTTTAAGTGTTTCTGAAGTCTGGGTTGGTTAACGTAGTATATTTCCAAATGGATTTGGTTGGAGATTGCGTTTGAGTCCAGAAACACGTGCCATTTGATTGGATTTGGGCACTACTGGATGGTTTTTGGAGCTTGTTGAAAGAAAGGGGGCACTTCCATTTGTAAATGTTATTTTCGTAAAAACCCTAGCTGTAGAGGTAAGGCGATGACTTTATACATATCTTTCTTATGAATTTTGAGTTTAGTGAACATGCTTTTAATAGCGAGGTTATGGCTGACTTTTTTTGTTTAAATTAAGCTGTTATCCATTTTTATTCACCAGTAAGGTACTTATTTATCTCTTAAAGAGCAAAATGCTGTTTTTCTAAGCTAACATGTTTTCATACGTCTAGACCCAGGTATTATCCGAGCCTCCATACTATCTCTTTCTCTTAATGTGAATATTTTCGAATAATTTAATCAGGTCTTATTAGTCATATTTAGTATTTCCTTAAAAAAGAAATAATCATAACTTTTAACTATATCAAATACTTTTAACCTGGACAAGATACCTGGTCAGTTTTGACATTTTGATAATTATATTCATTGTTCTGGTAGTATACCTTACGATGCTCATCGTAAGGGTTTCCCTTAACATTCTTAAAAATATGTACCCATTAAATTAAAACTTTGATTTTAAACCTAGCTGTAAAACACGTATAGTGATACAAGTTAGCCAGAGTCCTCGTGTAATAAAGCCTCTGTGATTTTTAAATACTAAAGAATGGTTTTTCTTTAGGGTTTTTTTTTTGTTACCCATTGAAGTTTTGGATTCCTGGAGTATTCAGGATTGTATTGATTACTTCTAGTTGGAAGTTATTAAGGAAGTTTATGGTTTTTCCCTGGCTATTGCAGTTGTTTTCCATAGGAGCGTATTTCCCAGCGCATTCACCACCGGTTACTAGTAGCCCTTTGCATGTGAGGAAGAACCACCCTGCTGTATTTACAAAGAACCTAAATTAAATTTCCAAGTAAGATCTAACTAGTGTAACAAGGGATTTGGGTGTAGTATCATTACTTTACTAATTTAATCATATGTAATTGCGTTTTTTTTTTTCTTTACTACAGTTTAAACTTATAAGTTTTCAAGTATTTCAAATTAACATTTCTCAAGACTTTAAATATCTTGTTGGTTTATTTTATTATACTAGGTTGTTACCACCCAATCTCTTGGTATTTTTTTTAATCATCATTATTGATTTTTTTATATATATATATATATATATATATATATATATATATATATATATATATATATATATATATATATATGTATATATATATATATATTTATGTTAAAATTTTCTTAAATATCTGATTACCTTTGGTATTCTAGTTATTGACATTTTTTCTTTTTGGTTACTTAGTAATTTAAGACATATAGCGGCACTTGTTAGCGACGTAACTTATGGTGTGGTTATTTACTTCCCAGTTGTGAGCTCTACGTGTGCACGTTGGGTAATAAGGGGGTTCCATAATAATAATAATAATATTAATACGTTTACGTATTAAACGTTTCAACTTCCAGTTTTAGGTTAATTATTTATTTATTTTATGCTATCGCATTTTTTTTTTACTGCCTAACAAGTTTATTCTTATACATATAACATAATAATAATTGATAGTAATAGTGGTTTTAAATTGATTGTGCTCTTAAACCTTGGTTAATTGTTTTTAATTATTTTTTTTCTATCTTCGCCTAATACTTAATAATTGTTACTCACCATTTATTATTTAATACTGATAAGTTATTTTTTTTTATATACGTAAACCAAATTTTAATCTACTCTTAGCACAACTTTCTGACTTTTATTCTTGATTCTTAATTCTTTTGTAAACTACTTGACTGTCATATATTTTTTTAAACTTTTTAAGATTACTGTCCTGATAATAGGCTACTAGTGGCACATAAAAAACAAACTTTAAAATAAATTTGGAACCTGCTTCAATTTTGTGGTTTTCCTTACTTCACAAGGCTACCTCCTTCTTAGATTTTCAGGAACATCTGAGGACCTTCTAACTTGGGTTTACGGTTGTCATTGTCAAGTTAGTGGCGCCCTAGGTATCCGGAGTTAGTTTTTAAACGAACCTCCCCACGCCGACTTGAGTTGTCGGAGCACAGTGTTGCGTAACCGTTATCTAGGAAGGGTAAGTTGTGGAGCTGAAGCAGTTGTGATTAGCAGAAGAGAATAAAACGCAACAGAGCTGCTAGAAAGATAAAGGTCTATAAAGCCTGGTTTAATGCCTTAAAAAACAATTTAATCCTAAACAGTGATAATGATTTAACTTCGTAGGCGTTACATTTGGGAATGCCATTAAATAAGTGCATTAACACATCACATCTAAGCTTGGATTTCATCTTTAAACCAAAAAGTGTTGTTTCCTTCTAATCCATAAATATTATATTCTGTATGTATGAGATCTGACCTATTCTTACAATTAAGCTCTCCCCTATTTTCATCGACAAGTTGGATGGAAACTGTCTCTTAATATATGTTTTTTATGACTTTTGCTCTGAAGAATTAGCCAACATAAATTGACAACACCTGGTGAAGCCTCACATTGTGCGTTTTTTATTGCTAATAAGCTCAACCTTTGGAACTTGCTGCCTGCAGAGGTTTTTTTTTATCTTGGGACAGTCATCGAAGGCTGATGCCTAAGCACTAATTTACCGTGGGTGTCTTCAGTGTGGTGAGAGGGAGTTTGTTCACACGGGACTTAAATTTTTGGAGATTGGGAGAAGGAAAAACTTCTGCGGGCAGCAGGTTCCATAGTCTTGACACTCTAGGGATGAAGGAACGAAGAAAGCGGGAAGTTCGGGGCCTCTCTAACTGAACTGTAAAAGGATGCATAAAAGTTGCACTACGTGTTGCTCTGTTGGGAGCTGCCAGAGAAGAAATTACACTGGCCAATTCCTCCGAGCAGAAGCCGTGAAAATACCTATAGAAGAGCGACAGATCCCCTACAGCTCGACGGTGGGCAAGAAGAAGAAGCCTTTCTGTGAGCGTTGGATCATTAATAAGACGAACGGCTCTTCTTTGAATGGAGTCCAGAATGCTAAGTGTTGTAGGGGACGCCATTCCCCAGATATGAGAACAATATTCTAAAGAGGGTCTGATTTGGGATACATACAGAGTGTACAGATTGGAAGAAGAGAAATATTTTTTGGCTCGGAAAAGGAATCCAATCTGCCTGCCTGCCTACAGAGGTCTTTTACTTTTTGGATTGTCTTTCTAAAATAAGTGCACCCTGTATAATTGCATATAACCATAAAACACTTTTTGCCTTTACTAGTAATTAAAAATAATGAGAGTTTTTCAGCTCATTTCCAGCTTTTCTTATTAACTACGATCGAAATATCTCTATATTTATAGACTTTTCATTTTCTATGTATTTCTACTTCTTTATTTAATGGATAACAAGTTATTCATTAATTGCATCGTTAATTGAGTATAAAAATAAATTAATTGTAGTAATTTAACTAGTTTAACTATTCAATGAATAACGTTATTACTAATGAGGGAATTATTACATTATCCCGATATATTATGTTGCGATAAAATTATATATAGTGTGTCCACTTAAGTTGGCAACATATGGGAAACTTTTTTATTATTAATTTTACGAAAAAAAGTTATTCTCCATAAAATCTCCTGCATGCTCTAAAAACTAAAATACAGTCATTAAATTTATTAATTAATTTTTTTCAATCCTATACGAGGTAAGTCAAAAAATACGAATTTTAGTCGTAATTTTTGTAGTAGTAGTGGCGTAAAGTACCTTTATATTTAACAATATCAAAAATTGTAATTATAAAAAGTTGTTCGGAATTAAAAATTATGTTTAAATATGCAGTTACATTTTTTTATTATATATTTTTTTTATTTCTCAAAACATCTCAACTCGAACAACAAAAATTTAACTGTAATTATTGTACATGTAATCTAGGATGCTCCGACAAGAAATGTCAGAGAGTAATTTTTGTACATATATTCTAGGATGCTTTGACAAGAAATACTTGACAGTGGCATTCAAAACATGAG
>JAHBCN010000176.1:0-152500 GCA_019359885.1 Listronotus oregonensis
GTTAAGTTTACTACCCTTGAGTCAGATGTATGATGTATATTGTTATAGGTGTGATTGTTATTCAGAAATAGTGAACACTTTTTTTAACGTAAGCGCTCTTATCGAATGTGTATCTTAGGATTAGGTGTGTACAAAAAGTGTAAAATTATATAAACTATTTCTAAATAACAAACTGACCTTATACATTGATGTTTGTCGGAGAATTTGTTTTATTTGCGAAGAATTTCTTCCTCTACAAGAGCTTATAGGCAATGCGGGATTTAAAGCGGAAACTCTAGAATTTCAGGCTGGGAACTGGTACCGATGTCTTTTAAACCATAGTCTACAATGATTTTGATCCAAATCACCTTGGAATTCCAGTATCATTAATCTCTTTTACTGATGCTGGATTCTGTTCGCTATAGAATTCCACAAGTAGTAAAATTTTATAGGAAATAAATTGATAAAACTCTGCATGGTAATAGTGAAACAAGAACAATAAATTCTACTACAGAATTCTGTTAAGGCGCGTACAGACATAGATCAAATCTTCGTTTCGCAACATCGTCGCGCAACAATTTTTTGTTACGCATCGAAGTTCGGTGTTTCGATAAATTATTGTGTAACAAAACAACGTCGTATAACCTATAGCAGAACATTCTGACGTTCCATATTTTTCCATGTACCATTTTAATTAATAAAAATAAATGTATTGGCGCGCTCTTGTTACGCATTCCCGTCCAAACTTGCAAACAGACGACGCAACATCAGCCCATATCATCTCTTTGAAGTGACGCTGAAAAACCGACAACTGATGGGACGCCGTGATGTTCCGATGTTACCGAGTTACGCTGTTACGATGTACCGTCGCTGATCAACAGCCTGTTGATCAGCGCCGGATTTAGACTTGCTTTGCTTTGCTCTCCCCTTTCCAGACACACGTTGTTATCAACGTGGCTTTCCCAGGCTTTGTACGTGGAACTTCTGGATAGTCGGGCTCTGTAGCCCCCAAAAATTCCGAACTTTTCAAAAACTTAAATTCTCAAAATTTTCCAAAATATTTTCTTATCGATGCAAGGCACAAAAAATGGACGTCCGACCAGGAAGACTGCTATATACTGGTATCGCGCATAACCGTTTTCTGTCAGTACTGCTCCTTCCTGCTGAGCGCGCAACCATCTTCCGCCATTAGGAAAATTCCTCGTGCGTGGGGCTCCCAGAAAGAAACAGATATAGGAATCATCGCTCACAGCGCTTAGCCCCAGAAGAAGGACTCCATAGTTTGGCTTGAGTTTCTTCTTGATCCCCGATAGTAAAAGCCGTTGATACAGCTCCTTCAGCCGCCTTCCCGGAAAAAACTATGTAGTTTTTTTATCGCGAGCACTTCACTGATCGGAGGTCAAATAGGAACTGGGATTTAGACTTCGGCGGCCCATAGGCAGAGCATGTGGTGGAGGCCGTCAAATCGTTTGTGGTTAACTGTTTAAAGTTTCTATTAATGTCAAGTTAAAGAAGAAAGCAACCAAATAAGTTGGCTAACATAGAATTTATTCAAAATTAAACTAGAGGTACCTACAAGCTAAATTATTTTTCGTCTGATCTTCACATTAATAAACGTATCGATAATATCGTCGAAGTCTATTTCCCTCAAAACATCAGTTTATTTAATTACTTAATTAATACACCTATTCTGTTGACGTTTGATACTCAACAATTTATGCAATGTTTATGTTTATACAAAAAACCAGTTTATTCATGTCGAGCGAAGTGCATACATAGGCGTCGCGCGCTTGGGCGGGTGGTGCGGCCGCGGCGGCGGGCTGCAGTACTTTTTTCATATATAGAGGAAGCGAGACGCCGCTCTATAGCTTCATAAACGCGTCTCACTCGCTTTCTTAATTGGAAAAGTTCTGCTTTTTAATTATAAAAATGGTGCGCGCGCCGTGTGACACGCTATTTTTCGCTGTTGCTATTGGTCTAGCGCGGCGCGGTAAAATGCGCGAAAGGCGCCATTTGTGTTCATATTTCGTGCTGCTTGATCTCGAAGATTTTTAAATGTTAACTTTTTTCGCTCAAAGAAAAAAACAAGTTTTTCGTCCAACTATTTGTAACAAAACTTATTTTTTTTGTTTCTACTAAGCCTATATCGATTTAATTTTTTTTGTGGTGGGGTGGTGGCCCCCTTGTAGTGGCGGCTCATAGGCAACTGCCAGACTGCCAGCAACTGCCCATGTTGCCTATGCTTAAATCCGGCACTGCTGTGGATAAATCGCATCGCTGACATCTATGAGACAAAACCAAACTAAACTAGAAATACGTATTAGTAACTTTCTTCGAGGTAACTTTCTATTTATAGATTTGCAAGTTGGTAAGAAGTATTGATATAATACGTACATATATGACATATTTATACTCATGTTATTCAAAACAACGAATATTAATTTCAATTAATTTGTGTAATTCAGTTGGTAATAAACCCAGGATTAAATTGCACAGCACTCATCAAAATGAGCAAAAAAGGAGGTTCTGGAGTAGAAATAGCACCTCTAAGGCCACTTGGGGATTTTTTGCTAGAGGCAGCTAGGTTCCAGATACCAAATTTTAAAGATTTGGAGAAATGGGGCAACAGAGTCACCAGCAATTTACTTTACTACCAGACAAATTATTTTTTGTTAGCTCTAAGCATATTTGTAATAGTCGGGTAAGTAAAAAAATATCATTTTTTACAAAATTTTGTAAATCTCTTTTTAGGGTTATCCACCCAGCTCGAATGATCTGTGGATGTCTAGCAACAGCTCTAATTTTTGCAATATTTGTCTACGTTACAAACGAAAAGGCTTCGGCAGCTCATTTTAAGCAACAACACCCATTATTATCTTTGTTATTAATTTTTGGGGCTCTATATTTAATTGCATACATGTTCCAGAGCCTTCTTGTCTTTTTTTTGGGTATCTTGCTTCCCTTTGCAGGTAATTATATTGTTTTTCTTTTCAACAATGCTCTTTATGTGTGTATATGTATACATTCACACGCAAATGTATATATACACACAACCAAACTTATATGGAATCATCTATTATTTTTCATTATTTTTGAGATGTATGAACATTTTTGGTTTATAAATAAAACTCTGTCCTTACCAATGACTTTTAATGCAAAAAAAATTCATATATCAATAATACAAATTAATAAGGTTACAAAATAAACACATCGGTATTTTTGTTGGTTTCAGAATAGAAATGAGATTTAAAATTTTATTGGTCAAAAAGCAAAAACAAAAAATAAAATTGGTTATTTTAATAATCCGTGTTACCACCTCTATTCCTTATGCAAGCTTCAATTCACGTTGGCATGCTTCTTATTAAATTGTCAACACTGTCTTGGGGTATGTTTTCCCATTCTACTAACAGCTGCGTCAATAAGCTGTGCGTCATTTCCTGGATTGTTTTGACGTGCTTGAATCCTTCTTTTGAGCTGGTCCCACAGGTGTTCGATGAGTTTAGGTCTGGTGAACATGCAGGCCAGTCTAAAACTGTGACACCTTCCGTTTCAAGACATTCTCGAGCCACTCTACTGGCATGGGGAGGTGCATTATCGTGCATGAAGATAAAAATTATCCCCAATTGCAGCTCTCCAAAGCCTAACGATTGGTTCTAGCACTAAATCAACATACCTCCTACCCATTAAAGTTTGTTGAAGTAGTAACAATGGAGTTTTTGTTCCCAGCATAATACCTCCCCAGAACATTACAGTTCCTCCTTTATATCTTGGGACAGATTTGGCAGCCTGGAGTCTCGCTCGTCTTCCCTGGAGCTCTGAGAACCAATTCGACGGTCATCTGATCTTGGGCCAATTCTGGTCTCATCCGAAAAAAGAACATTTTGCCAATTCTCAATTGTCCAGTTTCGATGTTGAAGGCACCAATTTAGCCGGTCAATTTTATTTTGCCTAGATAACTGTGGGACCCTTAACTCTCTCCTACTGTACAACCCTCGAGCGCGAAGTCTTTTTCTAATGGTTTCAATTGAAACGTTCACACCTGTAGCTTCCAGAAGTTGTCGTTGCAGCTCTGGATGAGAAACACTGGGGTTTCTTCTAGCAATTTGGCACACAAAGCGGTCCTGTTGTTCAGTTGTGCCTCTCTGACGACTTTGTCTGGGCCTGTTTTTGAGAGTTCCTAGGTCCAAGTACCTGGCATGTGTTTTCGATACAGCACCCTGTGTAACGCCTACTATCTCTGCTACGTATCTTTGGGGCATTCCTTGTTCAATAAGAGCAACAATTTTTCCCCTCTGCACATCTGTGAGTCCAACATAAGGCATTTTTGTTTTATTTTGGACCGAAATAAAATTACCGAAGAATAAGTGATTTTACTACAGAAAATAATAAATCGTGGCAGTCGTTTCTCCTTTTTTATCAAATTTGTTTACAACAAAAAGCCTTATCTTAAAGTTGGATACCAAATTTTTTCCTTACAAAAAGTTAAGTCAGAAATAGAGGGTGATTCCATATAAGTTTGGTTGTGTGTATTTATTGTGTGACTTCACATATTTTAAAATTTTACATCTAAAAATAATCAAAACAGTAACTCCATTTTTTTTTATTCTTATTAAAAATATTTTTTTATAGAATTATCATTAAATATTTTAAACAATTGACGAAATAAAAATTTATTAACAACTAATAATATATATATTAATAATGAAGGATACAAAATTTAATTAGTTTGTGTCCATGGACTTTATCACTGGCATATGAGGTACGTTGTTTTCGTTTTGGATGCCAATATCAGGAATATTAGTTGTGTCAACGTCTTTTTCATCCAACCATATACAATCGTTATCATATATATATATATATTTATATATACCTATATATATATATATATATATATATATATATATATATATATATATATATATATATATATATATATATATATATATATATATATATATATATATATATATATATATATATATATATATATATATATATATATATATATATATATATATATATATATATATATATATATATATATATATATATATATATATATATATATATATATATATATATATATATATATATATATATATATATATATATATATATATATATATATATATATAAATTTAGTTTGTTGGCACTTATTTTGTTTTTTTTTTTTTTCTTTTTAGTTATATTTATTCATGCTTCTTTAAGGCTAAGAAATATAAAGAACAAAATAGTGAACAGAGTGGAAGTACTGGGATTAAAAAGTTCACCAATGGGGCTTTTTCTTGAAGAGATGGGTCTGGAAAGTGAGCTCTTTTGAGTCACTATGTGAAGTCCTCACAATATTTCTAATGCATATTTTTAGAAAGCTTCAAGATATTTGCAAGTTACCATCAGGAGAAATACCAAAAAAGGAAATGTTAATTTACCCTAAGAGTCATTAATACTTCAAGTATTTTATATTGTAGTTTGTAGCCTCAAATGTATTTTTCTAAAAGAGAATACTTAATTTTGTGTGATAACAACTTTAATTTTGTTAATATTGTAGCAGTAGCTAAAGTATATTTGCTTGTAAGTATATTTTTATTATAATTATTCTTATATGTAGCTCTGTAAAATGTATATTTACAAATTTTGATTTTTGATAAAATTTATTTTTTATTAGTCTAGTGAATCAAGTAATACGAAATTTACTCTATTTGCTCATATTATATCAAAGTTCATAATAAAATGCATTTATAAACGCTCAGTTTGTTTTATTTAATGACGTAAGCCACAAAGTAAAATACTTTGCCATTCGTTTCTTAATCTATATTACCATTTTACTAGTGTTGGGATTCGCTCGACTGAAAAAGTACTCGAGTACTCGATTATTAAAAAAGCCGTTATCACTCGATTATTGTAATGAGTACTCGAGGGATATAGACGAGTGATGAAAAATCGCTGACAAGTAACGGTAATCAAAATACCGATTGAGCGACATCTGTGCTCGCTCTTCTAAAAAGTGATATGGGATGCAATGCAGTATGGGTACTTATCCATATCCATTACACATCACTTGGGTGATAATTAACCTTGTCTAACCTATAATAAAGGATAAGGGATAATGATAGGTACATTACTTATTGTTAGTAAAAATTTAAATTTAATAATATAAGCATTTGCTACAGTGTTGGTAGGTACCCTTTATTTTGCATTACTTAACAAAAAATTTTAATTATACCGTGCGGTCAGGCCAGACCACATGTCTGATCAAGCCTCTGCAAGCGATACCTAACTCAAGCCTCTGCAAGCTATCACTAACAAACGATTTCGATTGTTTTGCGAGCGGTTTTGCTAATAGAGCAAGAGCCCACCGCAAAATTTGCTACGATCGCGCAACAGGATAAAATGTTTTTAAAATGATTGTATGCACAGTCCTCATTAACAAAATCCTTTTCTGTCTGGGTAGAGTCGGGTCTAAAAATAATTATATTTTTTTATGGTGAAATTTTTGGACCGTAACCGTCCCGGTAGCGCAACAGCTTCAAATTCTTCTTAAAATTTACTTTAAAGTTAGTAAACAAAAGTTCTGATGTTTTGACACAACCCTTTTTTCCATCTTTTTTGGCACGGTCATATACCTATCGCGCAACAGTTTAGATTTATCACTAAATTAAAGTTTAAACGTTCTTCTATCATAAAAAAATAAGTGCCACGTCTATGCCTGTTCAGATTACCTAGGAGGAGGTTTGATATTTTTTAATGTTTTGCTATTGTAACAATAACTTACTTATATCGTAGTAAAACAACCTGAGGAGCAATCAGCAACGAAGCAAGCGATGCCTAGCTCTGCTATTGTTATATGTGTAGGTACAGATACATAGAAAAAAAAAACTTATATGAACTAGATAAAATAGTTAAGCACTATAGGGACAGCCAAAACCTAGTATATCCAAAAGGTTTTACTAGAATTACCTTAAATAGCTTAGAAAAAAAGTTTATTCCAGTATATATCTCTATTTTGTTACAAAGAAAATAAAACTTCTCTTGTAGATAAATTTAAGTCTTATTAAAATATTATGCCATTTAAATAGGACACGTAATTTACCTGATGCAGTGAAAAGAGTTTGCAAAGGTATATAGGCCCATTTACCAATTCTCATCATCATCTATCGTAAAATATTTTACGAAAAACGACAAAAAAATTTGATTTCTCTTAACCTCCACCATGTTAGAAATCCCTAAAGCAAAAGATTTTATGTACAATTTATGTCACTTCAGTGTGGCAAAATGCTACTGAAGTAAATTTGTATCCAATTCTCACCTGAGCAAAGTGGCTGAACAGGGAATGATAATACGATTGAGCCTCTTGGGTTCCAACACCTCTATTAATTGAGGGTATAATTACGGTAGAACTAGATAACGCAGATCTTGATGAAATTGATAATGATGATGATGACTATGAAGATATTATTTTAACGAATGGGGTAATGATAACAATGATCATGACTATAACTATCACGATTAACGTGACGGTGATGATCATGATGATAATGATCCCGATGATATTATGACGTTTATTAATGATATTTGATAAAAAAAAATGTATATGCATGTTTAAGAATATGTTTAAGATATGTTCATTTTTATTTATTTCAATGTAATGTATATAAGAAAAAATCCATTGTATTATAAGTTTGTACTATGTTGAATGTTAATTAAAATAAATGGTGGAACTTCTTTTGAAATTATTGTGATTGTTCGTTAAATAATTATTTATTTATCTTTAAATTATTCCGTTGTAATATATTATTAAGTAAAGTTGTATTGTCAAATATGAAGTTTCCTGTCGGGTATTCTGAACAGGCATAGACGTGGCACTTATTTCTTTTTCTAATATAAGAACGTTTAAACTTTAATTAAGTATAAGCCGTTGCGCGATAGGTATTTAAACGTGCCAAAAAAAAAAGGAAAAAAGGGTTGTGTCAAAACATTAAAAAAGGGGTTTTATTATTTTTTCACTTTGTTCCACTTTACGGCGGATTTACGAATCTTAAAAAAAAACTTTTTGGTGTTAATTTTTATTTTGAAAATAAAAAAAATGGGTAATTTTCAAGTTTTTCGTCAATAAAATACATCCATTTATGTTTAGCAATTTCTAGTGATTTGTTTCATATTCTACGTGTAAAATCAAATGATTTAAAAAAAAATCAAAAATATCAATTTTTGGATTTTTTTTTAATCGAAAAACTGTCATTTTTAATTTTTTCTTAAATTATTCTGTTTTTGATAAACTTTAAGAATAAAAACATTTGACAACTCAAAAAAAAATTATCATGTTGATTTTACACCCCAAAAAATCGGAGCCCCACTAATGCATAATTACCATAACTTTTTTTTACTAACTTCAAAGTAAATTTTAAGAATAATTTCAAGCTGTTGCGCTATTGGGATGGTTACGGTCGAAAAATTCAGTAAAAAAACAAAATTATTTTTAGAACCGACTCTACCCAAGAAGGATTTTGTTAATGAAGACTGCATACAATCATTTTAAAACCATTTTATCCTGTTGTGCAATCGTAGCAAATTTTTGAGGTAGGCTCTTGGACTATAACGAGGTGGAGTCGAGTATTGAGCGAAAAAGAGATCACTTGATTATTTAAATCGCTCGTGTACTAACAACCAGGTTATAAAAGTAACTTTTATAGCCTTGTTGTGTAACAACACAAAACCAGTACCAAGTACTTGATCGGTATATGCATATGCTCGAAGGATGCTGCTTCATGGATGCTGCGATAAACCACAAACTTAAGAAATTTACCGTAAGATAGCACCAGTCATCATGGCAAGTTTTCTGACAGATGGTGCGGTTCGTGACAGACAAATTTGAATGTGAATGTGATTTTGTTTATAAAACAACACCAAAAAATAATTGTATCTTTTTACAAATTATGCTTTTTTATATTGTCAGAGACTGCATTATCGCATATAACTTAATATCCTTTCAGTGTTGTAAATAAATCTCACCACTCTCCTTAATTATCCTGAAATTTTTAAAGCGAAAGGTGCAAGAAACATTAAGGTTATAAAATAATATACACATTTTTACCGGTTTATTTAATTTTAGATGGCCGAAGCCCTACCGCCGCTGCAAGACAGGGCTCCCTTATACGATGCTATAACATGCGTTTTAAGCTGCGCATTAGAAAATGATAACGAAGTTCAAAAGCTGGCTAATGAACGAAAAAAAAAATTGGAGGTTATCGAAGGTAAGTAAAAGAATTAATTGTGTATTTCCCCATATCTACCCCTGGGAAGATACCGTAAATCGAGCTGTACGTGCCAGCAAATTGTTTAAGGAGGGCTTCTAAATTCATACAAAAGGAAAAATTAACATGGAAACTTTATGTTAAGGCAGTTTTATGACCTGTAACTAGTGTTCGCCTTGTTTATTTATTTATTTATAATACTTTTTTAGAGTACCCTTTAATTTTATGTGAAGTAATAGGTAGTAGAGAAGAGGCTTTGGCCGAAAGACACCTGGCTGGAGTATTTCTCAAAAACTACCTAGAAGAATTATACCTACACACTCGTGTAAATGCAGCCTTTTTTGAAAGGGGTATGGGAACAATTATAGCTCTTCAGCTGCTTGAATACTTGAATAACAGCAGATATTCAAAAATACGACAAATTGTAGCTTACAATATGGCTCTTTTACTGGCTATGGGATTTTGGGATAGTCTTACCCTGCAGCTGAATGATATGGTCAAAAGTGAAGACCCTGATATAATAAATAATGCCGTTTTTGTATTAACCCAAGCTATAGATGAAAAATTTTTCAGTACCCAAGAGGACTATAGGGTCGAACAGCATTGGTTTGATGTGCTTCTTGAAGTATTTAAAATGGTAAGTGTCTTAGTAGTTGCAATTTTCTTTAATGACTTCTGTCTTAATACAAAACAAATCTATGGTTGAATAATTATCATTATTATTACTAATTATACAATCAGTAAACATGGTTATGATTTGTTCTGTGGGAGTTTACATGCCGACTTGGAATTCTAAAGTTTATTTATTCAAAGAGGCCATGTCAGTCCACTATTCCACTGACAGTTTTATATTAAAAAAACATGCATTCCAGACTTGAATCCCAAAGCATTCTTACATCATGGCTTACATTTTCATAGGAAAATATATGTTTATAAATAATTTAATAATAGTGTAAAAGTGTGTGTTAAGGTTTTAAATATTATTCTATACCTGTGAATCAATCTAAATGTTTTATGTTTAACAATTAAAAGTGTTGCTGTTTTCATGGGTGCCTTGAATCATTTTTTTTTTTATGGTAAAAGGTATTGTTTTAAAAATCCCTTAAAAGTCTGTCACACAAAATTACATAAACAAATAAAACAAACAAGTTTTTTTTTAACCAAAAATACCAAAAAAAAAAATTAATAAGCAAATTGTCTGCAAATGCCCAACAGTTACTAAAATGGCATCGATCGGCAGTGGGATATGCGGTTATGAAATTTTATTTATTTTAAATAATATATGGGATGCCCCATTTATCATTGATTGCAAGTTTCAGGATATCGCGCATTCTGTTGTATAAAACCATTTTTAATATTAGTTATTTTCGTTAATATATAAATAATATAAATATAATAATAATTTTATTTCCTTATTAAAAAGTAACCTAACTAACCATAACTTCTAAGAATACAGAAACTAAGCTATTCCCTTTTAGTTTTGTGTAAAAACTTCTTGCCGAAAAATAGAAAATCATATTCCTTAAAATTTTGTGATCCAAAAAGAAAATATTTTAGCATTGTTACGATAAAATCCTGAAAAGAATAGAATAAAATAGCATGGTAATTTATGTGTTCCAAATTTCTAAACAGAATTTTGCATTTATAAATACCTCTTTGGAGGTGTGGAACGTGTCACGTGATTGAAACTTATGCTAAATAAGATTAAACTTTTATTTAATAAATAATGAAAAATCTTTATATGTATATACAATAACGAGTTTTTAAAATTTGACATATATTTTATCCCAGAATCGAAGTTTTCTCTTGTGTCATAAAAATAATTTATGAGCAAAAACTGTTTAGCTTTACGTAGGACTATCTTATCATTTTTACTACCTAAGACCCTTTTATGTGCGGTAGAAAAAAAATCCCTTTCTCTTACTTTTAAAGCTTTAATAGTAGTAAAAATTATTGCCTTTCAGCAAAACATTCGCTCGGAAACCAGACTCAACACAATCCATCCAATGTTCGTAATGATGAAATACGTCAGACCACACTCAAATTATGTGCCAGAATGTTGGACCAAGCTGTCTGAAGAGTTTGAAAAAGCATTAAACGAGCCCTATTCACCTTCATCAGATTTCCAATTCAAAAGTGAAATCTTACAGTGCCTAAACGACAGTACCGACGAATTTAGCGAATATTGTAATATTTTTGTACCGTCAAGTCTACCAGCAATTGGCAATTTGTTGACTGTATGTTGCGAGCAATATAAAAAAATCGTTAGGGGCAGTGACAAGGCACCGAGAGATCCCTGTGAGGAGGATGAGGAAAACCCGACGAATTTTTATGAGCTCGTAGACTCCATTTTGGAATTAATTTACTCTTTAGTTGACATGAACTATTTTGACGTACTTATCGATGATCTTGATAACCTTCTGTATTGTATCTTTGTTTTTATGGCTTGTCATGATGATATGGAAAGGGTTTTGTTCGTGGACTTATTGGAGAAAGATCATCATTGGACAATAAGAGATGTCTGTTGTCAGATTATTACAGTAAGTTGTAAATTATTAGTTAGATCCATAACATAGGAGTTATTTATGTAGTAATATTTATGTAAATTTAGGTAGTTTAGTTCTTGATAAGAACATTTAATAATATTTAAAAAAAAAATAATGAACGTTGCAAAAGAGGTAATTTGAGATAAAGCATTTTTTATATTTAAAACTTATACAGATGGATTAAAAAACTTTCTAAAACATTAAAATTTCTGTGGCAGCTACTTATTAATTTATTTATTTGTTTTATGGGTGAAAAACAGTGAAGGTCGACGGTTTGGCTGGTAAAAAGGTTTTCTTAAACACAACAACTATACCTTAATAAAACCAAAAGTTGGTAATGTAAATTTTAGTGAATAGTTTTTACCTACTACTTAATTTGGGTTATTTTTATTTTTCTTCAGTGACTGCTTTTTTCTTTCTTTGGTTGCTTTTTCGGTATTTTAGCTGCTTTTCTGATACTCACGCCATTCGTTCTTTAAAAAAATACTGCTCCGGTAAATTCTTACTAAAACTAAAAATAACCAACAGTCCTAAATTAACCACGCGACTCCAAGACGGGAAGACCATCCGCGGTAAAACTGGAACCTCAGCATATTTCCACTTACGACGGCAAGCGACATTTTCTATTAATTACCCTATTTAGACCCAAAAATGGACTTTCATCGTTTTTTTTTCCGCCGACTCATCATTTCTTACAACTTTTCCATATGTCACTTTTATTTCACGTGTTTTAAATAACTTTTTGGGCATAATTTACGGTGATTATTTATTTATTTATAATACAAACTGTTATAAGTTTGGATACATAAATTTGATTAAAAATATGTTAATTTGGCAAAAAAAAATAGGATTTGATATAACAATAAAAGAAATTCTTGCTTAAGTATTTTTCCTGACAGGACTCCATAACAATAGCTACAGCGATGCTAGTGAATGCCGTATTTTTTACAAATATATTGAAATTTATTCATATTTGGCCACGTGTATCGTTGTTACTGACGATATGTGATTTGCCGATTTTTTGTTTACATTAAGGCGATGTTTTCACACTCACAGACCCAATTCCGAATTTTATGTAAAACGATGGTATAAGAGAAAATTTCTTGAAAAAAGAGTCACTGATAGTTTTAACAAAACGAATGTTATTTATCATAAAAATTTAAAATATTTTGGCGAATATTACCGGTAATTTACGATCGATGGTAAATAGTAAGACATTTTAAAATAAAGACCAGAGCTGGGATTCTGTAAAAATATAAGGAAAGAGAATGTCACAATAGCGATCACATGTTCTTGTTGCCCTTAAAGGTAAACTATAAGTTTGTCACTGTTTCGAAAGAGATGGAGAAAAGGAATGTCAAAAAATTTGCTTTCAGAATCGGGTTTTCTATTTATAGGTCGTTCTATCGACCACCGACTCTACAGCTCGGCTATTGCGATATAAGATCAAGATAGAGAGATAGAGATAGAAGTAGGGTTAACCGCAAGTTACATGTGCTATAAGCTATAACTGATGTTCAGGCCTATACGGGGTGTCCTAAAAGGTATGGTCCAAAGTGTGGGATCATGTAGATTGGATCAAAGTAAGGTAACAACTTCATATAACTTTTTGCTCTATGCCCCTTTTTTACCGAGCTATTAGCTCTTAAAGGTAACAGTTGAAAATCGATTTTTTATTAATAACTTTTGAACGGCTTGTACGATCTGGAATTTTTTTTGTTGATTAATTCTAGCTAATAACTGTCTTGCATTAACTGCTATAAACATGCCCCGAAACCATCAAAGATACCAGGTCCGGACTATCAAATTTGTACAAAACTTCAAAATTTTTGCAGTGTTGCAATATTTAACATTTTGACCTTACTAGTAGATTCCCCTGAGTTTTCTATGGAAAAAAGGTATACCTTATCTTTATTGGTAGGACTAGCGGTTTTCGCGTAAAATGCATTTTAAATCATTAAGGTATACTCGTGGGCTCTCAATAAGGTGTACTTAAGGACTCCCTATGAATCTTATGTCAAAATCTACTACCAGTCAATTTTCAGCTGAAAATTATAAATTAAAACCCACCCAACACAAGTTAAAAAAAAAAACTTAATTTATTTAAAAAAAAAATAAAAACAATAAAACCATACAGCAAAGTGGAAACTTTATGATTATTAGTAGAATAACAAAAAAAAAACTGCTATGCGTAAATTTAACTAAGGCATGTGTTCAAAGTGGGCACAGTTACAGTTACACATTTTCTTAATTTACTAAGACACGCTCTTTGAACCTGAAACAACATGTTAGGATTATTCCTTATTGCAGCGCAATGAAACATAATTCTTTTTAATAAATCTTCTAAATACAAGGAATAATCCTAACATGTTGTTTCAGGTTCAAAGAGCATGTCTTAGTAAATTAAGAAAATGTGTAGCTATACAGGGTGCTCACTTTGAACACATACCTTAGTTAAGGTTACACATAGCAGTTTTTTTAAATTTTACTAATAATCATAAAGTGTCTACTTTGCTGTATGGTTTTATTGTTTTTATTTTTTTTTTAATTAATTAAGTTTTTTAGCTAGAATTAATCAACAAAAAAATCCAGATCGTACAAGCCGTTCAAAAGTTATTAATAAAAAATCGATTTTCAATTGAAACCTTTAAGAGCTAATAGCTCGGTAAAGAAGGGGCATAGAGCAAAAAGTAATATGAAGTTGTTACCTTATTTTGATCCAATCTTCATGATCCCAAACTTTGGACCATACCTTTTGGGACACCATGTATAAATAAAAATGAAAAAAATAATAATAAAAAATATATACACATGAGAATTTACTGCTCTTTGGAAAGTCTATTTAGTGGCATATAATATATGTTTTAGATAACTAAGTAGGTCTTGGACCCAATTGTAAAATAATAAAAAAAAGAAACCAACACGATTTTTAAATTCCTTTTTTTTGTAAAAACCTCTTTTTAAAGTATCGCGAACAATTCAGAAAGAGATCTGTTTTTAACCATGCGATTGGACTGTCGTGATACAAAAAGGACGATAATGTACAGGGTGTCCCATTTTCGACACTTTTATGGGGTATCTACGTAATTGTTAGTGCTGTCAAAAAGGTAATATAGGCGCCATGTGCTCTTTTTTGGTCAAACTCAAAATGGTATAATCAAAATTTGCAAATTTTCGCTCGCTTAACAGATACGGAGAAAAATCAAAAAAATTGTCAATTTCAGAGTGACCCTATATTTTTTTAGTTAAAAGAAATAATAAAGAATCGATTTTAAAAAAGTAACCTTTTATAGCTAATTGTTGTATAGATCTGCCATTTTTATAATAAGTATATGAAGTCAGGTAGGGTTGCCAATCTTCATGATCAGAAACTTTGGACCATACCTTTTGGGGCATGTATAAATAAAAATGAAAAAAATAATAAAAAAAAATATATACACATGACGTATCTACTGCTATTTGGAAAGTCTATTTAGTGGCATATAATACGTGTTCTTATGATAACTAAGTAGGTCGCGCCAATTGTAAAAAAATGCTAAAAAAAGAAACCAACACGATTTTCAAATCTTTTGGTCAGCTGAGGTAAAGTATCGAAACAATTCAGAAAGAGATCTGTTTATAACCATAGATGACGCCACATAGATACAAAAAGGACGATAATGTCACAGCTTGTCCCATTTTCGAAACTTTATGGGGTATCTACGTGATGTTATCATACAAAAAGGTCATATAGGCGTTATGTGCTTTTTTTGGTCAAACTCAAAATGGTAAAATCAAATTTTGTGTATGGATAGTAGCTTAACATAATACGGAGAAAATCAAAAAAATTGTAACAGAGTGACCCTATATTTTTTTACTGAAAAGAACCGGACAAACGGATTATAAAAAAGTTTCTTTATAATGATTGTTGTATAATCTGCCATTTTTATAATAAGTATAGGAGGTCAGGTAAAAAGTTATCGGACCTAACCTCATTTTTTAAATGGCATATTTTAATATAAAAAGATAGCATATCATTTTTTTTTCAAAAAATAACACACCGTGGATAATATTGGTTTTCTATGCGATTTATCTAAACTGTCTTACTTTAAACCACAGTAAACTATGTTGACATTGTAGCTGGAAAGACATTACACAATATATTTTAATATACCAATAGTAGAAGAAATAGTTGGCACAAGAAAGTAAATTAAAAAACCATAGGAACTTTGAACCAGTTTTATTTTGAAATAAAAAAAAACAACTTACATTTACCACAAATCGACTTTGTTGACGAACAGGTCGTACCATGTGGGGATTTGTGGAGTTCCAATGTCTTTCATTTTGTCGGTTAAGAATACCGCAACTTATTATTCGACATTCATCTGACCTAATTTTTTTGTGAAAAGAACGATCCTTTTAAGATTTATTTAAAAACCAGTGACAAAATTCCATTCTTGTCACATCATCATCAGGGTGCAAATATCGGGTAATATTAACAACATAGCGAAAATATTTATTGAACATAGTTATAATGTAAACAAAATTCTCTTTATCCTTATAATTCTTTGCTTGAGTCTGGGGCAATATTACTGTAATTTTCATAATATTACCGTGATTTCTATTGGTAATATTCGCGTCTTTCATCACTACAAATTAGTCCTCTTTTGATTACAGTAACATGTTTTTTTTTTCTAAAATGCTGCATTTATTTTAGTTTGCTCTCCAGAAAATCGAAGATCGACGCCGCAATGGAAGAGCCTTGTTCTTTAAATCCATGCGTAACGTTTTCACACGCCTTGGAAATGATGCAGAAACGAGCCCAGATGACCTTTACAAAATTTGCTTTATGTCCCGTCTTACTGAGTCCATGATATTCGGACTGGGCATGGTAAAAGAAAGATACTCTGCTACCGATTCAGAGTACGTGTTTCCTCTAAATTTTTTTCTAAATCTCTGGACAGAAATGCTCGGCTATTGCAACTTGATGTTACAAGGCAGAATTATTTGGATAGGTGGTGTATACGCCAGAGAACTCCCGCCTAACCTTCTAGATATTCACTTGAAGGCAGTTTTGCAGCATCTTAATGGAGATGATAAATATGTGCTAATTCCTTGTGCAGAGTAAGTACGACTTAAAAAAAGTGTTCTGGCAAACAGGCCACTTTCCTGTTAAAGTATTTTTGATCCAAGTTGTTTTTTAAATGCAGAAATTATTCTTCCTTTTATTTATTCAAGGAAAAGCAAATATTGAGCACTTAGCTAACATTACAAAAATAATTTTTAGGGCTTTGTGCAACTATCTAAAGATATTTAAGACTGAATCAGCTGAGAAAAAGTACATCATATCGGCAAGAGCTAAAGAAATTATGGGGTGCTTAATATCTGTATCTCGAAAATCTAATCACTTTCCCCTGAATCATTCCTTAAATGCCCTGGGTTATTTCAGCAAAGTAAGTGTAAAAAAAGTAATTTTAGATATATTCTATATTGTTGTGGCGGATTCATTTATTGAAAAGTTTTGTTGGGTACAAACCAAAGGAATCTTTATGCAGTGGACCGCTTCAGTCCTGGTCCTGGACTATAGAAACTAAGTGTACTCTGTCCTTTTACCCCTCTGAACTTGCAGATCGCTTGAAAAAGAGAATAAGAAAACCCTCAAAAAGCCCCAAAAATCTTGCTATCTACGTTTAGGAAGCAAGTCTGACTCCGTTTTTAAAATAAAAATATTGTATAAAAACTTAACTGAAAATAAAATAAAAATAAACATTTTTAAAATTTTTGATAAAAGTTTTAGAGATTCTGGAATGGTCTCTTTCAGAATTTTTTGACGGAGTCATAAAAGAGATTAATCTGTTGTGACGTATATTTATTATTTTAAAAAATAAAAAAAAGGGAGTGTGTTAGATAATTTTAAAGTGTTCTGAAATAAAAAAAAGTGAATATATATTGTTAAACAAAGATAATTGTGTAACATTAATATCATTTAATTTAAATTATACATAGTTACCTTTGCTTGATGCTGAAATAATTTCAGAGAACCTTAAAATCAATTAACACACTGCCATTTTTTATTTTTTTAAATAATAAATATACTAGTCACAACAAATTAATGTCATTTATAACATTACATCAAAAACTTCTAAAAAAGATAATCCCGAATCTCCATATATTTTTTTTTATTTTAACAGTTTTAATTTTAATCCTAATTTAATTTTCAGTTAAGATTTTATACATTATTATTAATCTTGAAAACGGGGCTACCGAAACGTAGATATGTATTTAGGTGTTTTTGGGGGTTTTATTTTTTGTTTCTTTTTTGTTTCAGGCGATCAGCAAGTTCAGAGGGGAGAGCATACTCAGTCTCTATACCTCGGGACTAGGACCGAAGCGGTCCCATTGTCGATCATAAAATTAAATCAAAAACGTTTTATTAAATAACACAAAACTGTTGTACCTACTCTAACCCAAATCTACGAACACAATTCATTACAGCAATATAAAATGGTGATAAAAGCAAAATTTATACATATACATACCTAAAACAAATAACAACTAGACAAGTTTACTTAGATTATTCTAAATTTAATTAGGGAATAATTTGTACAGTTTAAAAGGTGATTTCTTAACCTGTTTTTAAATTATTTAGTGGTAAACTTTTTATATGTGCAGGAATACTATTATAAAGGTTTTTACCTTGATGGTACAAAAAATCACGGGTTAGTGAACTATTTAAATGTGGCAGGCACTATAATATTATTATTAGATCTCGTAAAATGGCTATGTACATCATATGTCCTTTGAAGGAATCTCTTTAAACTGTAAATCTGTTAAATGCAGGGTATCAAAAATTAGGATGCGAAAGAATGTTAAAATGGTAAACTTTCTGAGGAGTGGTCTACACGATGTCATACTTGAAATATTCTCAATCATTTGAATAGCTTTCTATTGCAGCAGAAAAACTAGGTTAGTTCTTGATAATGCAGGCAATAAGCCCAAAAGGGTAAACAGTGTCGGAAATGAGATTCAAATAGAGCATATAAACCTGTAAAGCAGTTTCTTGATTTAGTGCATTTCTTGACGTTTTTATACCAAATAACCCAGAAGCCGATTTTTTTGTAACCCTAGTTATATGAATGTTTCAACACAATTTACTTATTATTTTTTAAGATTAGATACTTTGTTTTATTTAAATTCAACAAGAGGCTGTTAAAGTTAAGTAATAAGTCTACATTCTCTATTTGCTGTAGTTCATCAGCAGACCAACATATAGTGGTATTATCTGCAAAGAATATAAAGTACCTTTTATTGGCAGACTTGCTACGTCTTTAATAAAATTAAGGAACAACAATGGTTCAAGAATGGAACATTGTGGTACATCGTTGGTTATAGTTGCCATTGTGGAATAAATATGATCATTACCATAATCGTAAACTTTAATCATTTATTTTTCACCCATCGAAAATGTCCGAAACCAATCCAAAATTCTTCCGCGAAAACCATAAAACTTCAAGTTGCTGAGCAAGATCTCGTGACTGACACAGTCAAAAACCTTTGCCAGGTCACAAAACACAGTACAACTTCTTATCAGTGTTACTATACACAGTGTCCAGAAAATTATAAACGGCATCCTTTGTTACTTTCTCATTTTAAAAGGCGAATTGAGTTATAGAGATTAGTTTATTGTGCTCAGGAGGAAATTGGCGTTATGGAAATTTAGCAGGATTTTTTGGATCTTGGTCTTTAAATCGTCCGGAAAATAACCCTCCTGGAAAAATTTATTTAAGTGACATAATCTCAAAATAAGTGTCAAGTGGGGGTTATTTTTATTACCTAAAAATAATCTTCTTTTATTTTTAGGTTCATTGACTAAAATTAAACCTATTTTCCTAGAGCCAACATTTGTACAAAGTCGTTTAGGATTTGTACATTTTTTAATTCCGTAGTGAATATACTTTGACAGGCAAATTTTTTTTGCTTATAAAAAGCCAGGATTTAATTTTTACTTTATTTTATTAAACTTTTTTTACATTTATTTTAACTTATTTGTTACTTTTATTAAAAACTTCTAATCTATTGTATAAATTATAATTTATTAAAACATATTAGTCTGAATTCCTAACTTGATTGTGTGAAACTTGTCTATTGTGTTTGAGTCCATGTGATTATTTGGGCTTCAACCAAAATTTTTTTTTCAGGCCCACAAAGAAATTGCAGCCAGCAATATCGACGAAATAGAAGATATTCTAATCAGGACAGTTGTCCAGCATTTCGCCGATACTTTTATAATGAAAGAAGTAAATTTCGTTGTTGCAAAATTAGCTCAAAATCAAAGCTTTAAAATCTTAATTCACGATAAGTTCTTGACGTTTTTACAACACATTATCCATAACTTGGAACCAAAGGAGATGAGAAACGATCCCGATAAGGCTCTTGATATCTTGAACACATACACTTTGCACGCCACAACGGTGGATGACTACTTCATCCTTCAGACCTTCATGGGCGCGGCGACACTTCTCAGTGCGAATACGGACCGTGAAGCTGAAATAGATGAGTCTGCAGGAAATCTTCTGACTACCCTGATAGTCAAACTTGCGAATCAGCTAAAGTTTATTCAGCATACGCCCAAAGGTCGGCCTGTCATAGAAGAGTTTCCAAAGCTCCTGGAGAAATTGCTAGAGCCCGAAGCGGTTATTCCGGGACACGTGTTCGGAAAACTTGTAATCACAACAATTTTTTCCCTTCCCGATCTTATGCAGCCCCACTTTGAAACTATTCTAAGGAATGTCGTAACCGGTAGTTGCAAGAGTTACCGAAACGTCCGGGCTACCTGGCTAATCTTCGCATTTATATGCATGATCAGAACCAAAGATACCTTGAGTTATTTGTCTGTACTGCCAGGACCAAATGGCGGAAGTGCCTTAAACTTTATTATGAAGATGTGGATTATCGATTACATACCAGATCTGCATACAATTGAAAGGAAAATTATGTAAGTAAAAACACAATCTGTACAACATCCTAATTAGAGATCGCCATTAATCACGTGAGGCTCGAAAGGGGAGAGGGAGTTCGAAAAAAATCACGAAATATCACAGGGGGGGGGGTGTAGTGAGATATCACGTGTATTTATTTTTACGTTGAACTCGCGATTTCTAAACCGAAAAGCCGGTCAGAACAACCTGCAACCTTAATATCTGTCGGGACATTTTTATCACAGTGCTTAATTTTCCAGAATTAAATTAGATTATACCTGTATTTAAAGATAGTATTCTAAAAATTTTAAAAATAATACAACCTAATACATATGGGGTAAGTTTTTTAAAGTGTTAATAATGCGATGCATTAAATACACTTCAAATATTTTTATGAAAATTTTGGTGACATGGTAAGTACAGGGGGAACATGTTTAACATTATTTTTGCCATTTGTTTTTCCACCCTCTTTAAAGGGGTGAAGGGGTACTTTTTCAAATTTTAAATAGAATGTTTGTTGTGTTTTTTATTTTTAAATACGAATCTACGTAAAAGACTAGGTCTGTGCAAAAAAAAATTGCTCTTCCGGTTACAGAATTATGACTTATGTTAGAACATTTAAAAAAATATCTACAACTTAATTTTAAATTATTTATCGTCTATTAGGTCTAAGAAGTTGTTTAAAATGCCACCTCCCCTTCAAATTCCAAACACTTTCTTGCTCTTTCTTGAAATGAATTTTCTAACATTGTGTGTCACTAATGTATAAGCAGAACAAATTTGATCTTTTATGTTATCTGGAGTTGTAGGTGCAGTAGCCATTACTTTGCCCTTTATCAAGTCCGTCACCTTAAAAAAGTCAATTGGAGTCAAATCTGACGACGCCAGTTGACCCGACCGCCTCGACCAGTTTTCAGATATTTCATCTAGAAAAATTACGGGTCTGTATCGCAAAATGGGGTGAGCTTCCACGCCCACCCTTCAAAGGGGGTCGAAGAAAAAAAATGTGAAAAATAATGTAAACTAGGTCTCCTCTGGATTTACTATGTCACCAAATTTTTATGAAAATATTTGAAACCGTTTTCAACATATCTCATTTTAACACTTTAAAAAGTCACCCTGTATATAGCCAATAAAGAAGAAACAGGGGACGCATATTGTTGATGGTTTATTGTTTTAAGAGAAAAGTAGACTATATTGGATTGGGTTCGGTATGTTGTAAAAAAAAGGACATTATGACATTTTTTTAAATTTTAATAATCATATTTCTTCGTTAACATATTTCTTAGTCTTTTTCTATGTTTTACTTTACTCTGTACACGTTTTATTTTTATTTCAAAGCAAATTTTTGATTTAGGGTACTTTCATTAACACAAATCATCCAGAACTGCCTTGAAAACGAATCGGAATATTCGAAAATGGAAGATGTGTGCATTCCATTCGACCAGAGACCAAATGAGTCATCGCCGACCGGAGAAGTGTTTGATGGCATGGAGTATATGTACTACCTGCTGGTAGAATTTCTCTTTTATGAAGAAAAGCAGGTGAGATTAACTTTGCCGTATATAGTCGTGTTACTTACAGTGGTAACAAGCTAGAGTCCATTTTAAGACGTTAATAATTCTTTTCGCCGATCGTTTACTTATAAGTATTGTTAACGTATACAAAATAATTTATTAAAAGCCCTCATAAATACATGATTTTCTATTAATGAACCGGTTTTAATATAAGCAACTACATATACACAAAAAAAACAAAGTGTCTAGAAAAAGGCGCTTGAAATTAGTTCTAACCCTTTTTAGGTTTTAATTCAGTAAGTATTTAAGCAACTTTTAAAGGTTTTGAAGGCTGTACAATATAGAATATTAAGTATTTTAAAAATGTGAAAAACATTGTTTTAGTTGTGACACTACATGGATAAGAAAACAATCGAACAATTTACCAAATTGTGACCCTATAGGAATAAAACATTAAAACATGTTTAAAACATTATTTATTGAGAGCATTTTAAGCCGCACAAACATAATATCTAGTTTAAATATTGTATATTAACATAAACAATTACACAGCCCAACAAAAAAAATGTCGAGATCCGTGGGTAGGAACATGATATTCCCATGTATTTTTCGACGCTGAATCCGAATCCGGCCTCGAAAAAGGCGCTACACGTCTAGGATTCCCCAGAAGCCGAAAACTACCCCTAGAAGGGGTGCAAGATTAAATCAAATCAATATTGAAAAGCCAAAAAACTGTACAATAATTTACTTAAAACTAGTACATATGGTATTCTATTTTGACTTATCAGTAGTACCAATAATAATTATAATTTCTCCAACAAGACGAAAAACATGACGGGTGAATTTTAACCATGGCATTTCATTATACTTTTCAACGCTAGACCCGAATGTGTGGTCGAACAGTTTTTCCCTACTGAAATTCACCCTCTAGGACCAAAACTACTCCTAGGGAGGGGTGGAAATCAAGTTTTGCATGCTGAAATCGCAACGGTAGTATTCTCATGTACTTTTTAACGCTAGACCCGAATTAGTGGTCGAAAATTTTTTCCCCTACTAAAATTAACCCTCTAGGACCAAAACTACCCCTAGGTAGGGGTTGAAAATCAAATCCAGCGTTGATAAGCACATGAGAATACCACCGTTGTAATGCCGTCGTCAAACCTCGATTTTTCACCTCTCCCTAGGAGTAGTTTTGGCCCTCGAGGGTGCATTACAGTAGGCTTAAAAGTTTTCGATCACAAATTCAGGTCCAAGGGTGACAAGTACATGAGAATACCACCGTTGAGATTCCGGCGTCAAATCCCGATTTTCCAACCCTCCTTAAGGGTAGTTTTGGCCCTTAAGAGTGCATTACAGTAGGCTAAAAAGTTTTCGATCACAAATTCAGGTCCAACGTTGACAAGTACATGATAATATCACCGTTGCGATTCCGGCGTCAAACCTCGATTTTCCACCCCTCCCTAGGGGTAGTTTTGGCCCTTTAGGGTGCATTACAGTAGGCTAAAAAGTTTTCGATCACAAATTAGGGCCAGCGTTGACAAGTACATGAGAGTACCACCGTTGAGATTACGGCGTCCAAACCACAATTTTCCACCCCTCCATAGGGGTAGTTTTGGTCCTAGAGGGTGGATTTCAGTGGGGTAAAAAGTTTAAGATCACAAATTTGAATCCAGCGTTGACAAGTACATTCCGGCGTCCAAACCTTGATTTTCCACCCCTCCCTAGGGGTAGTTTTGGTCCTAGACGGTGAATTTCAGTGGGGGAAAAACTTTTCGACCACAAATTCGGGCCTAGCGTTTAAAAGTACATTGGAATACCATGGTTGAAATCCATCTTCCACCCCTTCTATGGGTAGTTTTTGGTCTCTGAGGCCAATCCTAGACGTGTAGGGCCTTCGGATTCAGCAAGGAAAAATACATGGGAATATCATGGTCATATTCACAGATTGTTTTAAATCAAGTAATCACATATACTGTTATTAAGACATCCACGTTGAGTAAGTACTTAGGCTTTAAGCCTTCGTGGACTATCTCAAGATAAAAAAAATAATCAACATATGACACTGTTTATGTTTGGTATGTCATTGGTTTCGGTTAATGTTAAAATGACACTACTTTCACCTAGGCACAAATACTTAAAATATAGACAGAAAAGTTTCTATTAGGATTTTGTAGTATTGTAAAATTAATTAATGAATGAAATGAAATGTTTCTCAATTTTCATGAGTTATGACTATATTTCAGCGGAGGTGCAACATTTGTCATGTTGCTTGCCTATAAACGAGCTACAGAACAAAAAAATCAGAAAAAAATGATTTCAAAAATTTAATAACAAAACGATCGCCGAAAAAATATCGTAACTAACACCGACATGAATTAACGATTAATTTGTTCCTTAAATAGTTATTTTATTTTCAGCAAAAAATTACACCTCTACCGTCTCAACCATATGACTTCGCTGACTTCGGTGAAGATATGACCGCCCGCAAGGAGGAGGATGATATCCTCTTGTTTCACGGACACCCATTTGACATTGACATTGTGAACCACATTGTCACATTTTTAAAGACAGCCCGTGAGCCATATTTTAATATTGTCAGAAAGTTTGTTTCATCGGCAAACTATTTTAGACTAAGAGATTTAGGATGTAGCGTTCCCGATATAAATATCCAAGAAGATATGGAATGATTGAAAAAATAAGCCCAAGTTTGGTGAAAGAATTTAGACGTTAATGAGAGATTCGATAAAAAAATAGTGTAATTTAGCGAAGATTTGTGTGTATTTACTCACCAAACTTGGGCTCAGAATTAGCCAAATAGATAATATTTAAAAACGATACTTACCAAAAGGCTGTGCTGTATTTTATTCCTAGCCTTAATGTTGTTTGTGTGTTATTTTTTAAATTAGGTATTTTTTTAGCTTCTGTTCCAGATGATTATTGTGTTGGTTCCGTTTTGTTGTATTAAAATACACAAATTAAACAAGTAAATAGTTTTAGCAATTTTCTAAGAATAATCTTATTTTCAATAACGCTAACCTATATGACTTTCAATATTCTAATTTGTCAATACACACACAACATTTTAGTTAGTATGTATCTCCAATCAGTTATCACTTGAAAACGATTGGAGATACATACTAACCGAAACGTTGTGTAGTATATAAATACATATTAACAAATAAAAACAGTAAAGGTCTAAGATGTTGGTGTTATTGAATCCATTATATTGTTTATCACTTTTAAAGAATCTTACTATTCTGCATTTACTATTCTTTGTTTAATGTTACTTCTAAAGGTACTAAGTTGAATGTGAGACTATTGGTTATTTAAATAATTAGATTAGCCAAAGACTGATTCTCATTAAAGGATCATGGATCCGAATATTTTTGTATTATTTGTTCTAAATAAAGCTAACAATTAAAAAAAAATATTTTTATTTTTTCTTTTTTTTTAATATATACAACAGGGGGCGGTTCGTGGTTTTTGGGTAAGGAACAGCTAGATTTAAAAAGCGTTTAAGGTGATTTTTTTAATATATTTTTGGTCATGGAGTCTAAAATGATGTATTAGTTTTGTGCCGCTAAAATACACTTCAGCTGCACAAGCATTGCGTAACTTAAAGAATCTTATAGACGGTTATAAAAAATGTGGACTATTTGCTTTTTTGGTGTAAAATACATGAAATGAAAAATGTATAAATAATTTTAATTTTGACAATTTTTAAAATGATGCAATATTTTTGATGTTACAATACTTATAAAAATCGTTTATTTTAGGGATTGTTTAAATAGTTTTCTTATTTTCTTTGGTACAGTTTATAAAGTAATTAAAATTTGAAAAACCCATATACCTACATACCTTAGATAAAGCATACCCAAAAGGTTTTCCCCTTGTCCAGGACGAGACGCTGACGTGATATTTGTGGATAAATTAAAACACGATATTTGTTAGTGGCCTATTAATTTGAGAGAAAATTGGACTCTATACATCTGATTTATTAGAGTCTGAAAAACAAGGAAATTATGATCCTTTAGATTTAAGCGAAATTTTAATAAAAAAAGGAAAAGAGTAATAAATTAGCATATTATAATAAAACAACATACGAGGATCATGCTAAAAATGTTTAAACACGTGGCAACAGCGCATTCTGGAACACTCTTGTTCTTAATGGAATGTTTGACATTTTTTGTGTTTATATCCCGCGTTAAAGCTTTTTATCGGTTTACTACAATACGCCCCTTGCATTAAATTTACTTTTATCAAAAAACACGTCAAATCTCTTCCTTTGCCTATCAAAGAACCATCTCCCAAATATCATGTCTTAGAAAAAATTAGTTTCGGCGCAATTATAAATTTAATTTTACGTCTGTCCCTTGATATTAAATTTGACGTCAGACGAAATAGCGATGTAACGACACAAGGGTTGCCGAATTCCAATATTAGTTTTATTTTTCCTTCGTTAATTTATTTTATTTAGAGCAAAAAGAGAAAATCCATCGCTTTTCTTTATTCCGATTTAAGATAAATCGGTTTAATGTCAATTAAATATGCAACATAATTAATTTAAAGGGTAATTACACCGTCAAAATCCATCGCAGTTGCCACAAAAAAATACATTTCACAAAAAGTCATGTTGAAGCTCTAAAAACTTTTATTTATATTTAAGCTTTAATTATCTTTTGAGAAAAACATCTTGTAAGTAATGATTACCACCTACTTTTGAAAGTTTTTCTCAAACGAAGATGAACATGCAGATTATATTATTTTACTTTTTAAATAAACAAATGAAAATGACACTTATCCAATGATTGAAAATCAAAAATGTTTCAATATCCGGATTGGCGCTAACTGGTATATAACTGGTAACTTAGCCCCAAGGGTGGTAAACTTAACAAGGAGTGCTCGATTTTTACTATTTGTCCGCAGATATAGGTTATGTTTGGACGTCACCCGTTTGCCCATTTTACCCAAAAGGTAGATTTATTTTATTATTTTTTGTTAAATATTTAACTTTTAAAAACTATTATGGATATACACTTACTATTAGAACTTTAATGTATAACATTTTAAAAAATTAAGACTTTATACTACTTGTAAACAAAACAAACAGGCAAACGGATTACGTCACAAATACCGAATTGACATTTAAATTGGCGTACATGGGCTTAAATGGGATCGAGCACTCCTTGTTAAGTTTATTACCCTTGACTTAGCCCCGTCTTCTCTGTCGATCGATGTTGTGAATACGTGTGGATAGTCCCTTGTGACCTACCAATCTGCACGGAGAGCGAGGTATATGCCCCACCCACAGACCAATCGGCACATTGGAGTGAGAGAGGTAGTAGTCCGATTTTTCTTTCTCTCCTGCATGCTTGTTCGCGCTGCCGAGCGGCAGGGCTGCCTCTAGTAGGTATATGCTGAAAGGTAGTAACTGAATAAGTCGACAGAGAACGGCGGCTTCCGTTCGCTAGCACCATCTAACAGGTTTGAACTCCTCGAAAACCCCCAAGTGAAGGGCTTCCGGATTATTAAAGTGTGTCCGAACTATTATTGAGGTGGATTACTGGATGTCCGGATTAAAGAGGTTGTTCTATAAATCGATATCTAACATTACATCTCTTCTTGTCTCCAACCTACAACCGATCGACTTTTTCATTTGCCGCACAAAATTCGGCGGCACCCCATGTGCTTAAATACGCGTCTGGCTCTCTCGAGTTTAAACGTTGTTTTGAAGCGGGTTCACGTCGATATAGTCGATTGCACCCGATCGCTATAGTAACTGAAGACGTAATGCTACACAACTGAGAGGCAGGAGTCATAACACGGTTTTTATTAATGGAAAGTCCTTTAGCTTTGAAAATTCCTAGTTCTACATTTAATAGTTTATCAATTACTAAATAATAATAGAGGGGACGCGAGGCTATGCTGCCTTAAATAGAAACCACCCGCCACTGATATACAAGTTTATCCTTGTATTGTTTAGGAATTTAATAAATCCTCTAAACAGGTAGAACCTTATTTCTGGGTGAAATTTAACACTCAAATACTTACTACAGTTACTCTTAGGTTTATGTAATAAAATGGACCTCTGCTACTTATTTCTGTATTTTCTTTTTTTTGCTTAATATTATTTTAATAGTTTTTTTTTTAACAACTAAGAAAGTTAAATATAATACTTATTTATTTAAACTGATTTAGTGGAAGACTCATTCTCGTAGAGAATTTTGCATACAAATATTTTAATATCTGTTCAAAATAAAGTTAACACCTAACATAAAAATACTTTAATTTTTTCTTTACAATTTTTTAAAAAAATATACATTTTTATATATATATATATATATATATATATATATATATATATATATATATATATATATATATATATATATATATATATATATATATATATATATATATATATATATATATATATATATATATATATATATATATATATATATATATATATATATATATATATATATATATATATATATATACACTGGCGGCAAAAATTAGAGGATATCATGGAATTTTATATTAACAACCACCCGAGTTTTTTAAAACTATTACGGTTATAGAGATTACCGTTTTGCATAAATGAAAACACATAATTTCATAGGAGGGGAAAAAGCGTTTATTAAAAAAATCAAATATTATCCTCAAAATGCAAATTTCTATATCATGCTGAATCATTTAAAGAATGTTAGTAATGTGTATGACCTCGGTGGACCTCGAAAACTTCATGAAGGCGTCTTGGCATGCTGAGAATCAAATTGTCCAGCTGGTCTTGGGGTAGGTTGTCCCATAATTGAGGAAGTATTCCTATTAGGTCCCGTCTGTTATTAGGCGGGGGTTGGTGGTTATCCAAAGCTCTTTGAAGCATATCCCATGCATGTTCAATTGGGTTCAGATCTGGTGAAAGTGCGGGTAGCCTGAGATGGGTGATGCCTAAATTCTGCAGTGTACTTCGGACTTCCAAAGTGCGATGCGGGGGCGCATTATCGTCCAAAAAAATGAAATGTTCCCCGATTGCTTCACCAATTGGTTCGACGATACCTCTAATGATGTCACGAGCATAAAGCGTCCCTGTCATATTGTTTTTGCAAACATACAGATACGTACGGCGTCCTAGAGCGATTCCTCCCCAGACCATAACTGTGCCACCTCTGAAAGGATACACTTCTTGTACATAGCTACGATGTCTAGGTGTTTCACGACTTCTCCACACTCTTATACGCCTGGAGTCACTATGTAAACCAAAACGAGATTTCGGTGAAAAGAACGGAATTCCATTCTACCCTCCAATTTCGTCGTTCACGTGCCTCCACTCTAAACGCTGTGCTCTATGTCTTTGTGTAAGTGGCACACCTGTGAAATGCTCTACGAGCAGATAATCCGATCTCGTATAATCGATTTCTCACTGTTCTTACAGAGATAGGGACTCCTAATTGGTTTTGAAGCTGACGGCGTAAATGTGTTGCAGGGAGAATGGGGTTCCGTCTAATACTAAGGGTTATGTACCGGTCTTGTTGCTTAGTAGTACCTCCTACGACCCTGTCCGTGCCTTCTGGAGGTTGTTCCAGTTTCCCTGTAACGATTCCACAGCCTACTTATAACACTTTGTGATGTTTCCAGCTCACGAGCAACATCCACTTGTGGCAACCCCGCTTGAAGCATTCCAACCGCTCTGTTTGCTTCCGCGGATGTTAAATGTCTTAAAGGCATTGCAAAAAAATCAACACCCAATTACTGTTGTATTTAATCGTATAAAACGACTTCTGAAACTAAAACGGGAGAATCTTTCGAATTCAACCTGACAAAAAATATTGTTTACTTGATATTGTGATAACAAAAAATCCTGAATTTTTTTTTTACGGCAACAAGATTAACACTAGATTCCAACCAAAACATCAGAATTGTCGGTACTAATTTGAATTATGGTATATGGCAATATCCCCTAATTTTTGCCGCCAGTGTATATAATTTTGTCATTGTATAGGAGATTAATACATCTTCTGAGCCGTCAAAACATGATTTCTAGGTGAAATTCGGCAGTCAAATACAGGGAAAATATTACAGTCACTCCTAGATTCCTCTAGATATAACATTCTGTCATATAAAATAAGAGATTCGACAATAGGAGCTAGAAGAAGTCTTACTGAATAAAATTTAACTACTTTAGTCCAAGTATCTTTAATCACTTGATTATATTTTTCCAAATTATTTTCAGAAAATTTAATTTCATGTTTCTTTAGTGCTTTTCCACAATATCCTTTAAAATCCATTCCTTCTTCATATTTTACATTACCAACAGCACAGTGTCTTAAATTTTTATTTATTTCCACTAACAGACATTCCAGTGCAGCCCGAAAAGAATGTATTTTTAAATGGCAGTAGCTTGTACTCTTAATTTTATCAACATAATTTTCAATTGCATGACATGCTGTCTCACATGATAAATAATCAAGTTTATAGTTATTTTCTTCATAAAAGGCACTTAACGGATATCCCTTAGGCACTAAGGGGTCTAATGAAAGCTTCATATAGCAACAGCTAACAACATTTATGAAGGCAGCACTGGGACAGTCACTGTAGAAACGCAAAAGTGTAGATCCAAGATTTCCACAGGGGTGAAGTCCTACGATTCCAAAAGTAAACTTTTCATCTGAATTATTAAAGGCTTTTTTTATTATGCTGTGGAATTCTTTGCAGGAGAGAGTCTCTTCTATTCGTTTATTGATGTGTACAGGTCTTCTTTTACACATATGGGGAATTTTTTTTAGTGAGAGCATTTTTTCAAACTGTTGATCAAGTTCTGGAGCTAAGTTAGTTAGGGAGTTGTTTGCTTCAAATGTACACACATTAAAACCATATTTAAAGGCAAGTAACCGACTCAAATGTCCTAAACCAGATCCTATATCCACAATATTAAAACAGTTGGTTTTTAAAGCTGTTTTATAGCAAATTTGTGACATTATTTCAATCTCATGCCGTTTTTTTAGCTTGACATTTTTCCAAAAAAATTTAAGAAATTCTTTGTCAGTCACAAGACCATCCGAAAAATTGTGTGCTTGTTTTCTTGTTATTGAAAATGTTCTTAGTATTTTCTGAATGCACAGAATTGTTAATGGACTGGAGGCTAATTTAAAGGGTTTTTCGTAGTCTAACAAATCTGCAAATTGTGCCAAACTTAGGTCGTTCAAAAAAAACTTCCAACTATTGGAAAGTTTTTCGTCCCAGTGGTTTTCCAAGTAAAAATCTGACACATAGCAATTAAGTATATCTTTATAAAGGGTATACACTTGGTTACAAATAATTGCTGAATTAGTTAGCTTTAAATTGGACATATTTCGGGTAAGGTGAGGTTAGGTTTTGGTTTTGGTCACTTTGGGTTCGTGTCAAAAAAATAAGTTTGCCATGTTACCAAAAAGGATTTTTTCGCGACATACCGTTTTTAACTACTGGTTGATAGCAGTTCTTTCCCCCACCACTCTAACCGTGTTTTGGTTTAACTGGCCTATCCTCGCAAAAATGAAACGGTTTATGTATGTCACACGTGTGTCAACTTACTGAACAACTGAACTTACATACTAATCGTTTAATACACTTTTAAGCACAGTGTCTCTGGCACAGATTACTAAAAGGTTTTACTTTTAAGTTTAAATCCAAATGTAAGGTCTTTGGAGAGTTAACAAATAAAACGAAAAGATAATATATAAACCAAATATCCCATTTAATAAGATATTAGCTGTTTCCAAGTCAACTGTAACAAGTAAATCTTTTTCTTTATGAGTTTAATATAATTGTACTAATGCATCCATTTGGAAATTAACTAATAAATCGAAAAATCTGCAATCCAAATAGTTGTTAAACCCTAGCAAAAAAACATCACAAGAACCAAAACAATAAAAAAGCCGCGAATCCTTTTTGACACTTGACATAAAACCATTATTAAACTCTCCTCCTGACACTCATCAAATTTTGGCGACATACCGCGTTGAATATTGTTCGGACAGTTTACATAGCGGTTTATTTTCGCGAGAAGCGGTAACGTAGGGGAACGTGTTTTGACGTCAGAATTACGTCATTACTTTGTACCCAGTATCTACCGCTATCGCCACTAGTCAGGAGGAGCGTTAATAGTGGTTATGTCAAGTTTCAATTTAAAATAAGTGAGGATTCGCGGCTTTTCTATTGTTTTGGTTCTTGTGATGTTTTTTTTTTGTTATGGCTTAACAACTATTTGGATTGCAGATTTTTTGGTTTATTAGTTAATTCCCAAATGGATGAATTAGTGCAATTATATTTAAATCATAAAGAAAAAATTTACTTGTTATAGTTAACTTGGAAACAGCAATAATATCTTATTAAATGAAAAATTTGGTTTATATATTATCTTTTCGACTTATTTCTTAACTCTTCAAAGACCTTTCATTTAAATTTAAACTTAAAAGTGTATTAAACAATTAGTATGTAAGTTGACATACGTAAACCGTTTCGTTTTTGCGAAGATAGGCGGGTTAAACACGGCTAGAATGGTGGGGGAAAGAACCAGTAGTTAAAAACGGTAAGTCGCGAAAAAATCCTTTATGTAGTGGCAATAGCGGTAGTAATGACGTTGATACTGACGGCATAACTCCTTTCCCTACGTTACCGCTTCTCGCCAAAATTAACCGATATGTTAACCGTCCTAAGAATTTTCAACGCGGTATGTCGCCAAAATTTGATGCAATACTTGTTTAATATCGTAAAAGATGGTGACGTTCTTCTAGCATATACTTACTAGAGACAGCCTTGCTGCCTGTCCTTGCAAAGCGCGAGATAAATAAGAATAACAGTACAATCATCCCGCCAACCAATCAGCATGCTTAGCAAGAAAGAAAGGTTGTACTATTAACCTTCTTTCTCTCTTACGTACGCTGTATGCACATTCGAGTGGCAAGGCTGCCTCTAGAAGGTATATGCTCGAAGCTGATGCTAGTTCCAAAAAAAGTGCCAGCTACAGAAAGCTCAGACATACGTCTTAGGGCTGATTGCACCCAAGGGTGGTAAACTTGACAAGGAGTGCTGGTGCTGGATCCCATTTAAGCCCATATACACCGATTTAAATAATGTCAATTCGATATTTGTGACGTAATCCGTTTGCCCTATTGTTTTGTTTACAAGTAGTATAAAGTCCTAATTTTATCAAGTGGTATACATTACGGATTTAATAGTAGGTGTACATCCAAATTAGTTTTTAAAAGTTGTATTTTTAACAAAAATTAATAAAATAAATCTACCTTCTGGCTTCTGGGCAATAAGGTGACGTCACAAACATAACCTTATCTGCGGACAAATAGTAAAAATCGAGCACTCCTTGTTAAGTTTATTATACCACCCTTGGATTGCACCAACAATTTTTAAGGAACCCTTATAGCCATTTGCACGACTATGATTAAACCTGGATTAATTTAATCAGTGTTGAGAATGTGAAAAATATCATGTCATGTTTGTCAAATTTACTAGTTGTTTTAAACTTCACTTTATATATTGCGGTCAAGGTCATTAGTTCTCCTTGGTTTACACCATACCCTTCGCTACACCAGCGTCTCTTTATTTAGTGCTATTCTGGGGTCACTTTGTCAAACAGCCATAAGAGATAGTGCTCCTTTATCTCTCTACTCTCCATAAAGTCAGCTGACTAAACTTGTTGAAGTTAAAAGGAAGAGCAGCGGTTTGGCAATACCTAAAAAAAAATCAATGTTTAAAAGTTCAGCATAATGCCGGCAGGGGACTCTGTTCTTTATAGAATGTTCAGTAGTTTACTCTGGGATGAGTGCGTTAACCTTTATCACATGATCTTCTCTGCTAGTTTTAATAGAAAGTCATGTGATCGTGATTAAAAAATATTTATAGTGTTAACTTCTGAACGAAGCAACTAGCCTTATAAAGTTTTACCTGCACCATCTATATTCTACTGGAGAATATCACGGAAAAGCTTTTTTTCTAATAAAATAGATGGCCAAGGAGCCGTCGCTTGGTTAGTAAGTGCGAAATCGATGTTGCCGACAGATCAAAATCTTTTTTGTAACGTTTTGCCGCTTATGTCGGTGAAGAATGTAATTTTACGTTACTGTGAAGTTCCCTAATCGTTTAAAAATCAATGTTTTCCAACGTAAAAGAGTGTGTACGACGGATTAATCGACTATGAATTTGGGTCGTTTTAAATAAAATTTAAAATTTTAGACGTGGAATCTCATTGGCTTCGTATATGTCCGAGTGGAGTGCAATGTGATACGTAATGGCGGGTAAGGCGTTACAGTGGAAATTGGTGGCTAATCCCACTGGGCCCCAACCCAGGCCTCGCCACGGACACCGAGCAGTTGCCATCAAAGATTTGATGGTGGTTTTCGGTGGCGGAAACGAAGGAATCGTCGATGAACTCCATGTTTACAACACAGGTACTGCTTAAGATTTGACTGGTGGCTGGTAAATATGGCGCGTTCATTTGTTTTTGTTTGTGTATTAGGGAAAGTCTAATTTACCATTTCTTCAAACTTCCCTCGAGATGTATATTTCTTGTCAGGAATATCTATCTATCCATTGTTGCATTTTGTTTGGAGATAATGAAATGTCATTTTTGCTTGGATTTGTTTAGTCTGGAAACAAATATGGCGGCGTACACATAGCGACATGTACCTATAGACGCGAAAACCCGGCTTCTAATATATATTCCTAATAATATGCTTAAACCTTCCTTTCTGATTATCACTTTCTTATGATTTTATTAATAACATACAAAGTGTCCATGATTTGTTAATTCAGTTGGTAAAATATATTTAAAAAAAAATTAACCTATACCTACATCCCTGCTGCGCTGCAGAAAGCTGCCTGCAGCCAATAGATTTCTTGCATTCTAGAGTGCTAATCCAGGCGCTAATTTTAAACTTTTATTTTCAAAATTACACAAAGGAAATATCCATCAAAATCATTTTGCATATTAATATAAAAAGTATTATTTTAAATCAAAAATCATTTTAATATTGTCTAGAATTTTTCATATTATGGGTTTATGATTGCAAGTTTATTTACCCCCTGGATGGTTTATTTAGCTTAAATTTAAAATCTTACACAGGAAATAAGGATACTTTAATGTAGCTTTGAGGACAATGGGAGAGAGAAAAGGATTAAAAATAGTACTAATAAAAAAAAAACTGGAAAAATTAATTTTGATCTGAGACTTATGATTTTTATAGATTAGTTAATAAAATGTGTAAACATGTAAAAAATATGGTAATTTTTTACTTACCGGGCCCAGGGCCGATTTTATTGAAATTTTGTATACTGGGGTTTTTTGGGGCGCTGATCACGAATCTGAAGTCAAATTTTGTCGGACACTTTTAGTTTTTATGATATAACGCCCCACTCGGACCTAACCTCAAAATTGTACAAACTTTCCTAAAATTCCTCCTTCTTAAAACTGATTACAGCCAACATTGAAGATTTTATGGAAATACACCTATTATTTTATAAGATAAATTTGATTTCACCTTCATTTAACAAATATTTTTAATAAAAAATAGCACAACAAAAATTTTATTTTTACTTTTAAAAATGTCAACAAAATTGTCTAGTGATTTTAGACAGATTTGTTGGTACGCCAGGCAACCAAGAAACAATTGAATGGCTTCCTTTTCAAATTTAAATCCCGAAAAATAAAAATAATTTAAATTTATAAAGTAGGCCATTTAATTGTTTCGCGAGTGTCTGGGGTACCAATCTAAAACTCTCAAATCACTAGACAATTTTGTTGACATTTTTAAGAGTAAAAATCATATTTTTGTTGTTCTTTTTTTTATTAAAAATATTTGTTAAATAAAGGTGAAATTAAATTTATCTTATAAAATAATAAGTGTATTTCCATAAAATCTTCCATTTTGGCTGTAATTAGTTTTAAGAAGGAGAAATTTTAAAAAAGTTTGTACAGTTTTGAGGTTAGGTCCGAGTGGGGCGTTATAACTCAAAAACTAAAAGTGTCCGACAAAATTTGATTTCAGATTCGTGATCAGCGCCCCAAAAAACCCCAGTATACAAAATTTCAATAAAATCGGCCGTGGGCCCGGTAAGTAAAAAATTACCATGATTGTATTAAAAGTAAAGAAGAATCTGCATATTTATGTTTTTAAAATGACATCAATATTTTAATATAAACAAATTTCAAATGTAATGTTTTAAATTTTGCATTACCAGCAAAATTCTTAATTGTGTACAAAACAATGTTAAAATATATCTCTAAAAGATATTGAAGGCACTTCACTATCTTTTTCTCCTTTTTAAAATTTATTATATTGTATAACTGGTTGTAGACAAAAATTGTTAATTACTCTTAACTTTTTTCAGCAACCAATCAATGGTTTGTGCCAGTAACGAAGGGAGATGTACCTCCAGGATGTGCGGCATATGGTTTTGTTGTAGAAGGCACCAGACTTTTAGTTTTTGGTGGAATGGTTGAATATGGCAAATATAGTAATGAATTATTTGAGTTGCAGGTATGCAGACTGTTGCCTAATAAAATGATATTATAGACAACAAAGGGAACCTAAAACTTTAAGTATATTTCTAGAATAACACAAGTTTTACTTCTGTGAATATTGTTGGAGCATATTTACACTCTTCTAATTATTATTTATTTTCATTAGTTTTTGAGTTGTGTATAAATCTGTTAAATTTCTGTTTAAAAAAGGTGGTTCAAAAGAACCTTTATTTTTATATTTATAACTTTGTATATAATGTCACATGTTGTGGTCATTATCATGTTTTTATATTATTTTCTGGATTCCTTACAAAATTGTATATATTTATTTAATGTATCGTATTCTCTGGTTAAAGTTAGACATTTTTAAGATAAAAGCACCTAAAATCCTTACTTTTTCAGTTTTCTGTATATGTATTTTAGTATAGTACAGATAAGTCAACCATGGCCTGTACAGATTAGAAAAGTCTGATCAATAAGTGTTTTGATCACAAAAACGCCCAACCACCAACACACATAAAATTGTCCTCAAATAAAAATTATCATTCTTAACATACTATTTGATAACTTATTGTTTTTTCGAATAAACACTGCTTGCTTCAAGCTAGCTAATTTATATTAAAAAAAGTTAAAGCAGTATCCTGATTAAAATTATTCCTAATGTATTAACAAACAAAATTTGTTATTCAAATTAGAACATAATTAGATTATTTTTAAGCATGGTAAAGTTGGATTAAATAGATTTAGCTCGATTTAATTTCAGTTGTACTTGCTATGTTCATTTCAAAGCATGTCAAAAAACTAGCCTTATATTTAATATTATTCTTACTGTATATCTTCTTTGTAATAATATTGCTCATTATATCACAGAAAATCGTTAGTAAAAGGCTGAACCAAAAAAAAAAGATAAATATTAAGTAATGGCAAATATAAAATAGGGCCTAATTATTGTGGGATTACAAGTTTTTGACTAAATGAAAATGTATTTAGGAGAGAACTAGCTGTTTCAAACTTCAGACTTTAAAATGGCTTTATTGTGCTAAGTAAAAACAGTACTCATAGACAAAGCATTCTTAAATTAAAAATTTACATTGTAAAATGGTACTGTTTTTAGAGTACATATCTTCTTTTTAAAATTACTGCTAGTTATATAACAAAAAATTGTTGGCGAATTGCTCAACGGAAAAAAAACAACAAATGTAAGTTTTTCTGTTTTGGTTTAACTAATAGAAAATACTTAAAGGGAACTAGCTTTATATTTGTTACTATTATCACTACATATCATCTTTGTAATATCACTACTAGTTATATAACAGAAAATTGTTGGTAAACTGCTTAACAAAAAAAAATCAACATATAACAAGTCCTGGCAAATAGAATAAATTTCAAAGTATTGTGGGAATACAAGTTTTCCTTTTCTGTTTGATTAACAAAAAAGCCTATAATTTAAGAGATTTTTTTTTAAATTTGCAAAAGGCCAGCCATGTAAGTCATGACACAGAAGACCTGAATTATTTTTAAAAAATATTTCAGGTGTTCTACGGCGGTCATTTGAAGAACATTTATAATTTTTATGGCTTGATTGTTTAAAAGAACTAGGAAATTACGTGTTATTGTTTAGGTTATGTCAATAAGTTTTTTAAACTTTTATTGCTCACTTTACATCAATCGATTTTACTTGAACTACCAAAAATTTTGTTGTATTGACCGCGTAATTGAATTTAAATACAGATTTATTAAAGACCACAGTCAGAAATTCTTTGTGGATTATTTTTAACAGGTATTTCCCGGTTTGTTGTTTTAACTTTTTTTTAAATAGCATTAACTGCAGTTGTGTGCTGCGTCCACTAACATAAACAACTAGAAAAAAAACTAACACAGTGAAAACTAAATCAAAAAATAACAAGAAAACCAAAAATTTCTTAAGAGGGGCACAAAATGAAAAATATGGGAAACAATTTAGACCACCCATCAATTTTAATCAGAGAGTGGTGATTTTTTCTTATTTATCTTTAGTGAAGTTATATTTTATATTCCTTATGCTATATTTACCTCAGAGCCATTTTAAATTGGGATATAACTCACTGATCTCAAAACTAAAGAACCTTATTCTGCACTACTCGGTGAACAAAAGTAAAAAAAAAGGTGTACCTAAGGTTAATAAATTAGAAGAAATAATTACAGGAATTTATTTTCTTTACTTCACTGAGCATTGCAGAATGAGGTTCTTTGGTTTTGAGATCAGTGGGTTATATCCCAATTTAAGATAGCTAGTGGGTAAATATTGCAATTATCTCATTTGGAATATAAATAAAATTCCATTGAAGATAAATAAGAAAAAAATCACTACTATTTGATTAAAATTGATGTATGGTCTGTCACTGTTTACCATATTTCCCACTGTGTGACATATCAAAGGTATATATCTGATTTGTTGCTCATCTCTTTAACAATCATTAAGATATTGACTTCAAAGTCACACAAGTCCTAAATAGACTCTAATTTGTAAAAAAATATATTTTTAAAAAATACCCAAAATTTTGAAATAAACCAAAAAATTTCTAGGGCCATCTCTGCGAGCTAGTAGATGTCATGACTTGCCTAGGATTTTGGCAATGATATCTAAAAAGTTATAAAAAAATAGCAAAACACCAAATACGAAGTAATTTTTGATATTGTACCTTTGAACTGCAATCTTTTAAAGAAATATTTATTCTTTTCTGTGGCAGTGCAAAGAATTCCGTGTAAATCTTATGCAGATGTCAAGTCCACAAGGGGCATTTTTAAAAACTACGATAATTAGTGTATTCCTTTTATGTTCTAGAACAGCCCGGAACGACACCGTATGTATTTCTTTTATATTGGAGTCATTCTGCAGAACCGTTCAAGAATGGTTCTACAAGTTAAAAGGAATACACCAAATACTGTAAAGGAGAAATGGTGCCAACAGTCAAAGTTACCCAAACTGCCAGAAATCCTATGATTTAACCCCGGCAATTGTTAATTTTAAATGACACATCCGTTAATGACGTCACAAAAGATCCACAGCTGATCTTCTTTCCTTTGTCTTACACAACTGGAACAAGTCCCTTAAGTTTCTTGGTAAATCCCAGATCGTTGCTCTTGATATATCCAAAGCTTTTGATCAAGTCTGGCATGATGGGCTTCTAAGCAAATTTCCTTCCTACGGTCTTCCACCTAAGCTTTGTCCTTGGCTCTCCAGTTTACTTTCTAATTGACGTATACCAGTTATTGTAGATGGTCATTCTTCTAGTTTGTACCAAATTAATGCTGGGGTGTCCCAGGGCTCAGTACTGGCACCAACTCTGTTTCTTCTTTACATCAACGATCTTCTCTCTTCCACAATCAATCCTATTCATAGTTTTGCTGACGTAGTACCCTCTACTCTATTAACAATTTCTCTAGTCACCCTGTAATTATGATTTGGAAAACAAGCGCAGGTCAATGCAAATATTTTTTTTTACAAGACCTTAAACTAATTTTGGATTGGGGCGCCAAAAATCTTACTCATTTCAATACTGGCACCAACTCTATTCCTTTTTCACATCAGCGATCTCCTCTCTTCGACGATCAACCCAATCCAAAGTTTTTCTGATAAGAGTACCCTTCACTCTAAAATTCAGTCTTTAAGCCTAAATATCGTCAAGTTTAATGCCTCCAAAACACAGTCATCTTCGCTATCGCAAAAAAGTCTGACAATGCTCACCGTTAAATATGAGCGGCCAAGTTCTGCAGAACAAAGAATCGTTTAATCTTGCGGGTGTTACCCTTGAAAATAACGTTAACTGGCACAAACACATTACATCCACAGTCTCAGCAGCTTCAAAAACGCTTGGATTTCTTTACTTCTAATGTGTATGCTCTGTATGTATTCCAGATCAGACCCTCTTTAGAATATTGATCTCATGATTGGGAATGGCGTCTTCTACAACACTTATCATTCTTGTTTCCATTTAAAGAGCTGTGTCTTATCAATGATTCCACACTTACAGAAAAGCTTTCTTTTCTTGCCCACCGATGAGCTGTAGGGGATATGTCCCTCTTTTATAGGTTTTTTCACGGCTTCTGCTCCAAAGAGTTCCCTAGTATAATTCCTCCTTTGGCAGCTCCCAACAGAGCAACATGTAGTGTCACTTTTATGCATCCTTTTACAGTTCAACTTGAGAGGCCCCAAACTTCCCACTTTGTTCGTTCCCTCATCCCTAGAGTGTCCAGAGTATGGAACCTGCTACACGCAGAAGTTATTCCTTTTCCTCCAAATCTCCAAATATTTAAGTCTCATGTGAATAAACTCCTTCTTACCACACTTCAGACACCCATGGTATGTTAGTACTTAGGCCTCAGCCTTCGTGGACTGTCCCCAAGATAAAAAAAAAAAAACAGAAAAATTCTGTTTATCTAAATGGACCGGTATGAACCGCCCACTACCGGTTTGATTTTATAATCAAAATTTTTTATAATTAAAAAAAAAAAAAGTGGAACCTGTACACCATTAAAAAAATATATCTTATTCTGTTTAAGTCAAGTCAACTAAAAACGCTTAAACGGATTGGTTAATACTGATTTCGTTTGGTCATAATTGGCTCCACGCGAGAATTTTATTAATGCTGATTTAGAAGTTTCAAACCAGAAAAATACCTTATCCACTATTTAATAAAAGTTTTGAACTGTCATGGTCATTCTTAACATTTCAGGCATCAAAATGGGAATGGAAAAAAATAGCTCCAAAGAACCCGAAAGCGGGACCTGCTCCCTGCCCGAGATTGGGACACAGTTTTACCATTGTAAATAGCAAAGTATACTTATTTGGTGGCCTCGCGAATGATAGTGAGGATCCCAAAAACAATGTACCAAGGTAACGTTAACATTATATTAGTTACCAGTTAAGTTTTTTTTACATATATATAATGATTTTTCTAGGTATTTAAATGATTTATACACGTTAGATATAAGAAGTAACCCAATGCAGTGGGATATTCCAGTGACACATGGCCCATCGCCTCCTCCAAGAGAATCTCACACAGGTGTAGCCTATGTTGACAAGAAACGGTTCAAGTCTTTCTTGGTTATATATGGTGGAATGAGTGGGTGTCGGCTGGGCGACTTATGGTTTTTAGACACTGATATTATGACGTGGAGTAAACCCATTGTTTCTGGGATAACACCGTTACCAAGGTAAGTACTTATTATAATATGTACAGGAAGGCGCGTTTTCCATGGATTTCCACAGCAGTGGAAAACTACAAGAGATAGAGCAAATCTGGTGGCACATTCTTAGTTCGATTTTTGAAACAACTGCAACGGTGAAAACAGATTTTATATTTATTATTCTAATATTTTTTTTATCATTATATTATTTATATTTTATAATTTTTTTTTAACGATCCATAGGCAGCTAGGGGTTCCTCTATAGTCTTTTAAAAGTATTAAATGGTTTTTTGTCTTTTTTCTTGATATGTAGCAAAATACATCCATAAAGCATTTGCACTTTTTTCCACTCTCAATATAGAATTTAATAATATTATTTATATCAAAGTTTTCAAATTTCATTTTATTTAAATCATAATTTAAGAACAGCAAAAAGTTATTTCTTGCATAAATATTATACAAAATATTGCAGTGATCATTTGTTTCTAAGCCAATTATTATTCCACTAAACAAAATGAGTACTTAGTTAAGTGAACTTAAGAATGATAAAAAGGGACAATTAGCTAATAATTTAAAAATATTTCTTATCTTTATAACAGTAATTAACTTAAGAATTAATGAGTTTATTGCAATGTAGATTTTATACAGTGTGTGCAAAATTTAAATCTGATGAGCTTTTCCTTAGATTTTTTGCAAATGCCCAGTTTTAGAAAAAATCAGTATAAAGTTTGTGGTATTAATAGATACATAAATTTATAGAAAAACAAATAATCAACTAATATACAAGGTGTACCATTTAAAAAAAGGCAACTTTGAGTTATATCTTTAAAAACGTAACTGATAAAAAAGAATTATGCATGCCACTAGATTCTACATAAAATTCTACATAAATGGGCTGTTCACTATTTTTTTCATATGGATTTACAATCAAGATACAGGCGTGTACTGAAATCGTCAAAATTTGAAAAATGCCCTGTAACTCCGAGACGAATCAAGTTAGCCGCGATCTTTTTTTGCCATTGAGTTGTTTCGAAAATCAAAGTTGAGTACATGCTATCAGATTTGCTCTATCTCTTATAGTTTGCCTAGTACCCTAAAAATTCATTGAAAAGAGCCAAATCCAAATACCCAAACTATGTTTTTGCCTACTTTTACAAATATTCATTTTAGTCTGGCAACAGTGTCGCGTTGTCGGGCGGCTAGACTTTTCGATGGCCCGACGTGCAAAGTGAAATTATTCGGTAAACTTTGCTGATCCAACGTTTAAAGATTAAGATGGAAAGTTGCTTTGGCGACCATTGTTTTTAGTGAGTGGCATTTTATTGGTTGAATACAGTTCATGGCGTCATGCTGGGCAGGAGAACTTTTGCACTGTTGCCAGAGGAGCTTTATTGAAATAATGATGCTACTAAACAAAATAGCATAATCTGCGAAAATAAAAAAGAAAAATTTGAAAAAATTCATGTATATGTTACAAATATGTTAAGCTTTTTGATCAAGCATAAACTTCTTAGTATCAGGTAATTTGCATTTCAGCAGGATTTGAGCACTCAAGATGCCATTTTTTCGCTTCTTGAGAACATGTACCTGAAGCTTAACAGTGAAGACGGGGCAGCTGTAGTGTTTTGTAATTTGTCTAAGTCGTTTAATTGTGTCAAACATGGAACCTTGCTTCGAAACTTGAAGTCTACGGTTTTATAGGCACGTCGTTAAACTGGTTTAAGTCATATTTGTTCGGCTGTTGCCAAATAGTATTATTTAACAATGAGCATTTTGATATTAACCCGATAACCTCGGGGGTACTCTGGGGCTCTGTTCTTGAACCCTTGTTATTTCTTTTATTTGTAAATGACTTACCAAATTCACACTATTTTGGTACCATAGGGACAACAATAATTTGTAATATAACTTTAATAAAGATATCTTTAAAATAAAGAAGTGGTGTGATGCAAATTATCTAGCTTTTAACATTTCTAAAACTAATGTTCTAATTTTTAAGTGTCAGCTTGATGGAGTACTGCTTGATAATGTGAATATTAACAATCCACAGGTTAACAAGTATCTAGGTCTTCAAATAGATGAAAAGTTTTAGTTTAAAAATCACATTGCAAGCCTAAACAGAAAGGTGTTATTTTGTTGCTGTACCTTGAGAGTGGTTGCGAACCAATTGGATCTTAATTAGAAATGTGTATTTTGCACTTATAGATTCGCATTTGCGTTATGGTATTTGTTTTTGAGGCTCGTGCTCTGATGCCCTGTTTAGATCAGTTTTTGTGACGGAAAAGAGAGATCTTAAAATCATGTACAGAATTCGACGTAGGGATTCCTGTAGACCCTTATATCTAACCCATAAAATTTTGACACTGTGTTTTTATATTGGAGTCAGTTTGTCTTAAGCATAAAAATAGTTTGATTTCAGTATCTGGTTTTTGCTCACGTAGAATGAATACTATCGCGCTTCCGATTCCTTCTACTTGGCTAACTAAAAACTCTATATTTTATCATAGTAAAAGGCTATTCAACCACCTTTCTGTGCAATTGAGACAAATTATTGAGGAGAACAAATTTCGTAGAGAGGTTAAGAAGCTGTTGGTTGGAAAAGTCTATTATGATACCAGAGAATATTATAACAATATATTGAATTATTGTTGTTTGTCTTTTTCTCAATTGTTTGTCATACTACATATATTAACATAGTACCTGACCAATTTTATCATTTTAGTTTAATTTTAGAAACTTGTTATAGGTATAGCTTAAAAAAAATAATCTGATGTCTTTCAAGATTATATAGAATATTTATTTTAAAGCGCTTTATTTTTATTTTAATCTAGATTAGTGTTTTGCTTTGTAAATGAGAATTTTTTATTGTTTGCACAATAAAGCTTTATTTGATTTGATGTGATTTGATTACAGGAATATAATGATTTTTCTTTAACTTAAAATGTGTTAATGTCTAGTCGTTAAAAAATGATTTTTAATTTTCTCGACCCCAACAAAATAAAAAATTATTGTAAAATTTACAGTTTTTCCACAACAGAGTAATTATCATAAAAAATTCATGTGTGACATTAACATTTGCATTTACCGAAATTCCACATCAAAGACGTACAAGAATACAGACGCTGTTATTTGCATTGAAACCATTTGTCAACAGTATTAACCAGTCAGTACAATTCTTTTCCCGATATGGATTTCAGCGGCTGCCCAAAAAACTTTTTAAGCGGAGCGAACCGAAGCGTCGTTTGAGTGTACATCAATGTTGTCAAATGTAATTTCCTCCTCCACAGGAGAATAACGGCGGCAAATTTAATTACCCGGCTTATTAAATTTTGTTTGCTTTAAAAATATGAAATTTAAACTAGAAAGGTTTTTTTTTAATAAAAAAACGCTTAATTTTTTTACATAAACAAAAGGGCAAATCCCAGAATTTATTTTTTTTTTCATTTATAAGTAAAAAACAAAACGTGATTTGTTTACATTAAACTGCTTTAAATCAAAATGTAATAATTCATTCTAACTCATGATATATATACTCTTGGTTATCCATATACAATTTGCATTGTGATTTTTCTGAATATTGAATTGGTTGACGGTCAGCGGGATCGAGCTGTAAGAGAGGTGAATTTTTTTTTGTGATATCGCTGGTCGATAGAATGGCTTATAAATAGGGTCTATATTCTAAGGCGTCTTTGGTTAAAATTCAGATTCAAATGTGATGTCGTGTCCTATTTGCATCAGCAAAAGGAGAGAAATTTGGTTGTCAGATGATTTTAGCTCTTAGGCCAGGTTTATCCAACTTCATAATCGAATTTCATTCATTAATTTTAAAAAAGGATGATCATTATTGGCCGTCAGTTTTGAATCATTTACTCCCATGTCAGGTTCTAAAGAATTAGCGATACGATTAAAAAGCTGCTTAAATCAGGCCTTAATCGTGAGATCGACGTTAAATGGGAGTTATTTTTTTCAGATCTCTTCATACATCGACTCTTATCGGTCATCGAATGTTTGTTTTCGGCGGTTGGGTGCCGGTAGTCGCCGACGAAGGCAAATTAGCGATAAACGAGAAAGAGTGGAAATGCACGAGCACTATGGCGTGCTTAAATTTAGAGAGTATGAATTGGGAGGACCTAAATATTTACAGTGAACATGAGAATAGTGTACCTTGCGCAAGGGCTGGCCACTGTGCTGTAGGTATTAGCACTCGGCTGTATATTTGGTCTGGCAGGGATGGTTACAGAAAAGCATGGAAAAATCAAGTTTGCTGTAAAGACTTATGGTTTCTAGAAGTAGATAGACCCCCTGCGCCCAGTCGAGTGTCTCTAGTGAAAGCCGGAACCCATTCACTAGAAGTCAATTGGACTGGGTCACCATCGGTGCAGACGTACGTATTACAGATCCAGAAGTACGACCTACCGCCAGCAGTGGCACAAGCCCCCAAAACGGTAAATTCTCAGCCCAGCGTTCCGCAAATAATGAATTCACCAAAACCAGCTCAGTCAGTACCCGGTAGCCCAACTAGCATACCAGTACAACAAGCTAGAACACCTCTGACACCCGTCGTAAGTCCAACTAAAGTACAAGTCAAACCGCGCAACCCTATCAAAGCAGCAATTGTCAGCACACCACAAAGTCCTAACTTGCAACCCACGCTACAAACTATTAACGCTGCAGTTCCTACGACAGTTTCTGCGGAAAGTTCGGTCAAAGTTGTTCAACAGAACCAAACTACTACCGGACAAATGTCGGGTATTCAAGCATTAGCCGCAGCGGCTGCCGCGACCCAGAAAATAACTTTGGCTCAGACGCAGCCTGCTCAAATCAAATTAGCCAATCCCATGAGAGTTCAAGCGACTCAGGGGGCTACCATAATCAAAACAGCATCGCCCCAAACTGGCAAACAAGTCTTAGTCAAACAGGGCACAAACTTAATTCAGAAACCGGGTGGTGTACAACAACAAGTAGTAACACTTGTGAAAACCAGCACAGGTATGACTCTAGCAACTCTCCCGAAAGGCGGCAACCTTGTACAGAGCAAATCTCCCGGGCAAGTCATCTCCCCCCAAACTAAAAATACCATAGTCAAGATTGTTCCTAGCAATTCTGCTAACAAAGTCTTAACGACCTTAAAAACTATCCCGTCGAATATGATACAAATGAATAAAACAACAGGAAAACTAGTTTTATCGAAAGGCGCCGGTCAAATTCCGACTTTAGGCAATCAGCAAGTTTTGGTAGTCAGCTCGACGGGTGGCTTAAAAAATATACAAACAATAACGAATGCTCAAGCAGTCAACATGTCGCTGGTCAAAACAAATACAGTCAACACCAACCCCATGGTGACTGCCTCCTCGATTCAGGGAATTCAGGGAGTAAAAATTACCAAACCTATTACTATATCCATGCCAATGCAAGTTGTCGGATCGCCCAAGACCATGACTCTTGCCAAAAATACAGTAAGTACCTTTTTAGTTAAATAAACTTCTTGTTACCAAAAAGAAATTAACATTTTTGAGGTGTTAATAAAATGCTTCTTTTTTGTATGCATAGGCATTACCCCTTGAAAAAAAAAATTCAATGTTCATTATGATTATTATTAAACCAAAATGTCTCCTAATAATGCTATCTCGTATAGGTAGGTTTAAACTGAGCCGTATGTAAAAGCACTATATTAAGTGGGAGGGAATAAAGGAGCAAATGATATAGTTTATCATGAGAATCAATATGGCTGGCAAAAGTGGCAATTTTTTAGAGTCCAGGTAGATCAGGGTTTTACTGCCTAATTTAATTAATTAAGGGTTTTTAGGAGTTTTACCAATATTACTCTTTCTTTGTCAGAAACAAGTAATGATTGGAGGAAAGCAGCTGACAGTGCAGATGGCTTCGGGTACAAACAAAACTTTGACAGTCGTTCAGCCTGGGCAGATAAGTGGAGTTGGCAAGATCGTTCGTCTTCCTGCCACTTCAAATGTCGTCAACAATGCCGAACAACCGAAGTTGATGGTTGTACAGAGACCAAAACAAGCCATCACACAACCCACTGCCACCCTAGGTAAGATATTTATCAGTGTTCAATTCATAATTATTAAAATATATACCCAAACTTAAGATTAAATTATCTTCAATTTAACCACCAGTTTAACCTTAAGGTTATCAAACTAGACTAACTCGAATATTTTTCTTGAAAAAAACTGCATATTTGTTTTTTTTTTTGGGATTTTATTATAATATGCTTTTATTTACATTCTTGGCTGAGTCGTCTGGAAAGTCAGTAATACTACTTTACAAAAATATTTTAAAAATAAATTTTAGTTCCTAAGTGCCGTTTTAAAAAGTTTTTGGATTTACTTGTTTTTTTTTCTTGCAGCCTCATCTTCTTTTGAAGGCCCTGCTACAACAGACGCTGCACTCGCTGCCTTAGCAGCCGAAGCTGGCCTTATCGACCCCGAACCCGAAAAGCAATTAGGAAGTAAAGATATTGATATGGCACGTGTGGAACCGGTGATAGTACCTGACGATAGTCCTACCGACTCTCCCGTTGTAGTCTCGCAAAGTTCGGAAAATTCAGAATCTTCCGCCGGCGGATTGATGGGTGGAAGTTCCTATTCTAAAATGTGTCTCAAAGGAGGCTCTGGATTTCCACCGAAAGGATATAGGTATAGAAAATTAGGATTAAAAGGTGGAAGTAAGGATGAAGACAATGTCAAGTCCCCAACAACTACTGCCGAAGCAGATTCGACGCAAAGTGTTAATGGTCTAGTTAAACCCAAAGAACTTCAGACAACAGAGGGTTCAGATGAAGGAATGGAATTGGACCTCGGCCCCACGGATATTAAAAGTGAACCTAACATGGAGGACTTAACACCTACGCCTATCCTAAAAATAGAGCAAGAAGATACTTTGGACCCCTTAAAAGCCGGCAGTGAGACTTCCCTCGATCTAGATCTTAAAAGTGAGGAGCCAGACAGTGGGTTTAACTCTTCTTTTACCTCAAATCAACCAAACGATCCTGAAAATCCAGATAATGTGGAGGATCCAGCTGAAGAGGAGGAAGATGAAGAGGAAGAAGAAGATGAGGAAGAAGAAAAACCAGATACCAATGAAGACCCTCTGGCAGCGTTGGCCTCAGCAGCACTGGATGCCTCCAAAGACTTGAACAAGACTGAGTTTAATGGTTCTGCAATACCTCAGGAACCTGTTAAGGTAACATTACAATCTGTTATAGTTACTGGAAATGTTTTAATGTTAGGTACACGCAAATACAGTCAAAAATGCTCTTTTATTTTTTACATTGTTTACATTATTACTGGCATCGACTAGATTAAAGAAATATTTCTTTCTGTTCAGGGGACATGGTACACTGTTGGCTTTATTAAAGGCACAAGCTACGACGTTCAGAGTTACTTTCTCTTGTCAGACACAGACGATTTAACGGTGGACGATCTTCCAGAGCTTTCAAATTTTCCGAGAATTAGTTTAGAACCCGGCACAGCGTATAAGTACCGCGTGGCGGGTATTAATTCTGTCGGACGTGGAGAGTGGAGTGAGGTAAGGAGTCACTTCGAGCATATACTTACTAGAGGCAGCCCTGCACTCGGCGGTGCGATGAAGCGTGCGAGAAAAAAGAAAAATCGGACTACTAACTTGCTCCAACGTGCTGATTGGTCGGTGGAGGGGGTATATACCCCGCCCACCAATCAGCACGCAGAGCGGGGTATATAGCCCTCCAACCGACCAATCAGCACGTTGGAGCGAGAGAGAAGGATAGTAGTCCGACTTTTCTTTCTCTCTCGGACGCTTGTTCGCACTGTAGAGCGGCAGGGCTGCCTCTAGTAGCCTGCCTTTTAAAGGGATTCACTATTCTTCATTTAACTCACAAATCTGAATCGTCCCCTTTTATTGACAGGTCTCCGCTTTCAAGACATGCGTGCCAGGATTTCCCGGTGCGCCTTCAGCAATAAAAATAGCGAAGACTAACGACGGAGCCCACTTATCATGGGAACCTCCTGGCTCGAACCCCCATGAGATACTTGAGTACTCAGTGTATTTGGCTGTAAAGGGAAAAGTAAGTTAACTGAAAAGAGTGTTAGGCAATCAGTAGAAAAGTTCTTGCAAAGTAATGCATATTATTCTGCAGAGATGTACAATAAAGTTTTTTGACTGATAAAAAAGCTTTGTGTTTGTGAATTCAAATTATTTTGCTGTAACTTTTTATTTAACCGCAATAATTATATCTTTTTTACATTCCTTACTCCAGACATCTCTAGCAATTCACTTTAGTGGCGCCTTCACTCTAGTGGCGCCCGCCTGCTTCCTTTAAATAACTTAAGGCGGTATTCTGGTCTAAAAATTTGAAAAAATCATTTTTTTTTTTTAATTATGTTTTTAAGGTTTAGATATTTAAGAGTAGGTCCTTAAAAATTTTAGAAATTTACAGAGTTACAGCGATTTTGATGACGCGGCGACTAAGCTGATTCTATTAGAATAAATCAAACAATAGGCGTTTTCCTCGAAACTACTTCTTTCAAGCTGGCGTGCATGATATCTCAAGTTCTACTGTACCGATTTATTTGAAATTTTGTGAGAAGCTTGTCTATACATTCCTTTATATCACCAAGCAGATTCAAATTAAAATTTTGATTTTTGGTATTTACAAAAAATTAAGAACTGCTAAAAAAAAAATTAAAAAATATATTTTTTTCAAATGGCCGCCATTTTGTGAAACTTTTTTTTTACTTCTTTGAGCTTAAGGAATTAGCGACATCTTCACTGATTAAGAATTAGTCCGATTTTTTTATTTCAGTTGACCAGAAGGGTTAGAATCCTGCACGCCAGGTTACCACTTATTTTTTGGACCCCCCACTTTACCAGCCGACAACTTTTTGAGTTTTTACTAAATAATAAATATCAATTTTGTAAAAATATTCTTTTTTTTTTATCCAGTTCGAAAAAAACGCTTAAAATTTATGCCTTCAGACCGGAATACCCCCTTAAAAATAAAAGTCTAGTTTTTAGCAATTTGGCCTATCCAGCCTACTAGGTCTATAAGTAAATTTCAACTATTACTTTTTTTTCAGGATAAGGGTGTAGGTAACGCCCCTCCTCAGCTTGCTTTCGTTCGAGTATACTGTGGTCCGAGTAATCAGTGTGTGGTGGGCCATGCGTCGCTACAAGCAGCGCATATAGATACTTCAACTAAGGCCGCTATTATCTTCCGCATCGCAGCCAAAAATGACAAAGGCTATGGACCCGCAACGCAAGTCAGGTGGCTTCAAGGTGAGTGGTATTTTTAATTTTTATTTTAATGCCTGTATCAATTTCAACAACAGTATATAATTATTATATTAAAGAGCAATATAAAAAAAATTTCATTTTTTGTTCAAGTTAAATAATTATTATAAACAAAGTATTGACATTTTTTAAACTTTCGTGGCGTAATCTTGTTAAGTATGTATACAAGATGAGCTCCACAAGGCAAAAAATGTATCCGACAATTATTTAAACATTTTTTTAAGTTAAATTTTCAACGGGAATAAATTCTTCGAAGTGTTCTGAATACACCATAATTTTTTTAAAATTTTCAATTAATATTTAATACCTTAAAAAATTATTTAGTGTGATGTACTCGGTTTTAACGCCACTTGCTGGTATCCTTAAATATCGCGCGAAGGCCCATTTTCAGGGTTAAATTAAAATTATAAATAATGCAGAGAGTCCAAAAATTTTTTTTTGGAAATTTCCTTCTCTTTATGGATCTTTTTTTTTCATCTTTAATTGTTTACAAGGCCATCTCATTTGTAATTTTTTATGTTAGGTTAGGTTAGGTTAGGTACATTTGTTTAAACATTATTCCAAATCGAATGTGCTATCACCAAGGAAGTTTAAAGGTGTATGGAAGCCCAATACTGTAGAACAAAATTGTCCAGGCGTGCAGGGCAGCGGGAATAGGGGGATTGGCCCCGAGGAGTTTGCGCAATGCATAGTAGGTCAGGGCTGGACTTCCATAATTCTTTGTTACTATCTATAAAGTTGACATCATCAAATGTCAAATTCAAACATTTACTGTTTTTTTTTTTAATTTTTTGCACAAAATTGTTGGTTATTAAACAATACTACTATAGAATATTTAAAATTATTGTGTAATGTAACTGACATAATATGGAAAGAATAGATGGCGCCACTTTACAGCCTTCTATTTAAATGGTCGATATTTTTGGGAGTTTTGTTTTTTTACCAAAAATCTTTGTAAATAAATAAAAACATGATTTTTTAAAATAAATTTTAAACATTGTATGATATTTTCATGTACTTATCACCAATTTTGTGGTAAGAGAAGGGCAAGATAGTGTAAATAAGTTTAATTTAATCCTAAAATTCTGGTTGTACATTAAAAAGTGAAAATTTTTATAACTGCTTTTGAGAGTGAGACAGAATAACAGTAGTTAAAAATGTTTAGTAACCTTTGGTACCTAGGTATTCATCGTAACAGTATTCGTTAAATATTATGTGTCTACAGTATGTCGAGCTTAAAAAGTTGATAATGTAAGTTTAAGAAACCAAAAATCTAATTTCTTTTTAAACAAATACAAAAAAAGCAAAAAGGAACTTTAACATAAAATTGTACTTTCTTTCATTCAATTAGAGGGACCAGTATATATTAAAATTTGCCTGGTCTGCCCAGTAATTAATAATTTTGATCGTTTAAAAGAATGTACTAAATTATTAAATGAAATAAAAGTACCTAAATGTAAACCTTATTTCTTTTTAATAATATAAAGAAATACACAAACATTGTGGAAATCATCTAAAAGATAGTTAAGATTGCCTTACTTTTCTCACTTCCATTTCGTATGAAATTTTCATTTTCTATTATTCATAATTGATATATTATTATTTATTTGGTTAACGTTACGCCTCATAAGAAGTACCTAATTTAAATATAAGAAATACTTACCTAAAGAAAAAAATGCCGGGTATGTTACTCTTGGATTTGCAAGACAAAACCATACAACCTCTAGTCATTTTGGTACGATATTATAAGTAACAAACAATAAACACAAAAGTATAGTCACAATTTAATAAACACTAATCACTAAAATAAGAAGGTTTTTATCAATCCAAAAAACTTCTGCAACCACAAAATATAATCACACAAAGCAAAACAATCGAAACTAATAGGGTGCAAAGGGCACAAACCACAACGAAAATGACGAATGATGAGACGACGACGGTTGATGGTACAGCGCGGATATAGTTTTATACGCGCCTCGCGCGCTTTGCACCAAAAACGGTACTCCGGCTCTCATAAAAATATAATGTGTTGCCTAACTACACACTGATTTATCAGTGTGTAGGTAGGCAACAGATTAAATTATTTCGTGGAATTTTGTTATTGCGCAGAATCGGCAGGGCCACCTCTGACAGTTATTTTCATACTGAGCTGGACATTTTTTGATCGAATGGGCCATAGCATTGGGCTTCCATACACCTTTAAACTTCCTTGGCTATCACACATATTTTTAGAAGCAGTATCTCTGTTTTTCACCATTTTTAACTTATTGCTTTGACTATTGGAACAATTGCATTTTCTGCGCTTGTTAGTTTAAAAAAATACTATTAAATTATTTTTTACATATACCTTTACATTAAAACTTCTGACAACAATAGGTTTGTTCCAACAAGCATCCAGTATCGTTTCAAAACCGTTTTTGAATTGTTTTTTGGTGCGCTTCGACGTATGCGCGGACTTAAAATAGTTCCGTGACGGTACAAAAAGTAACAAACGTTGGATAGCTTTGCGGATCGCTTTCGGGACTGTCAAATCAAAAGTCTTTAAATTTTTTGGTTTAAAAATATAATCCTACTTTTTTACTCATTATTTTTGTGATCAAAGTTCGCAAATATCACTCATAATATCGTCACTCATCTTAATGATAATTAAATTCAATGATTAAGGCCATCATTGAATTTCATTATCTTAAGGTTTAAAAATTAATGCTTGAAAGATTAAACAAGCAAGAAAATAGGAAATGATAAAGCACTATGCACGCTAGTCGCTAAAAAACAGTAAACATGAAAATGAAACACGAAACAGTTGTACAAAATCAAAAATCCAGTGCCAAGATGCTCAATGCGCAAGTCAACCCAAACAGTTTTCAATTTGGACCATGTATCGAAATTACCGTTCTGAAACCATTAACATAAACGATCCCAAGTTATGTTGATACACAAACAGGATCGTCCGATAACCGTCACGTCTGTTGGAACGCACTTTAATCACTGCGCATGAGCGTGATCGTTCGGTGACGGTTTTTCAACGTGTTGGAACAAACCTTATATAAGCCAGTCTGTACAAATTAGCTAGTCGATTTTACGCATTGAACCAATTATTACTAAAGAAAATCGATATTAACCACTGCATTTTGGAGTGTTTAGTTGGTATTGCTTATTATGTCATTAATCATAGGGTTGATGACAACAACTTTTGATTAGCCTGTAACAAACTGTTTTTTTAGAAAAGGCAACAAACTATTTGTTTTTCTGTATTCTAAGGATCACTGATATTTATTTCTTTGTTAGTCTGTCAAAATTAGAAAAATCTATAACCAGGACGTGTTCGCGAAACCGTTCTGTCTTAAATAATTTTAATGTCATTTTATCTTCCTAATTTTTTTCAGTAATGGAAGGCTTACCGGTTCTGATAAAACGGTAACAAGCGTTCTGTCGCTAAAAAAATCTTTTGGTTTTTACTGTCCTATTTTATAATTGACAATTGTTGGTGTTTTTTAAAAATGGTGTGCAGGCTTCAAACCATTTTTTTTTAAAATTGTTGGTACAAATGTGTAAACATGTTACTACCAAAGTATAAACTAACTGAATTTGAAGGAAAAGTTTAGCCAGTTTATATTGATATTATTAAAAAATTTATAAAGTTATAAAAACAAACCGAGAAATATCTTTTATTAGCAATCCCCCCATTGGGTTTCTTTGGACTGCCATCAATTAACGGCCATTTAACACCAGTTATAACTTTGGTTAATACTCTAAGTTTTCGGATCTCCGCGTAAATTTGACTACTATTTAATATTGTTTTTTATTTATAATTTATTTTTTATTTTCAGATACTGGGATACAAAACAAAGCGACGAAAAGATTGCCTGAGGCATCAAATACTGCATTAAAGAAAATGAAGATGCAGGATGAAATGTGAAAAAAAAAACAAACAAAACAAACGATTGTGTTTTATGTAAAGTAGTATAAATATTATAAATATATATATAATGAGAAATGTCAAGAATGAAGTATGGGCTGTAATTTTACTTTACTTTGACTTATGTAATATTTTTCGGGCCCCCTTGTTGTAATTTTCTATTTGTTTTCGACTCCAATCCGATGGAGAATAAACATTGAATGTCCGTTTTTATTTATGTAAAATGTATGACGATGAGACGCCTATTTTTGTAATTATTAGTAATTCTTTGAATTAAAAAGATTTATTTTTGATGGATCGATGTGAATATCCTAAGGATATTTTAGAGAACCGAATGAAAGAAGTGTGACTGATTCATGTTGTTTCATTTTTTTTACCGACGCATCCACTGCTGTTTAGGACTATTGTATTATTTGTAGATTACAAAATGTATTTTTAAGGTGCTTAAAAGACTTTTTGTTAAAGATAAAACGCACTCTTGGAAGTTTTAAACAGGACTAACTTTTTATTCAAAAAAGGTATGCATAACACACAACACAAAACTTAATACTACGCTACAACAAGTAGTTTCTTGAAAAAAGTTTTCGTCTAAAAGAGATGGCGTTGATATATTAAAATGACAAAATAAGGCAACGAGAAACAATTGTTGGAATACTTATAAAACTTTTTTACACAAAAATGTATTGTGTCGAGTTGTTGCGGTCGATTAAATTCTGTCATTTGAGAGTGACAAAAGCAAAAAGAACTGAACAAAACTATATCGCATTGGTCCAAAAAAGTCAGTAACTATGGTTACAAATGCAGTTAAATATGGGGAGACTTTCTTCAGTTTTGCTTATGTCATTCTCAAATCAGAATGAACAGCTTTTAGTTGAGAGTTTTAAGATGCAAAAATTGTGACTTTACCATTTTATTATTAAAGTAAATCGTTTACCATTTTACAGAATCTTATCTTGTCAACAATTATATTGTTTATATCAGTCCTACGTTTTTTAGAGGGCCTGCTTATTAAGTAACTTATACTCTCGTTACAAAGGATGGTCTTTTTATTCTGCACTTCAATTCCGATAATTATTTTAATGGAAATTTTACAAAACATCTTAATAATTGCCGGGTAGTGTTATTTTTTTGTATTCTTAATTTAGATTTTTTTTATTGTATTAAGAATATATTGAAAATAAACTTTTCCGTTACATGATGTTATTTTATTTGTTCATATTAGATGTAATATGTATATAGGAAATTTAAAAAGTTAGTTTATTATGAATAGGCAATTTGAAATATTTTTACTTTTAGTAATTTGTAAGTGGTTTCAGCCAATCATGATTATTAAGCAACATCAACATTTACTCCAGATAAAGCATTTCATACTTTTTATTTATGTTCTGGTTCATCATAATATATTACATTATTAAAATAAATTATTTACAAAATATATATTTCTTTTATTTACATCCACAATTTTCGCTTGCAACGTATTTCAGGTTAGGTCAAAGACGTCTTAGAATATAGACTCGGTGCTCTTACCTGTGGAAAAAGCCTGATAGAAAATGTTGAGTTCAAATAGGAATGCTAATAGGTCTATTAAAACTTAACGGATAAATTCTCATTAAAAACATCATGAATTCATCAGTAATTTCTTTAGTTACACAATAGGTCGGAACTGCCGATACTTTATTTTGCTTTTTTTCCATTTTTCTCATCATAATCTCATAAAAAACTATACAAAAAACATAATTTCATTATTTTTTCGTCGTCCTGTAAGTATCCAAAATTGCTGTTTCAAAAACACTATAGTTTATCATAGCTTCCAATCAAACATCATATTTTATTTGGATCTATTAGGGTTTTTCCACAGGGTTTATGTCATTCTATCGACCACCGACATCACAGTTCGGCTATTGCGACAAAAGAGATAGATAAAGAAATGGGATCAAGCACAGGGCACATGTTCTACAACTACAACTGACTTCAAGCACAGCCATCTTAAATAACGGTATCACAGACGAACCTACATTGCCAAATTTATCCCCATGGTCCTTTGTCAAGTAAAATTTAGCTGTTCTTATTTAAAAATTGGAATTCGTCTATGCGGGCCATTAAAACATAATCTTATATAAAGATAAAAAAAAAACATGCGGGTTACTATTTTTTTTGTAAAAAGTGCAAGTACAAATACTTTTCTAGCTTGTTATGAAAGAATATGAAAAATGTGCTGGTTTAAAAACGATCCTTAAATTATTTATTTTCAATAATAATTTTCTTTTTAGTTTCTTGTAAGAATTCCTTGTTGAAATGTTGCTGGGAAAAGGATAATATTTCAAAAAAAAAAAATGTTCTTGATCACATCTTTCGCGACAATTTTTTTTTATCTCTTTTACGCTAAAATTTTAAAAAGCATCCAAATTAATTTTTCAAGTACTTTTTCCAGCGATAAACGTGCGAATTTAATATTCAGAAAATCACACCACAAACAAATGTTAACCACAGCATGATACAAGTAAATTATGATTAAAATTAATTATTTTTTTATATAAAATAGTTTAAAGCAAACAAATCACGATTTGTTTTGTATTGACATGTAAAAAACTTTTTTTTTAATTCTGCGATTTGCCCCGTATGTAATTCATATTCATTTAAAAATATTTTTTTTACAGTTTAAATTCCGTATTGTTAAATCGACCAAAATTTAATAAGCAAGCAAATCAAGTTTACCGACCCGAATTCTCCCAAATTACATTTGGCAAAATCAGTATTGGTGAGCAGCGTATACATTCGCCCCTCAAATGACGCTTGTGCCAGTGTCAAACCAGTGTTGGAACATATCCATAACGGGAAAATAAAGCAAATGGGTGGTATAAACCGCCCTGTAATTAGTGGTTATGTCAAGGGACCTCACGGTTACCAATGCGCTTGGACAAGCTGTTTTACCACAGGTTTAAATTTAAAAGTTTGTTTACGTTTTTGTTCTATACTTTATACTGGTTAAAATTAAAAAAGAAATTGGTGGCAAAAGTGCAAAAAAATACTAGAAGAATAAAATAAAAGATGTATATACCATTTAACCACAAGTTGGCTGTCGAAAAATCGGCAACCACTACATATTTACATCCTCTCATAAATAATTGATCGGTATTAAAATGCTCTACTGTCGCGGCGCGAAAAACGAGCATGTGGACAGTTTTGCGGCTTTACGTTCGCGCTTAGTGACGTTCCCCATTTGATGTCGGTTTTTTTGTCCCGCGACAAAAGAAAACAATGAACGTAACCTTATTCGTTCCGTGTAGAGGGCCATTATTGTTCGCGCAGAGATTTGGCGTGAATCTCGGTCAAAGTTCGCGGGTGAGTGTAGAGCAGGGATGCGACATCGATGTTAAACATCGATGGCAACATCGAAACCTGACCATCGATGGTAACGATATATCGAACATACAACATCGATGTTTTTCTAACATCGATGGTACGATGCGATGGTTTGTTCGTGGTATGCTAATAATGCTACTATTAGCATTATTAGCATCCATAGCTTACCGCCAACTTCAAAGGCGCAGAAAAAAAAACAGCGACCCTATGATCTTTTAGCGGATTGCTGCCATCTCGGAATTAAGAAAGATTCATTATCAGGGGTGGCTACTTATTTTTGTCTAATAAATAATATTAACTTATATTAATTAATTACATCATATAATTCAATAATATAAATTATATTAATTTTGTCTAATATTATTAATTCTAATAATATAGGTCTTAGTTTTTATACAAAATTGCAGGTAGTATGTTTAAATAAAGTGCGAGATTTAATTCGCTTAAAGCAGTTTTAAACGTATGTTTAAAGTTTTTGTACTTTTTTTAAAAAGACTTCTTGAATCTTATATAACATTTAATTAGTATTTATTTATAAATAAATGGGCAAAACCTTTATGTCTTTACCACACTTTAGATATCAAAGAAAGACACATCAAAAAAATTTTTAGTATATCCTTAGTATTTTATTATTATGTTTTATTATATGTTTTCAAAAAATTCTTACTTTTTTTTACCTTTGCAAAAAATATCGATGTAAGAAGGCAACATCGATGTTATCATCGATGTTTTCGATACCCGATGACCATCGATGGCAAAGCATCGATTATCGATCAACCAACCATCGATGTTTTTAGACCATCGATGAACATCGCGCATCCCTAGTGTAGAGCCTCTAAAAAATTAAAAATCTGAACAAGGCTTAAATTTTCAAGTTTTATTATATACTATACAATATAGACGGCTCTTCACTCGCTGCGCGAAAGCCATGGAATGCGAGTGTGGATGGTTTCGCGGCTTGACGTTCGCGCTTCGCGGCGTTTCCCATTCGTTGTCGGTTTTTGGGCCAGCGACAAAGTGAAACAATGAAGGTAACTGTAAACATTATTAGTGTGGATGAGCAATACCTTTTTCGCGCAGAGATCTGACGCGAAACTCGACCATAGCCGCGATTCTCGGGCGAGTGTAGAGTCGATCGCTGTATGAAGTTTGTTCCTATTTTTTTGCCATAGAATCATACCAACAAAATTTGTACCTTACTTATGGAACACCTAATACGTTTGCTGCAAATTATGCTAATATACCTTTTAAGGAAGTACCAGATTTTTGTTTTAATTAAATAAGGTATACCCCTCGAGTACACCCTAGGCACGACACTGATCAAAAATAATTAAAACTGAATAATTGGTCATATCCAAAGTAATGTTCTGTACGGTTTTTAAGTACTTTAAATATATTTTCTTCGTTTCTTTAAAACAGATAAAGTATATTTTATGTATATACTACACTTTTAAATTTGGCGCTTAAACATGTAAATGGTTAGCAGTTTGGCCAATCAAAAAAGAGAAAGGGAATTTGCGCATGCTTAGTTAACCACGGTTACTCTGCGCGGGCCAATTCCTGACCAATACCAATCGTCAATCCTCGTGCGACCGGCCATATTGCATTGAATGAGTGCGTGAATAACATAGGCTGAAGTAGCCAAAAACAAATCTTCCAACATCTTAAAGTTGTGAAGACTTTTATCCTTTCTGACCATCATGGAGAATTCCTACGGGATTGGCGTGGCCAACAGGTACGCACTTTTCCTGGACGATGAGTCCGATCCGCTGGAAACGTTGTTTCAGAAGGAGCAAGAGAAGGAGCTTAAGAAAAAAACCAAAGTTGCCGAAAAGGAAAACAAAGGGAAGACGGAGCCTCCAAAAGGAAAGCAGGCACCAGCCGCCCAGAAGAAACCAATAAAGGATACTACGATTCATAAAGTTCAGGATAACAAACGCGAAGGTAAGTTTGGAAATCGACGGCCATTCCGCATAAACCAACATCGCACATGTGATAATACGCCGATCTTGTGTCGTTTTCGCGCGTTTCTCTGCCGCAGACTACAGTGATATTTTCTTTTAGATAACAAATCAGTCCAAAAGGCCCCAACTGAAGGAAAACCCGAACGTACTTTTAATAAATTTAGCAACAGTGAAAATCGTGAAGAACGAAATAACAGACGAAACCGTGAGGACAGACCTGACAGACCTTATAATGGACCTTCTGAAAACCGGTAAGTAAAATACTTTGTTACAAATATAACTTTTGTTAATAAATATAATATTTATAAAGCATGCATCTAAATTTGGCCTGTACAGTATTGTAACACCTATCAAGGTTCCCTTGTCTGCTTGAGTTTCTTTCCTTTTATTTAATTTCTGTATCTAAAATATCCATCTTACATAAGTTCCAAGGTTTCTATTTTTAGTGAGAAATTAATAACCTTGTTACCATTCAAAAGTTATTAAAAAAAAACTGAACAAATTTGATTAAAGTAAAAGAGAAAAATATGGTAGGTTGTTTATTTTTTGTTTCATCTATGTCATTAATTTGTAATACCTGTCCAACCTTCACCTAAAAAACAAATCCAGTTTTAAGGGTGGGTGTTTGAGTTTTTGTACAATATAACCTCAAAATTTGTGTTTTATAATTGATTGTAATATGTAAAAACACTTTTAACCATGCGTCTGTCACTCATAACTTCCTTTTCAATCTAAAATCTGTACATTTTTATGTGAGAATGATAAGCAAAAACATTGCACCTCCTCTCAAATAGTGTCAACTCACAAAAGCTAAGTACCTAGAAAAAAAGAGTTTAAAATTCGTCCTAACACTTTTTGTGTTTAATTTAAAAACCATCAAAATGAGCACAATAAGAATTTAGACAGTTTTAAAATGTTTTTAAAGCTCTACAAAAAGAGTATAGGGTATTCTGAAAATGATTTTTTTTGTGTTGTGACATTGGATAAAAAAAAAATGAAATTGTGACACAGGAATAAAAAAATAATGCATTTAAAAATATTGTTTATTGATAATAATTTTAGCAGTACGAAAATAATAATATTATCTAGTTTAAAAATACTACCTATAGAAACATAAATAATTATGTCACTGCATGTCAACTTTTATTTAAAAAATTCATATATTGTAATCAAATTATCACATTTTATTGTTATTAAGACATCCACTGTGCATTAGTACTTAAGCTTTAAGCCTTCAGGGACTGTCAAAAAAAAAAAATCTACAAACATTTAATAGTGCAAAAAAACGCTTTTCATTTTTTTTTTTTTTTTTTTTTTAGTTATGACACTATTAGAGCATAGGTGTGATATGAAGGAAAAGTCTCCCAGTAGGCAAGGTTTCCAATACTACCCAAAAATATTCTATAAATTTTCTTTGAATAAAGAATTTTCCATTGTTTCGCTATAAAAAATAATCAAAAGTTAAAAATTACATTCTAGCAAAAACACGCTTCAATGCAGTGACATCACCCGTCCAAGAAATTTAATAAAGCTAATTCTACTTAATACTTGTACTACATAGAACCTCTTCACATCACAAACTGTTAGGGCCTCCATACACCTTATTCTTTTCAAGAAATGTTAATTGTAGTAATAAAAAACATTTATTAACATTGTCAGTCTGTGGCTAAAAACTGAAAATAAGTCCATTGGTGAAAATTTCTGGCCCTGCCTGTAATCTTAAGGATTGATTTGTCCGTTTTAATTCAAAAACAATGTGTGTGGGCAGAACGTTTTTTATCATCATTCTTGTTTTTCGGTGAATGACTGCTATCGACAATTAAGATGGTTTAAAATAAAATTAGGTCTAGCAAAACAAGAGTTTCAATCGTTTTAGTGAGCAGTCTAAATCGGCAATTAAGAAGGTTTAAAGGAATTATAGTGTATAGGGCCCTTTATTGGGTTAAATAAACCCTTTTAATTTTAAGCTAATAAAAAAAGATAAAACAACCAGCTGTTCATCGACTTCAATTGAACATATTTTCCTATGTACTTAGTTGTTTAATATTTGTTCATTTATTAATTTCGTAGTAAATACATTTTGGCAGATAAACTTTTTTTTTTTAAATTACCCAAGATTATTTTTATCTAAAAAAGTTTACCAACTATAACTGGTACAGTTAATATCCTAATAAACTGAAGTACTGAATGTTATAGTCACCATAGTATTAAACTTTATGTTACATTTCTTATTTTTACATTTGTTTCCGACCTATTTATAGCTTTTATTAAAATCAAGCCGCCCTAGAACTATTATTTCTTAAAATTCTACCCAATATAACCCATTTTAGTTATTGTTTTATTAATTACAAAAAAAAATATCACAAAAAAGCTCTTTTTAGATTATGAACATGACAATTTAATAAAACAATTTTAGTCCTTCATTTGATTGTGTGAAACTTTCTTATTGTTTAGTGGCATTTTTAACCATAGTAACTAACATTTTGAACCAATGCAATACATTTTTGTTTGCATTGGTTGCTTTCACTATTCTTAAATGAAATTGGACAGATTTTAAATGTGATATTTTCCTGTTTTTATCTTTATAAGAGTCTTGTTATGACAATAATAAAAATTAATATAGCAAGAATTAAGTAATTAATGTTACTCAAAGCCGGTTAATCACTACAGTATATAAATATATTTTTAAACAAGAATATTTGGTTAGTTCTGATTAGAACCTGAAAAACCAAGAATGCCAAATTACAAAGTATACAATAGTTCTATGTTGTAATTATTTCAATGTACTAAACACAAAGTCACATTAGTTGTAATTTTATTCTAGCTTAGTTATTTTTAATCTCTTATTAGTGATCGTGAAAACAGGCCTAGACGCGACAATGGCGATTTCGAAAACCGTCCCCGTGACCGTGGTGATCGCGGGGACCGTGCTGAACGCGGGGAACGTAGAGAAGGACGTCCCATTGGCAACAGACCCGGCGGACCACGAGGACCCAGGAAGACATTTGACGACAGGCGAGGCAAACGAGAATTCGACAGGCAATCCGGTTCTGACAAAACGTAAGATTCATTTTTGTTTTATTCAATATTCACCTCATTAAAAAATGTTTTGAAAATTTTAACATTGCTAAGGAAGTTAATTTACCTCTTTAGTTATTTATCCATTCACTACATTACAGAATAGTAATAATTCTAATCAAAATACACCAATTAAAGAACACAGAATTTACAAAATTTAAATTAAACTATTAATTATTCATTTAAAAATAGGTTAACATATTTGTCTCTATGTTGATTTTTTAAATTTATAAAATAGTGTTTTTTATTTCACCCTAATGGTAAATTAAAAAGAAATTACTTAATATTTTAGAACTAAAAGTCTTTTCTTATTAAAAGTTATTTAATATTTGATCTGGTTAGAGCCATTTTAGACTTTACTATTTTTAATGTAAAGTTTTCTTTCATTTTACATTGTGAGCTTTTAAGCTACTATCAGATTAGGCAACTTTTTACTGAATTGCTGCAATTTTAATTACACACATGCATAATTTCCATAAAGCTGTTTTTACAGGTGAAAATGTTTTGTGCATAAATTTTTTTTTGCTGCAGTTTTTCTGTCTGAACATGCCTTTTTTGTGGTTTTTAAAAATTGCTGCTATTTTTCTTGCTACAACCCGACTATTTTGATAATTGCACCCTGTTATGCAAAAATAAACCAACATTTATAATATTTGCAGAAAATTAATAACTATTAAAATTTTCACCTGAAATATTTATTAAACAATATATTAATAAACTTATATAGTCAATAAATATATATTATTTAATAAATATTTCAGTTGAAGCAAGGCCGTATCCTAGGATTTTCATAATTTGTTGTCTAAAAAGTGAGTCATGGGTCCCCCTTAAGGGCCCAACCGCTGTGTTCACACATCGTTGTTTGTGGTTGGGCCCAGTAGGATCTTTTGGAACATGCGCTAGAGTTGCCGGTTATCGGCAACTCTTGTTGCCACCCTATGGACCGGGATCCGAAGCTAAGATGAACACAAGGCTTAACTCAAGGTGTTGGCATACCGTGCTGATGAGTGTCTGACATCCTGTGCCTTAAACAGGTGTCTCCAACGGTGCCTCTGAGATACAGGGCGACCTCTCAGAGTATCTAGCCTTACCGCGGTAATGCGGGGCTCTGCCATGGTTCAAATTCAAATTATTTATTTATGTCAATATACAAATTGCATTTACACACGTCAACATTGTTAAAGCAATAATCATAAAAACTTATCCTAAACAAATTAAAAAAATATATAATAACAAACATGATTTTTAAACAAACAAGATTAATATACTTATAATAATTAAAAAATATATATGCACAGTACATTTAAAAGTACACAAAACAAATCCTAATTAAAGATAAAATTGTCAAAATTATACCCGAGGTATTCCTGTATTGAATAAAAAGCATTCTCAATTAGTATCTGCTTAACTGTTATATCAAATTTCTTTTCAGGCAATGTTCTTATACATTCAGGTAATACATTAAAAAAATTTATTGCCCAATAACCTGGTCCAGTTTGACACCTTCTCAAAAGCCAATACGCTGGTACAATGTTTTGTTGGACTATTACTTCCCTAGCTCCAAACAGAAAGCGGACAGAACCGCTTTCATCGGAAAAAAGTGACGAAGGTGCGCTGAACGAAACGGATAAATCCGTTTCGAGAGGTGCCACTCAAGGTCACAAGCAGACAAAGGTGCGCCGACCGAAACGGGTGAATCCGTTTCGTAAGGTGTCCCTGAAGTCACCGGCGCCTGTTTCACGGGGAAGGGCTAATCCATCCCGAACAAACAGGTGCTTAGGAAGAGTTCCCTTAATCCAATCCATCTGGTTCCTGTAACAAGGACCTGGTAGCTACCCACGTCACTAGACCAGGAGAGGAGGGCATGATGGATCTAATCGTCTGCTCGTCATACTCTCCAGGAGACAGGGACACCAGAACACATCAGAACACATTGTGCTTGTGTGTGACACGAGTAAGAGAAGATGTAAGAACTATCTTCCAATCTGGTATTGGATTCATTAGAAGTCCGATCCTATTGGGAGAAATATAAAAAGGTGTGAGCCACAATAGACCGAGCGGTCGCAGTGGAGGGCGTTAAAAGTCCACTCACTTTAAAACTACCTACCTACCTACCCCCTTAAGGGGAACATTTTTTTAAAGAAACTTTTGATTTTGGAATTTGCGAGAAAAAAAAGTGACCCCCTCCACAAAAAAACTTTTTGAAAGCCTCTATTTGCATTTTTATGGTAAATTTGATCAAATTTTCTCATCAGATCTTAAATTTGGCAAAATTATCTATGTTTTTCCAAAAACCATAGCCAGTTAAATTTTTTTACTTTAAGTTTTCTTATGCAAATATTTCAGATGCCTCTAAATTCACGAAAAATGCAGATGTTTGCGAAATTTGGGATTTTACGTTAAAATGTGATCAAATTCACGAAAAAAACTACAAATAGAGGATTTGCTTTTGAAAATTAAATCCTAGATATGGCCTTGAGTTGAAAATTTTATTAGTTTTTCTTAATTTTCTTCAAATAATATAATTGTTGGTTGGTTCCTTGTTGCATAACGGGGTCCAATTATTTTAGTGATTTATAAGGTACCAACCTTAAAATATTTTAAAACTATGCCATTAACTTAACCTAGAACAGTGTTTAGCATTGGGTATATAATATATATATATATATATATATATATATATATATATATATATATATATATATATCAATTGAAAAATTCATTTGTGCATTTGGGGAGCAACTTTTCAAATCGCATTAGGTATGTCACATAAAAAAAATCAGGATTGCCTAAAAACTGATATTTTCTTAATAAACCAATTTAGACAAAGTGTCGGTAAATTGATAAGTGTTGGTAGTAACATTTAATAAAATGTCTACTTAATTTAAAAAATAGTGACCAAAAAAAAAATTAAAAATGGCTGGACATTATGCATTTTGTTCCAAGCAATTGGAAGATTGCGTTTTGATGTACTTGGTTTTTGATTTAATACATTTTGATGTGGCTTGGTTTTTGATTTAATGCATTTTGATGTGGCCGGTTTTTAATTGAATGTGTTTTTAAAAAGATGTAGGATTAGTCACAAAAAATGTATTGTTTATATGATAAAAAATAATAATCTAACATAAACTCTTAATTATAATTCTGCTGAAAAGAATACAACACATGTTCAAATTCAATTTTTTCCTCCAAGCACTTAGAGACATTTTTTTCTTCAAAATAAGTATAACTAAGTGCATCCTCGTAAAATTGCCGTGTAGATATTGATATATTTTTTCCCATTCTTCCCACTTTTTTAGAAAAACCTCTTTATGTCGCTTATGCCTTTAATTTTTTTATTATTGTAGCTAAACTCTCGAAATTTTTTATATCTTAATCTTGTCCTAAAACTCCGACATTAGCCATATCACTTTAAAATATACAATATTCAGTTGAATCCAATATTTCTTCAACTTTTCGCAAATGTTTTTCTACTCTGGGGCGAAATTCTTTACATCGTTCGCATCTGCGCGTATGCGGAACTGTGCAAAGGGTCAATTTGCGATTGTTTTTTAAATGGTCGCATTCATAAGCTACCTTCGAATTTTCATTCCAATGATGTACATTTTAATGAAAATATAAAACACGGCCCTTTTTCAGCATTTTTTTTTTCAACAACATAACAAAGACCTGTAATATGGCGCAAATAATAGACTACTATTGACAAAAGTTACATAATGCATTTTGACCTGATTAACTTAATGGACATAGTGTGTTGTGATTCGAATCCATATTTTTGTATATAATTTTCTTTCAAAGGAAGAAATGCCGTTTAAAGCAGTTCAGATTTGTGGATTAGTAAAGTATAAAACAAGGATTTCAAAAGCACATCACACTGAATTTTGTTCCAAGATGCGCTTTGAAAGGTTGCTCCTTATTTATTTTATACTCAAAAATTTTACCAAATAAGTAAATAAGTTGTTTCCGAATTTCAATAAATTGGTAAACCTTGTTAAGACAGAATTTTGAATAAACTTGCATGCAAGAAAAATTGCAGCAAAAAAAAATACACAAAAAACCTGTTAAACTGTAAAAACACCTTTAGCCATTTAATAGATCTTTGTTGTGATAGGCCCCAGTCTAATTTCATTGCACTGCAGTTTTTAAGTAATTTTCAGTTGACTAATTTAACAGAAAGTGACCATATTGTAAATGGAGGTTTTATTAATTTTTTGTGGAATTTATTTAACCCAAATGATTATTTTGTTTTGTGTATTTTCTGTTATATAATATTTTTAATTCTTTATACCTTTATCAGTAAACATTCAATGCAAATATTATTTTATTTTATTGCATGACTGTAGTTATCTAGCCTGATAATGGTGTTATAATAATTTTAAAATGGTAAAAAAACAATAAACATTCATTCTAGAATGGTGGCATTTGACTGGATTAAAAAAAGTGTTAAATCCAAAAAAAAAACTTCAGCTTCAAAATAAAAAGGTTGTTTTATATACAGGGTCTTCCTTCGTGACAAGCTAATATTTCAGGGTATCCTTAGGTGATTTTATGAAGAAAAGTTCATATATAAATACATGTCTGCTAAACGCCGAGTGATGATCGCGTTGTTAAATTTAGCAATAGACTTATCAATTGTTAAAAGTTAACAACGGTTTAGAATGTTTAACAAAACGTCATTGTCAGTGTTATTCAATGATTTTAGTAGGCAACCTGTCGAAATCTGATATTTTGTTAAACATTCTAAACCGTTGTTAAGTTTTAACAATTGCTAAATTTAACAACGCGATCATCACTCGGCCGTAAGACTTTCAAAAGTACTCTACATACTATTTTTAATTTTGGCATGTGTTAATATTGCTCCAAAAGTGGAATTTTCAGAAACACGTCGTCTAATATTTCTTAGAAAAAAGTGGTACAACATTAACATAGTTCCATGTAAATAGTTGTATTTTGACTTTTTTGATAAAATAAAATAGTAATCGTCTCCTGTGTGTTCTTGTCACACTTTTTTATAAAATAGACTGAGAAATTGATTTGTAATTTAAACATAATTTTAAGAAATCCCCCTGTAAAATAAGCTTATTGTCACATCTAGATAATATTTTTACTTAATGCAAGTATTTACAGAAAAACAAAAAATATAAACAGCATTATTTAAAGAAAAAAACAGTTTAAAATAGAATCATTTTAGTCAGTTGGTATTTAACACAATTTTTTTAAATTCTTGTAAATGTATTACCATTACCTTCCATTATAGTCATATCATTCAAAAGTTTGAATATAAATGACGCTAGTTACGATACCTTATTAATGCAGCCATGGTTACAGAGGAGTTAAGCCAGTAGAGAAACGTGACGGCGCAGGCGCTCATAACTGGGGATCGACCAAAGATATTATTGAGTAAGTCAGCGAAATCAACATCATAAAACAGCGTAATAATTTTTTGTTCTTAGAGCTGGAGCCGAAGCCGACAACAGGCCTAGTGATGCAGACCAAAGCTGGGGCGAAAATGATAAACCGGAAGTCAAGACTGATGACGAAAAAAAGTAAGTTGTGAATAATTTACTCTTTTTACAGTTACTCTGTGATAAAAATTATTCCTATCTTTTTAAGTTATAATAGTAAATAGATATCGGCCAGTGTTGATCGTACAAAACTACATACTAAAAATAATATTTAATAAGTATAGGCTTACTGTATACATTTTTACAATTTATTTGAATCATGGGCAGGACTTGTCTGATCTAACATTAAAATTTGTAAAGTAACTTGATATCATCGCGGGGTATACATTTTTACAATTTATTTGAAGAGGACTTGTCTGATCTATATCCTGCGCAAGATCAAAGTGCTTAAATCGTTGGCATTAGTTTTTTTTTTCTTCTAGGGAAGAACCGGAAGTTGAACAAGTACCAGTAGAGGAAGAACCTAAAGAATTGACCCTGGATGAATGGAAGGCACAACGCGCTGGACGTGCAAAGCCGACCTACAATATACGTAAAGCCGGAGAAGGAGAAGACCCAAGCCAATGGAAGAAAATGTTTGAATTGAAGAAAAAGGAAAAGGAAGAGGTAAACAAAATCATTATCAACTTTTATGCATTATTCATTTCATCATAAAATAAACTGAAAATGTATTATTACTTCAGCAATTTCAAGAGTAAGGCAGCAGCAAAGGCATGAATTATAGAATATGTTAAATAAGCAGTTTTTTTTTTAACAAAATTTACCTTTAGGAATCTGAAGAAGAAGAATACGACGTCTCTGAATACCCACAAAGAGTTGGCAGACAGAAACATATTTTGGACATTGACATTCAATTTAACGATAGCCGGCGTCCTGGAGGAGGTAGAGGCAGAGGTGGAGGTAGGGGAGGGAGAGGAGGCCGCGGTGGAGGTGGGGCCGGTGCTCGCGATGGACCACGTGGACCACCCCGTGATCGTGAAGCCGAGCCTAGAAGGTTCCGTGATGATCAGGTGGGTGAAATGGGTCATTTCTATTTGTATTTAATAACAAATGTGTTTAGGTTTTTAAGCCCAATTGATACATATTTTTTTTACAGAGCGACGAAAAAACCCCAAGAGCTCCAAAGGTAGACGACGAACGTGATTTTCCCTCTCTTGGTTAATGAATACGTTAAAAGAGTTGCCGTCGACAGTTAAGTTAATTCAATCGAACATACAGTTTTTGGTGGTATGGTATAAGACCATACTGTACCTCAAAAAAGTATATTCGATTGATTTTCTTTGTTAATTCGTCGGTGTAAAATTTAGGATTTCGCCGACAAATAGTTTTTTTTACAATTATTTTGAGGAACACTCTGCTGATTTTTTGTGTGTTCGAATAAGTTTCAAAATAAGTAACCACTAAATTAAGGCAATTTTCTTGATCCTGCTTAAATTTTGTGGCTACTTGTTAGGATATCTATAAACTAAAAATGGGGTGTCCTCTTATAAAATTGTATAAAATATCAAATGTATCCAAAGTAAAAATATCTGAAGCCTTGTAGTGTCTGCAAAACGGTGAAATGGGTTTTTCAGCCACTAAAGGGATTTTAGGAATTTAGCAATTTTTCATTAATTTTTCAGTGTAAACTGTACCCTACCGATGATGGTTACTAGTCAGTTTTACACTGTTTGTTGACAGTTTATGTGGCTGCTCATATATAGTGTCATGACCTCTGTTTAGGATTTACTGTTTTCTAATTGGCTAGGTCTCGCATTTCACAATATATTATTTGTTGATCGTTCTTATCATGCAATTTGTATAATTAATTTTTAATAAAAGTATAAAATCGATATAATCATTGGTTTTAATATTTTTTAACTGACGAACAGAACGTACTTAGATTTAAAAAAAAAAAATTACTGTTATTTTGAAACAGTATTTAACAAATTTAAGAAATAGCTGCCATCTTTATTAGTTCATTCTAGCCAATCTTTTAATAGAAAATACTAGTTGGTATACCCTGTGTGTGCCGGTGAAAGCACTGGCACTGATATTAATACATACAACAGCTTTTGATAGAATTCCATTCCAGGTCTCGATAATAATAAAATAAAAACTAGTAAAGATGGCATTATATAAAGTTCCTTTAATAAAATCTGTTGCAAAATAGGAGTGATATGACAGTCGAGTACTCTGTATGAAATATACAGGGATAGTACAAAATCAGCTAGCGCAAAAAAAATTCTAATAATTCCTTAAAATAATAACTATGTATATCGTGAATTGATTAATTTTTATAGTCTGTGATTTGTGACAAAAAAATGATTCTTATAAGTCAGCATAATAGTTTTGAATTTCAAGAAAAAATCATTAGTTTTTCTAATGAAGGTCTTCTGATAAGTAAATTCAGTGATCATGAAAAAAAAATTACCTGATTAATTTATATATTATTATAAGTTTTTGCTCAAAAAGTGACAAAATATAAAATATAACTAACGTCCAGATTTGAACATTCATTAGATTATTTAAATAAAAATATATTTTCCAGTAAATCATAAAAAATTGTTGGCTAAAATATTGGGAATCTCATGGGAATGTTTGTGTTAGCTGAGACACGGGAATCCCTTCATTCGTCCTAATTTAAAATGGGATTTTAAATCTTTTATAAATTGTAACTAAGTACAACAGTAGTGAAATGCACGTAAAAGAGAATTTATTTTTTAAATTTAATCTCTAGTAATCAAATTAAGCTGTTGGGTTAAAATACAGTTGATTGTATTTGAATGTTAACGATTTTCATTTTACTTGACTGAATTTATAAACTCAGGGTGTTCTAGAACACCAAATTATTAATTTTTTATATTGTTTTTTTTTAATAACACGTAATTTAGTTCCACAACTTGACTTTCATTAAAACTATGCGGTAGTTGATGTATGATACACTATTTTCAATCATAATTGTGTTGTATAAATTCATCTTTCACTAGCAGTTGCGTGTTTTCTAAAAAATACATTACATAACATTACCATTTTATGTAAAAAAAATCTCAATTATTGTTGCAAAGTTATAATAAAATTATTAACACCGTCCATAACATTTATTAATGTTTTAGGGAAAAATATTATGATATGATATGACATATCACATACACAAATATATGTATATATATATATATATATATATATATATATATATATATATATATATATATATATATATATATATACATATGATTGTTTTATGAAGACATTAATAAGTGTAATGGAAGTTTAGGTGTTTGTACTTTCAGAGGACGATTGTACAAACAAAAATAGATATAAAATTATGATTCGTAATTGCTTCAATACCTAATTTTTCACAACAGATAGTTATCAAAAAACACTGATGGTGTTGTATGTCTTCCCGTAAAAAAAATAAAATCAGAACCTATAACAAGTTTTATTAGCTTTAGTGTGGTGTATTCGAGCATGTATAAAGAAATATATTTTCTACACAATTAAACTTAAACCCCAATTTTTTTTTTTTAATTAAGTGAAGACAGGTAAATTTTAAAGTTGTGAAAAATTTTACCCCAAATATATCAATTAGTTGATATTTTTAAGCATTAATTGTATTTATGCTAATTTGCTTTAATGTTTTATAGTTTTTTTTTGTTGTTTTGTTTAAAAACCCAGAGGTGTATGCCTAGTATGAAAAAAAGGTGACTTTATGCTTCAATTTACCCCATACTAGTGAATCCACATCGAGCTTTTGTGCCAAACATCCCAAGCCACAAGTCTGGGTAAATGATCATATGTGGCTCTATTAAAAGCATAAAGTCACGTTTATGTACATTACTTCTTTCGTTTGTTCCATTATGAAGTTTGCACTTTGACTTATGATAACAAATTTTTCAATACAATCAAGTTTGTAATTATTGCCAATAAAACTGGGTTTTATTAACATTGTTAATAATGTTATTTTCCTTTTTATTAAGTCCCTTTTCGATAAAACCGAAAAATAGGTTATAAAAGTTAGTACTTGGATTTAGGTCCCGAAAAAAACTTAATCAAATAGACCTTTTGTGCATCACTAATAGTTGGGCGCAAGGCGCGGGAAATTAAAAATATGTTGTAGCTAGTGGGTCTGGTGTTTCAGTACAACCACAATTTAAATTAAGTCAGATTTTTTTGTTCTTCCTACCCTTTATTCTCGGTTTGTATTGTTTTATTTAAACGATATAGGCTTCCAACAGGCGCCCATTGACAGCAAATTTCAGGGATGGTTCCATCCTACGAGCATGTACCTTCTAGATGCACCTTACCGCTTGGCAGTGGGAACAGCGGTCAGAGAGAGAAAGTTAGTACTTTTATCTCTCGCTCTGCGTGCTGATTGGTTGGCGGAGAAGGGTATATACCCCGCTGAATAATCAACATGCCGAGCGAAAGAGATACTAGACTGATCGCGGCCAAGCGGTAAGGCTAACTCTTGTGCTCGAAGATTCCATTATCTGGCTTAGTCATGAAGACTAAAGACAAAGAGGACCATCTCTATGTTACAAAAATGACCCTCAAATTGCAGTAAATTAAGATCGCGTTGTGTTCCAGAGGACCGCATTTAAAATTTTATATATTGCAGTCAAGTTCATATGTTCAAACCATACCGTTCTGGGGCCACTTTTTGAGCCAAACAGCCATGAGAGACAGTTTTCGTTGCAGAGCTGTCAAAACTTGAAGTACTTCAAGTAAACTTTTACTTGAAGTACTTTTTTGTACTTCAAGTACTTTTTATTAGGAGGTACAAGTTTTTAGTTTTTATGAAGATACTTGAATTTTTACTTGATTTGACCAAGTAAATTACTTGAAGTATTTATTTAAGTACTTGAAGTAAAAAAAGTACTTCAAGTAAATAAAAAGTACTTCAAGTAAAGAAAGTACTTCAAGTAAATAAAAAGTACTTGAAGTAAAAACAATACTTCAAGTAAATAGAAAGTACTTGAAGTAAAAAATCAACCAAGTACTTGAATTTACACGCCCTAGATAATCGTACAAACAAGTTAAAACAAGAAATACGCGCAACCGCTGCTGTTTCTATTGTATTGCATTACAACGCTCATTTGAATTGGATCCAACAGCAAGACAAGTGTAACAAGTGTAAAATCCTTTATTTTGATACCCAACTTTTTATATTTAATAATGTCAACTAACTGCCATTTTTCATGACAATTTTATTATCGAACGCATTCAGGATACGAAACAGTTTTCAAATCACTCCCGAAAATGTCAAAAATGTGGCAGTTCAAGAATATTCTATTGGTGCGATTTGACGTTTGATGGAGCGGTTCCACAACTATTTCGTATTGTGAATGCGTTCATTATTACCTTCATTTGAACCAAAAAACCTCTGTATTTTAATAGGCAACTTAAACAAAATTTCCACTAATAAAATGGAAACGACATCAAAATTGAAGTTAGGTTGTTCTGACTTGATTTTGTGTTGATGGGAAATTAAAATATTTCCCAAGAATTGGTTTTGGGTGCCTGTAGGCACCCATATGAAAACACTCGCTTTTGACAGATGTATTGGATGCCAACCACAGGGAAAAAAACAATTTTGGGAAAACCAATATTTCCTATAATAGTTAAAGGCCCAAGCGCTCACCCGAGTACGGGATTGTGGGCCTGTTGTCATAAATTTACATACGAAATTTTACATTATTTCGGACATCGGATGCATAAGATCCCGACTTAAAACGGGACACTTAGCAACCTTACTTGTTTTCCTAACTATAGTTTTTACCGACTGGCCTACTTTCCAATGACGTAGCGCTCAGTCCTTAAAGCTTTTAGGAGTTGTTGGAAAATCCCGTTTTGAGGAATAAACCCTCTAACTTCCTTACAAAAAAAATACTCAAGTATAATTTGTTTTACTTGAAGTACTTTTAATTACTTCAAGTACTTTTATGTACTTCAAGTACTTTGGTTTACTTCAAGTACTTTGGTGTACTTCAAGTACTTTGTTTTACTTCAAGTACTTTGTTTTACTTCAAGTACTTGGATTTACTTCAAGTAAAATACTTGGGTGGTACTTCAAGTACGTTTTCAAATTACTTGAAAATGCAAGTACATTTTAATGAATACTTGGTACTTGTACTTAAAGTAATTTAAAAAAAATCAAAAACTTGGTACTTGTACTTGAAGTACTATTTAAGAGTACTTTGACAGCTCTGCTTCCTTGTCTTTAGTCTCCATGCTCAGAGTTTACTAATGGGTCTGTTTGTTATTCAGAAATAGTGTACACTATTTAACACCTATTTTATTATTTATTTAAGGTGTATATTAGGACTACGTAGTTAGAAAAAAAAATGTAAAATATTTGTGGATAACAAACAGACCTATTAAGAGAGGGTTAGATTTTAGACATTCGCCATGTTGACTAACGGATCAGTGACGTCCAGTCGGGCCATTTTTGACCATGTTGGATTTTACAGAGGATTTTATGCAGAACAGTCGCGTAGAACTTAGGAGGAAACAAAAAAAGGTGTTTATGCTGACGAACAACAAAATTTATTGATACATATCAATATGCATGAATTATGGTGAAACCATAAATGTAAATTAATTATTGAAATTATAGGGTAATTGGCAAATTAAAACATTTTCGATGGTACATTGTACTGTAGTGAATGGGGTAGGTCTGCTCAACGGATGGTACGTACTTCGAGCATATATCCACGCTCTTCCGCTCGGCAGTGCGTTCGAGATAGGAAGAAAATTCGATCACTAACTTTTCTCGCACCAACGTACAGATGGGTCGGTTGGAGGGGTACACACCTTCCCCACCGACCAATTAGCACGTTGGAGTGGGAGAGAAAGGTTAGTCAGCGATTTTTCTGATTCTCGTACGGCTTCCTCTAGTAGGTATATGCTCAAAGGGTACATACTACATTAAATTTTAAAAAAATGAAAGATGGTAGAAAGAACTGGTTACTTGTTTAATAGGAGTACTCTAGGTTTGAACACGCAATATTGCTTTATTAAAAGCTTTCTTTTCCTTAAGAATACCCATGTATATTAGGACCTTTTTAAAATTTTATGAGCAAGAAGTGTGTAGTTTTTAATAAGCTTTCGGAAGGTATAGACGGTACCTTAAGGACCTTGTAAGATTATAAATTATCCAGATCAGATACACATCAATATTTTGTACAGTATTCTTACACACTACAGACTAATTAAAACTATACAACTATACACTACCAAAAACACTACAATAGGACCAATAAAATATAATAACAATATACAGTCAACGTAGTCAAAACAGCAAATTTGCACAGAATATAAATTTGTGAAAATACCTTTGCACTAGAATAAGAAAGAACATAAAAAGGCACCAAATAAATGGTTCAAAAACGCACGACTCTGGGTGTTTTTCAATTACGGCACAAGAGCGCAATATGCGAAACAATGCTCAGCACTTTTTGTACGTAAGTGCTCTTATCGACGCATAATCGAGATTCGGATAACTTTTTTGCTCTCTGAGAGAGCATAAAAGTTACTCTAGTTATACTTCTACCCTTCATACTTTATATTAATAAACTCTGGTCTGGTTCTAAACCATAGGTAGTCCAGATATTAACAAAAAAGTCCTAAATTTCTTTTCAGTTGCATATCTAGGTACTCGGACGTGAAAAACGATGAGGCCACCAGTGTGAGGTATAACCAGTTTTTGTTGGGTTTTCTTTCCTCACAAAATATGTATTTTACCTCCACAAGCACCGCTGCCCCAAGGGTAATAAAGGAGTGCTCGATCCCATTTAAGCCCATATAAACAAATTTAAATGTCAATTCGGTATTTGTGACGTACCTAATCTGTTTGCCTTTTTGTTTTGTTTACAAGTAATATAAAGTCTTAATTTTTTAAAAATATTATACATTACAGTTCTAATAGTAAGTACATATCCAAAATAGTTTTTAAAAGTTGAATATTTAACAAAAATTTATAAAATAAATCTGCCTTCTGGGCAAAATGGGCAAACGGTGACGTCCAAACATAACCTATATCTGCGGACAAATAGTAAAAATCGAGCACTCCTTGTTAAGTTTACTACCCTTGCCGCTGCCCCATGTTATGCCGAAAAAATAAGGACGTTAGGAATCACCCTAAAACGTCGAAAACACTGGCGGCACTTTTAGGTTGCGAAGTATTTGACTACTAAATTAGAAATATGTTTTTTTTTCATATAAAAATATGATCAAGCAGGGCAAAAGTTACGTTAAATGAAAATATTTTACATGATATTTAAGCATATTTGACTTGCAGGAAGATATTAACGGATACATGTTTATTTTTAAATTTCCCGCGCATCGCACTCCTACCTACGTGACAATTATCACGATCACGTTTTTAGGAAAATCTATGGCGAGGCGAGATAACAAACACACCTACCAAGATAAACAATCCATTACTTAGCAGTAGTACCCAGTCAGTGTTATTCACGTAATACTTATCAGAATTTCATAAAATATTTCTATTATAAGCGAGAACAATAAATAAAAAACATTTGTCAGGAGAACCTACGTCTCCAAAACGATAACGGCAGTGGCGTAGAAGCTCTGATCTTGTCGCGTTATGAGATAATTTCTACTTTCAGTAGAATATTTTTACTAAAGCGATTTTATTTTAATTCATTATTGATTAATTAAATAAATTTATTGACAGTTAAAAATTTTGACGATGTGAAAAGTGTTTTATTTTTTTAATATATACTGAAGAAATGTTTGTAAATATTATGTTCGCCACTGTACACTTCATAGACTGGCCGGTTTAAGCATGGCGGCGCGAGTGCGAAGTAATGTCGATTTGTGGTGTTTTTGTTAAAAAAAACCTTTTGTCAATTTTGGACGACAACCTCAGAAAAAATGTAAATAGACTCGTGGATGTGAAAAACGACAATTTAAAGTTCCGTTATGTTTAGTGAGGCAAAATAAGCAAGTGCCCGGGCTTTCTTAGATCGAATTATGGCGTCCTATGACGATACGAGCGGGGACGATGAAAACAAGGGATTTTTTAAAAAATGCACAGAGCCCGCGACGTCTCAGAGTAGATGTTTAGTTTGTGACCTTATTGTTTCTGAATGCAACTGCAACATTCAGAGAAGGCCTTTTCATGTGGAATTAGACTTGTCCAACGGAGGCAGTAGTGCAAGTAGTAAGTATTATTTTATTTATATATAATTTCCTTTATGTTGGAAATTTTACATTTTACACTTTGACATGACTAGTAATAATATACTTGATGAAATAAACACACAACATATTACGCATACCAATAACCACTGACCTATCTTTATATTTGTCTTGCAATAATTTATTTTTTTCCAGGAGATGCACTGGTAGAAGAATTCGTACCCCTCAGCAATGGACAAGATTCCCTGGAAGGCTACGATAAAGAAATAGTGATAAATAATCCAGATCATCACAATAATTCATTTATTTTTGGAATACCAAAGACTCCCTCTATAACTGCTGATTCAGAATCAAATGATTTTTTACAGAGCATCATAGCTGATGAAAAAGCCATTTTGCCAAATAGTACTGATAGTGGAAAGTTTAACCATAGAGCTGTGACATTTGGACAAAGTAAACTTTTCCCAGAAGCAGACTGTGAGGCCACTGACCCAGTGACAAAGTGTGGTGATATTAAAAGTGAACATCAGGATAACAATAGGGAATACCATACTGATGGTGCCCCACTGACTCCTGATATAAGAATAAAAGATTTAAATGATCATTCAAATGATTCCCAATCTATTTTAGAACACCCAGATATTTTAGATCTTAAACCAGAACCAACCATTGGCTGTGATACAACTTGCACAGATAATTCCAAGTCTATGCCAACCAATAACAATACCATTAAAATCAAGTCAGAACCAATTATTTATGATGAACATGTTGCTCCCCCCAGTAAAAAGCGGAAGCGTTGTTCTATGTTTGTGGATAGTTTGGACCAAACTCTTTTAGATGGAAAGAAAGGAGTGGATCTATTACAGGCTATTGAAGACCAATCCAACAAGCATCTTGAGACACACAAGTCCAGCTCTGCAGAATCTGGCTCTTCTGTAGTGTCGGAAGTCTTGTGTTCCCCCAGGAAAGGTAGAACACGTTCTGTTGACATAACTGCGCGACCTAATCAGGGCTTTAAACGTTCTCATTCGGCCGATGTTGACAATTCGGATATTAAAATTAGGAAAATTGACTTTTCAGAGTACAAAGACAAAGTAAAAAGTGAACAGAAGCCTTCAAAATCCAAGGATATCCATCACCGGCGGCACAGTAGTAGTAGCAGTGGTCGTAGGCATGACTCCAAGAGCAGCAAAAGTAGTAGCAGCAAGAAACATTCAAGCAGCTCAAGCTCCAAACATCGAGAAATCAAGCCAAGACTTTTGACTAATGGTAATTACAGCTATCCACCTGAAGATGTAAGTATTATACGGAATAATTTTACTTTCCTGAATTTAAAAACAAGCATAACTAAATAAAAAAATTAAATTTTATAAATTAACAGACAAGATTATCTAAGTTTTTTTTTACATGTTTAATGTATTATTTTATACCCTAAGATAATAATATATATATTTTAAGATTTGTTTTTTTTTTACTTTTTTTAAAAGAAATCTAATATAAATATTATAAAAATATATAATTTCAACAGAATAAACAATGTTTCTTTAAAATACGAAGTTTATTTCGTTTTTCCTTTTAAAAGAGCCAAACTTTTAAAAAGATTTTATCAAAAACAAAATAAAAAAAGATGTTTGTTTGGTTTTTAAGGATTACCTAAAATATATTACTTTTCTAAACACAATTGTATGGTAAATACCTGTATGTATGAGTATCAGTATGAATAAATATAGTGTCAGAACTACAAGTCTAAACTGTTAAATAGATAATACGTTAGTCAGTAATAAATACCATAGATTACTTTTCTCTAGACATCTCTTAGATATCGAAAGTACTTCCACATTGAGACACATACAAATGGAGGAGCAAATATTCTACGAATGTATCAAGATGAAATTAAGCATTTGAGTTCCAGCGAACTAAAAGATTTAGCACATGAATGGTTCAAACTTGCTTTTGAAGAAGATAAAAATGGCCATGCAAAATTTGTTATAGCTGTTGTTCATGGGTCAGCTACATATTTACCGGATATACTAGAATATATGGCTGAAAACTACCCAAATTTAACAGTTAAAAATGGTCTCTTAAGCAAGAGTTCAGATATTGAAACTACAACCTTGGCAGCTTATAACAGAAATGTAGTTCAGCATTATGAAGCAGGTACTGTAAGATTTGGACCTCTTCACCAGATTAGTATTGTTGGAACAGCTCACGAGGAGGTTGGAGGATATTTTCCAGATCTTTTAGACTTGCTGGAAGAAAACCAGTTTCTAAGAATGGTTAGTAACTACCTTTTATACCAGAAATGTACTTTATGTATTTATTTCTTATTTCTAGACAATGCCCTGGGGATCCTTATCTATATTAGAACAAATGAGACCAACGGAAAGTAATGATGGACCTATAATTTGGTGTAGACCTGGTGAACAATTAGTTCCAACTGCGGATCTTAAGACACCCGTTAAAAGAAAACGGTTAGTTATTAAAATAATGTCTTTTTCATTTATATTCTCTTCTTTTTATTGTAAGAGTATGAGTATAAAAATGTTATAATTTGTAAAAATTTTTCTTGGTAAAGTATTTTTCTTTTAGAACTGGTATAAATGAACTAAAAAATCTACAGTACTTGCCGAGAATGTCGGAAGCTAGGGAGCACTTATTTGAGGACAGAACAAGAGCTCATGCTGATCATGTCGGAGCAGGACTAGATAGAAAAACAACGGCTGCTGTTGGTATTCTTAAGGCTATACATGGAGGTAAAAATGAAGGGCCCATTAATAGAATAACCAAAGATGTAGTGGCATTCTCTCCCAAGTACTTCGATATTTTAGCTGAGAAGTTGCAGCTTGATTTGCACGAACCTCCAATTTCACAGGTAAAAAATAGTTTTAATCACTTTCTGTGAATAAAATTTACAGTAATAGTTCTTTGTTATGATTTTACTGTATTGCGTGTATCAACTGTTTTCGCTTAATTGTCCTTCATGTCTCCGGCTGACAAACGCCGCATAGGAGCACGAAGCGGGCTATCGTTTAAGTTTGTTATAAATACCATTATATATTGGCATTTTGTTATTTGAAATCAAAGACTCTTTAGAATACAGACCCGGTATTCTATTCTATAAATGGGCATAAAAGTGAGGTTAACCACAAGGTACACATGTTACAACTAGGTAGGTAGGTAGGTTTAAAGTGAGTGGACTTTTTACGCCCTCCACTGCGATCGCTCAGTCTATTGTAGCTTACACCTTTTTATATTTCTTCCAATAAGATCGGACTTCTAATGAATCCGATTCCAGATCGGGAGAGAGTTTTTACATCTCCTCTTACTCGTGTCCCTACCGGACAAGAGCACAATATGTATTCTGATGTGTTCTGGTGTCCCTGTCTCCTGGAGAGTATGACGAGCAGACGATTAGATCCTTAACCAGCAACTCTAGGGCATGTTCCAAAAGACCCTACTGGGCCCAACCACGACAGCGACGTGTGAACACAGCGGTTAAGATGTTACAACTAACACTAAGCATAGCCATATGATGGTGAGAGGTCAAATATAAGCGAAAATTAGATTAATCTTTAAAAATAGCAAATAATAAAAACCTACTATTTAATACAAATACCTTTTGCTTAGCGCTTAAAAATTTGAGAGAAAAGTAATTATGTTCCTTTACGTTTAAGCAAAATTTAGATAAAAAAAATAAAGAGTAATAAATTAGTATCTATACAAGATAATTTTAAATGTGGGAACAAGTTCGACCACAAAAACAATATATTTAGTGTGACACACCAGAATATCCTTCTGTGCGGAATATTCACTCATAAGCGTAATAGCGCCGCCGCCGCGCCGGCCCAAATACGCGACTGGCCGGTTCACTGTGCAGTTATCTATTAGTGTTTTACCAAAAAAATTATAATGCAGATGGAATATATTTAGATATAAATGGAAAAACATGTTTCTTTAAAGTAAAGCAAACCCAGGTTTTTGAATATATATCCATTAATTAACGAGATCGTGGTAAAAACAAGCTAATTTAATTTTTAGTTATAGGTAAAAAAATACATGCTTTTTATTAATTTAAAATGATGTAGTTTCTTTTAAATTTTTCCAAATCTCTAAGTAAGCTACCCAAACATCAGTATGGAATATTTGTTTATTTATTTATTTACTTAACGGATACACCATTTTTACATTTACTTAGACTAAAGTAAAAAACATAAAATTAAAATTAAATATAGCTAATATTTTCTAACACTATCATTAGCCCCCCCCCCTGAATCAGACGTCTCAGCCAACTTCTGAAAGCATTAACAGACAAGCCAAAAAAGTCTAAGTCAGGGAAACTATTTACAGACTTAATGATCCTGTTTAGGGGCATATTCTGAGCATCATTCAGACGTATTATAATGCTTGACAACAGTGGTGACATTCTTAAAATGCTAGGTGGTATATAGAAATCAATACCACCCAATATGTCAGGTGATGTTATGATGTTTTGTATTACTTTATAAAAGAAGAGTAGCTCAAAACATTGTCTGCGTTCTTCCAGCCTCGTTATCCCATGATATGCCCTCACCACATCCAAGCTTAGCAACAAACCTTCCTGCGTGATTCAGAACCTCAAGTATTTTAATAATTTTACTTGGACTAGTTCTAAACGTTTTTTATGTATCTCGTAATAGGGACTCCAAATTAAGCAACAATACTCCAATGCAGAGCGCACATAACCTATAAATAACATTTTTAAACCACACACATTATTAAACTCATTCGACATTCTTGTGATCATACCTAACATATGGTTGCTTTTGTTAGATTGTTTCATAGGGATCCGTATAATGGAGTTCACTATCCAGCCACACTCCCAAATCTCTCACCACATTTTCCCTCCGCAGTTCAGCACCTCCAATATTGTACTTAAAATCTCTTACATATCTTTTGCGACTAAATATGATGTACCAGCACTTAGACACATTCAGCTTAAGGTTATTTTTTAAGCACCATTCTGCCAAACTATCCAAGTCCCTCTGCAGTGCCTCACAATCCTCATCAGACCTGACAACTCTATAATGTTTTAAGTTGTCAGCCAATAAAAGATATTTGGAGCTAAAATATTGTTCAATATCGTTCACCAGCACATAATTTAATAAAATATATAATAAGTCTTTTTACCCATAATATTTATTCAACTAGGTATTTATTCGTCAAACTAAATGTTATTCAGTGGCCTAGATTGACTACAAAAAGTGGGGGACCCAACTGGACCCAAATTAACAAAAATATTGAAATGATATAGGTAAAAAATTAAATTATTTCCCAGAAGTGATTAATTCGTTTTAAAAAGTGGGGGGATGGCTCTTTGCCTACTTGCCCCCCAAGCATACATTTCTGGTGGTTATTTTATAAATTCATTTTTCATGAGGTAATCAAATAGTTACATGTTTACTCATAGAAGATTATTTAAGATTCAATACGAAAACTTTAAATATGGTATCAACAGCTTTTAAAAAACTGTCACTTCTATATTTTATTTTATGCACTACAGTATAACTTTCAGTAACGTCTGATATGGATGCTCCCAAAACAGTATGTGTCTTCCGTTTATGTATGCAGCACTAGAAATACGCCGAATTAAACTTACTCTGTCTTGTGACCATAAGCTTTTAACCAACCAGATAAGTTGCTCCAACCTACTCCACTTGTTAAATTTTAAAGTTCCAGCTCGCAGTATGGGACAGCTGGATGTTTTCTTTACTTCAAACTTCAAAATGGCTTTATTGTTTAAAGTAAAAACAGTATTCATGGACAAAGCGTCTTTAAACAAAAAATATATATTGTAATAAATAACATCGTACGTTAAGTCAAAAAATACAGAAAATAAAATAAAATAGAAAGGTAAAAAGGTCACCCTTTCCAAACCTTTCCCCCCTTTCTACACATACTGCTTATTTACAAAGCTAAAAAAAATAAACAGATGCAATAAAGCTACACAAACTTCAAGAAAAAAAAACGAATAAAATAAAAACAACAAACTTTAGTCATATAAAAAATGTAACAAGCCTCACACAAAACTATCATTCAAAAATTCCGTCAGAATAATAATAATAGGCCTAGGTTAATAGAAGACCTTTCACTTCTCTCCTAAATCTTTTTTCAGAGGATCTTTTCCGAATGGGTGATAAAAGGTGGTTAAACATCTTTTTACCATTATACACAAATGATTTTTTTTACCAACGCTGAGGACGGTATGGGGAGAGCAGCCACCCGCACATTACAAGTTGGGTAAAAAGATTCTGCAAAAATTTCAGCCATATTTTTTTTTTCTAACCAAACACACCGTTTCCAGTATGAAAATACATGGCAATGTTAAAAAAATTTCAGCCGAAAAAAGAGGTTTGCAAGATTCGCGATGTTTGGCTCCACATATAAATCTAATAGCTCTTTTCTGCAAGACAAACACGCTATTAAACAGGCAATGATCGCATGAACCCCAAAAGCATATTCCATAAACCACAGCCGTACGGACATTGGCAGGAATAAGCTGATAAAAGATTTATGACATATAACGCATATCTTTCCCATCTCTTGCATAATGACAGCAACCCAATAAAATTTAAAAAGTGTGTTAAATTTCTTAACATCCGTTGTAGAACTGCTCTATATATTTTGAATCCACAAGCGGTTTGCCTTAATAGAATTTTTGTGTTTATAGGTGGTTATGTTAATATAATTTTTCTCATTTTTCTCATTAACGGGCATCGCCCAATAACAAATTTAAATACAATATACATATAATAACCCTTAAAAATAAATATTACTTATGACTAACATTGCATATTTCAGTCAGTTATTAAAATTCATAATCAATAATTTAAAAAAAGAAAAAGTTAAAAATAGCAAGTTAGAAAACTTCACAAAGTTGACAACTCTTTACATATAAAAAAAAATTCAAACAAACTAAAACATACAAAATTAAAATTTAAATATACACATTAAAAAAAGTATAGTAAAACATGGACTTAATTTATATAAACATTAGTTTTGAGAACATTTCGAAGCCGATTTAGTGATAAATGCAATAAATCGTCCTTAACATTATTAGCGTGTTTCATTATTCTATCAATTGGGGAAAATTGCCCATATAACGTTGAGTGAAAGTTTGTTTTAAAAGTAACAGGATGCCTTAATGTCCTTGGAGGTACATAGAAATTTACAGAAAAGAGAAGTTCACTACATTGCACATGACCATGTATAAGTTTATATAGAAAAAATACATCAACGTTTTCTCGTCTAACTCTCAAACTTTGTAAATTAATAGTTTTTTCTAATTGATCAAAATTTATTATATCTTGGGGAATATGCAATTTAAAGGCAATATATCTTAAAAATTTTCTCTGTACAGAATTCAACATGTTAATGTACTTATCGTAATATGGATTCCAAACAACAGAACAACCTTCTAAAAGGGGCCTTACTAGAGAAACATACAAAAGTTTTATTGAGTTTATATGTTGAAAATCTTTAGTATCTCTCTTAATAAACCCCAAAACCCTAAGCACTCTATTTTTACAGTATTCAATATGGGGCGAAAATGAAAGTTTAATATCAAAAAATACCCCCAAATCCTTTATAGTGTTTACTTGGCTTAAAGGCTCACTATTAATTCTATACACATTTCTCTGAACATTTAAAGATCTACTAAACTGAATTGATGTGCATTTTTTTATATTTAAGATCATGTTATTTGAACACCAATCATAAAATCTATCCAAGTCTGATTGTAAATTAATAACATCCTGACCATTTTTTATCTTAAGAAAAATCTTTAAATCATCAGCATACAATAAAAATTCTGAAAACCTAAAGCAATCAGCCACATCGTTTATAAAAATGTTAAATAATAAAGGGGAAATGTGTCCTCCTTGAGGAACTCCAGAGGGAACATCAAAAACTCTCGACTCATAGTTATTTATTTTAACTAATTGCTTTCTATTTCACAGAAAAGATCTAAACCAGTTTAACAGTGAACCATGAACACCATAACCATAAAGTTTGTTCAATAAAATCTCATGATTAATCTTGTCAAACGCCTTGGAGTAATCGGTATATATGGAGTCAATCACACAACCGCTCTCGAAGCCTTTAACAACGTATTTGCTATACAACAAAAGATTTGTTGTTATAGATTTGTCTTTATTAAAACCGTGTTGATTAGAGATAATTATATTTTTAAAATTGGATTCCATAAAATTTGCTGTTAGCATTTCAAATATTTTTGAAAATAAGGACAATTTTGTAATAGGTCTGTAGTTTTCAATGCAGTCTCTGGCCCCAGAATTTTTAAATACAGGTGTTATGTAAGATAATTTCCACAAGTCCGGACAAATGCCTGAAGACAATGAATTATTATACAATAGCCACAATGGCCTCGATAGTGCAAAAAAACATTTTTTTTTAAATATTGGGGGTAGACCATCTGGTCCCGCCCCCTTTTTTAGATCAATATCATTTAACGCATTTAATATACAAGTTATTTTTATCTGGTAGGAAGATATATTTATATCAGGGAGATTACTATTTATTTTATTACTTTTTATACATTTTTGCTTATTAGTATCAGAGTAGGCTGAAGAAAAGTGGTTAGCAGATGCATTAACAATATCCAAACCATTTGATAATTCTAAGTTATGATGCTTCATATTTCATTGTCTTTTCTTTTATTATTAACAAATTTCCAGAAACTTTTGGGATCATACATTACATTTTGTTCGATACTTCTAATATATTCAATATAACAAGATCTTGATTGTTCTTTACATAAAGCTCTTAGATGACTAAAGATTTGATAATTAGCAATTGTTTTTGAAAGTTTGTACCTTTTATGTGCTTTCTTTTTACTCAAAATATTTTCCTTCAATTCATCACTATACCACACAGGAAACTTAAAAACATTCTTAAAAACTTTCTTTGGTACATAAATATCTATTAAATGATTAATGATAGAGTAAAACCAATCAATAGCTACATTTACATTACTCAATAAGACATTATCCCACTCAACATTCAACAAAGCTACGTTTAGACCATCAAAATCACTTTCTTTAAAATTATATTGATATTCCTCATATTCCAGAGCTTTAGGATTGGACTTAAGTTCAACTTCAAAAGATCAATTAATATATCACAAGGACAATTACTAAAACATTACAGTCGTTAGTGAAAATTAAGTCCAATAAAAGTCCATTAGCATTGGGGATTGTATTGATTTGTTTAGCATAAGGTGCTCATCAAGTGCTCACCAACATGACCAATTCCTGTAGCATTGTGCTCATCTGTCCATTTTTAAATATATTAAACAAACGATTTTACTATAATGCTATATACTTTATTTTGTTAGTTTTTTCCTCTTGGTATAATAAGTTTAAAGTTTAAGCTTTAAGTGTTTGTACCGTTTGGAATTACTAATACAGTAGAGTACTTAAATAAATAAATAAATAAATTAAAACACTTTAAAGTAAATAAATCACGTTTTGGTCTTTATTTACACATGACAAAAACACACATTTTTTAATTCTAAGTATTAAGTTTGCCGCCCTTATTTTTCTTTGGGAAGACTTTATTTGACAATATGTATTCGTGTACATCCGGCCCTCAAACGACGCTTCAATTTGATCTCTACATAAAAAGTTATGTAGACAGTGCACTGTTGCTAGTGTTAAACCAATGTTGGCAAATAGCCATCTTGAGAAAATGATCGTTTCAACTGGTTTATATTGATGTCAAAGAGTTTTCTTGTAAATTAAAGGTTCTGTATTCGTAAAAGTCTTTGTTTTAAATATGTTTTTGTTGATAAAAGGCCTATATTTTTTTATTTTTTTTTTAAGGGGGTTTTTGTTTATTTTTGCAGTGTGTAACGTGGATAGAAGATGCAAAATTAAATCAGTTAAGAAGGGAAGGTATTGAATATGCCAGGATAAACCTCTATGATAACGACATTTACTTTTTACCAAGGAATATAATTCACCAGTTTAGAACAGTGACAGCTGTCACCAGCATTGGTAAGATAGATCGCTTTTTTTAAATTAACATTTTTTATTAATATACTTTTTTAGCATGGCACGTTCGTTTAAGACAATACTACGACTTTGAGGTTACAGAGACAAAGGAAAATGCCACTAATAATTTTAAGACGACAGAAAAGGTAAAAACGTCCAAGTCTGTGAATCATACTCCTCACAAAAACCCCGACGTTGAAAAAGTAAAACAGAAAATCGATTTTGAAAAGCTAAAAATAAAAATCGGTGAAAAAGTTAAAGTCTACAATGAACAAGAAAAGGAAAAGGAGAAGCTCAAGTCTAGCAGTAGCAGCGATGAAAAGTCTTCAAAAATGGACCGGCATCGAGATAAAAGTAAGCACAAAGAACACGATACGGATAAGGATAAAAAGGATCACAAGCACAGGGACAAAGATAGACATGGTAAGGATAAAGATAAGCATAGAAGTAAGGACGAAAAGCATCGACATCACAACTCCTCCAGTTCACACAGAGACCGGGAGAAAGATAGAGATAAAAAAGATAAGCATCATGATCACCACAAAAGCCATTCTGATAAATTGAAGCATTCGAGTGACAAGAAACACAATCACAGCAAAACTCATCATAGTAGTGGTTCTGAGACCAAAGATGAAGGTAGGAAAGAGTTAAAGCACATTTCATCTTCATCTATTAGTGACATATCCACAACTTCGGTAGTTATTAATAGTACCGATTCATCGTCACTAAAGAGTAATAGTGCCAATTCCATAGGAAGTTCGCCACACAAATCTGAACGACGTCCGAGCGATGAAAGCTCACCACTTAAGAAACCTATAAAAATTAGAATAAAACCTTTACCTCCACCTCCTTCGAATGACATTTTGGGCGATATATTAACATCAATGACCAAGTGCGATCCACAAATTTAATATTAATATACAGGTTGACTAAAACGTGTCAAGTCACTGTCCAAGAGGCTTGCATTTTTTAATCAACCTGTTCAGAATTATTGCGCAAATTTTATTGTTGTAAATAAGAGTATTTTATATTTAGTGATAGTTACAAAATTTACCATAAATTTCATATGATCAATCCAAAAAGTGAAGTCAACTTTCATATTTTTGGCTGTAAGTATTTGGATTTAAAAAACTGGTAATCTTTTGCCACCTTTAACTAATGACTCTGTATATTTAAAGTTATTTCAAATCTCATAAGCAATAACTCTTAATTAATATTTGTAATTAGAAATCGGCATTGTGTTATAAATCGAATTTAGTAGACTAGAATTAGTAAACAATATATTTTATTTATGTGTATTGAGCTGTCTCCTAATCTCGAAATTGTATTTTATTATTGTTTATTTCAACTACGTTGCTTGTTTTCCTTGAAGTTATAATTTTTATGCTAATTTGGTCACGTCGGCCAGTCCCAATTTTCAACTTTCATTGATTTGGAATACTAAAGAAATCGACTTGTCACTTAAGCCCGCGTGACACGGTCACATTTTTGCTAACATTTCCGCGCGCAGAAACAATATTAAAAATATTTACCCTTTGCATACATATTTTTTGCGCTCATATTTGATATTTAAAATGTCAGTAAATAATTTAGAACATGTTCTAATGTTCATCTTAAAAAGCGCGTAGAATTGCGCAGAATAAATATTTTGGTCTCACAGGAATTATACCCTTAAAAATTGTAAAAAAATTAAGTATTATTTTTAATGTGATAAAGAGGTGTTTCAGTTCGAGTTTTAATATATTTTTTTGCCACTTCTAACTAGTCCTATAAATGTCTTGGTTCCGGGAATAGGGTTATGCCTTTTCAATCACTAAAGCAAATATCCCTGTTTGTAGAAAGTAAAAACGAAAACCATACTATCATTAATCACGCTAGAATAATAGCTTAAATAGTCCATTATTATTTTATAGGAAAAGTTTATTCAGAAATACTTTCATCTTTTAAGAAAAACAACAACACAAAAGTTATGTTGGTTTATATCTGTAGAAGCAGCCTTGCCGCTTGGCCATGCGAGCAAGCATACAAAAGAGAAAGAAGAATAGGTGTATAACCTTTCTCTCTCTATTCAACGTGCTAAACGGTTGGTGGGAGAGGTGCAAAACCCGCTTTGCGTGCCGGCCAAGTGGCACGATGGAGCGAGAGAGAAATGTTATATATCTATTTTTTCTCTTGCACGCTTGTTCGCACGGCCAAGCGACAAGGCTGCCTTTATAGGTATGCGCTCGAAGCTTCGGTTAATTATAAGGTAAGCAGTGCTGCAAACAAAATTTTTTTTTGGCTAAAAACTACGATTCCCAAAAAATTCTTGATAATGCACCTGCATATGTAATTTATTTTAGAACACAAATGTTATTGTTGCAAACAGCAATTTAGTGAAATGAAAATCTGCTGCAGTGTTTTTGTTACCAATGACTAAAATGTGCAGAGTTTGTGGAATTACGTTATTTCGACATTAATTAAACAGTTCTGGAACTCCACACAAACAAAAAATCTGAACCTATCACAATGTTGCCAGATAATGACAAAAATGTGTTTTTAAAGTACTTTTGGATTGAAGAACAATTTTAAATTGACATTAATTCTAGTCTCTTAAATTCGACGTTTTTATATTTGCACGAACCAAATTGACCTGATTTGCTGACTAATATACAAAGGGTAACTGTACTTTTTTGAGTATATCATATATTCTTGGTGGTAAAATTTCCAGTATAAAGTAGTGTATGAAATTTAAATATATTTAGAGTTTATATATATTATATACATATATATTATTTATTATATATATATATATATATATATATATATATATATATATATATATATATATATATATATATATATATATATATATATATATATATATATATATATATATATATATATATATATATATATATATATATATATATATATATATATATATATATATATATATATATATATATATATATATATATATATATATATATATATATATATATATATATATATATATATATATATTATAGAATCTCCCGTAAAAATGGTAGTTATTTTTTATATTTTGTAATATAGGATTTATAGATATAAAATTGATTTAAAATCAAATTTTATATGCCTAATATTACCAATTTAAAATATATGATTTGCATAATTATTAAGTAAAAGTAAAATCAGTTATGTTAATGAAATGTAAATATTGTTTTAGCCAATTGATTTGCCATCAAATTATTTTTAATTTATTTTATTTGCAGGTGCTATTTGTTTCCTTATTTATTTTAGTGAGCAAGGTATTGAGATTTCCGATATTTTTTTCCTAAATTTTACCATATTCTTCCCCCTTTTTAAACGAAAGTGGACAATTAAAAAAATATGATTTTAACCCTTGAACTTCAAAAATCTTTAAAATGTTATGCACCTTATTATATTCGAATTTATCCATTAAGCCCTTGTTTAGTCTGCATTTGTAAATAAATAATTATCAAAGTTCATATATAATATATTTAAATATTTCTGTTCATAAAAAATAATTTTGCAAGTATGAGGAGATCTTTCTATTTTTTCCCAATCGACGATATGTAAATGCCAATTTGATTTTTAAAAAATGTTCGAAAATCTCGGCACTTCACAATTTAGTTTAAAAAATATTGTATTGTGTATTTATATAATTTTTGGTCAATTATACGGTTCAATGTTAATTTTGTAAGTGTACTTACTAGTACCTAAGAAAATGAATTATTTAGGAAGTACAAATAGATGTATAAGGTTGTACTACTTTTTAATTTTTCTAACAAATGGCATCGTTAAAGGCTATTTTTATAATTTAGGTAGAGACCAAATTTTCAGTTTTTAGATCTCACAAAAAAACATATTAAATAGGCTTATATTTATTTTTCTCATCGGCTGAGAATTTTTTGTAAATATGTATAGTTTAAGAGCTATTGTACAGTTTTTTACTTAGTCAAAAAACATTTTAAGTGTTGTTGTTTAGAGTTAATATAAAAATGTTATAAAAGAGTTTTAGAGGCCATTTCCCCAAAAATATTGATCAATTAATTTATCCAAAACTTGGGGCCACCATATATAAAAGTAAACAATGTGCTTTGCCCAAAATCTTGGAACAATCTTTATAACTCATCTGTAAATATGTTCTTTATTGTGGCGGATTCATCTACTTAAAAATATCCTTTGGGTTAGTGGCCAAAAAAAAACCGCTACTGACCAGGTCCCAGGGTATAGACTCATGTACGCAGAAAGTCGATTGTCCCCTCCGACATTGTAGATCATGTAAAAAACATAAAAAGTCTTTCAATAACCAAAAAGCTATCATAGTTTAATGACAAATTGGTCATCGTTTTTAAGGTATAAAATAAACCCAAAAATGTGTTAAGAATTAATTAATATTTAACAGATGACAGATTAGTTTGTTGTGACAGGTACATTTATAATTGTCAGAAATAAGAATGGTGGTAAGCAAAGGTTACCAAGAATTATTTAAACTAACTAATATTGAAGATACACAGTTATCTGTAGTTAATAATATGAAATCACTTTTTAAAATTTACTTTTTTTTTGATAATTTCTGTTTGCTAAAATACTAGAAGCGTTTCAGTTTATTTGATGGTTTTTGTCAAATGCATGACAATTTTAATTTGTGAAAATCTGTGTTTTTTAAATATGTTCCGTGCTCTTTTTTGCATATGACTAATAGTCTGAAAGTTTTATGTATATAAAAATTTATACTGTGTTTAAGATAAATGTATTACCTATTTTTAAATTTTCTCTGAAAACCAGAAATGTACCGTATTTGTAAGGCAAAACAATAATACATCTTAAGTAACAAAACCAGGACCATGTAATATATACAAAAATACACAAAGATACTTTATATAGGTAAAACTTCCAGACCATTAGCAAAACGTATATGAATATTAAACACATGTGGGTTAGATGCAAAGGGGTACAAGTGATTTATTTAAAAAAATTGAATTAAGCGTAAAATCTGAAGAATAATTATTTTAAAAAACGTTTAAGCAAAAAAGTAACAAGTGTGTGTCCTTAAAAATGTAAAAAAACACACACCTGTACCTCTTTACCAAAAATGTTTTTTATAACATTAAACCTCATATTTTACACTTAATTACTACTAGAAGTATTTCAGCAAAGAAAAATTGTTTAAAGAAAAAACGCAAAATAAAAGTGCCTTTATATTACTAAATAAGGATAAATGTGTAGCCTTAATATCAGTTAATTTAAATAATTCTTGGTAACCTTTGCCTAATGCTCAGGTAATTTCAGGAAGTCTCAAAATTAATTAACTCATTTTGTGTTTTTTTTTTGAAAAAAAAAATACCTGTCATAACACACTGATCTGTCGTTTATGACGTTACGTCATTAATTATAAGAAAAAGGTCTGATCATTTTTGCTGATTTATAATAATAAAAATTAAAAAATTTATATTTTAAAATTGTATTTATTTTTTAATTTTTAGCACATTTTTAAGTTTATTTTATATCTTAAAAACGATGACTGACTTGTCACCAAAACGTTGACAGATTTTTTTTTTTTATTTAAGAGTTAAGTTTTTTTTTTCAAAAGATCTGTAAGTTAGGGAAATAGTTAATCGACTCTGTACGTGCTTTAGTCTGTACTCTGGGTCTGAAGTGCTCCCTCTTGGCGAGTAATCCAAAATATTTTTTAATATGACTTATACCTTATCAAGAAGGGGCCATTTTAGAAAGTTGTTTGAAGTAGAATTAGATATAAAATCCAATTAAAAGTTAATTTTACTAAGTTTTCAGAGAATTCTGTATATATTAATAAAAGAAACTTTTGTATGGTGGGCCCGACGGAGAATTTTTAAAATATGTATATGTTTTGTGTGTAGCTTTCAAAAGTTGCAAAGTTTATTATAATCTAATTAAAATATGTTATAGTCTCTCAGTTCATAGAAAAAGTATGATATCCTTTAATGTTTCAGTTTAACTTTAAAAGTACATTTGAGACGTTCTGCAATACCCAGTGGTTCACATGAAAATTTTTTATCAAGGCACATTTACAACTTTGGTATTTAATATAAAAAAGCAAAGTTATTAAAGAAAAAATACCTGTAGATGCCTTTCTTTTATGTTTATTAAAAATAAACAAATCCTCTAAAACTGAACAGGACTGAAATTAAAACTCGGATGCCCGGATTAAATTTACGATTGAATGAGGCAAAATAAACGTTTTATGGAATAAAGGCTTGGAAAACTGTTATTCTAACCGCGAAACATATAAAGTGACGTTAATATTTTATTCCTAAGAGGAATATTCGAACACCAGCCTCCTAGGATCATATATAACCGGACTTTAGTCTTCAGCTCATTAACTATATATAACTAATCATTATTCCCTCCTAAAATATTTTTTCTATGACTGTTAGGTTTTGGTTTTTAGAGATATCAAATAATAAAAGTGACACCTTGTCTTGTAAATAAAAAAATTAAAAAACCAATCAAAATCATCAAATAGCTGTATTTTCATATTATACTAGATTTAAAGTTCCTCGCGAAATCCAAAGTGTCAGTTTATAACAAAAATCGATAAACTTTCTAACTGTATCCAATAGGTGTCCTTGTATTTTTTTATTGTGATAAATAAAGTTTTCCTGTCTGTTAGTAAACTATAATCACTTAATCATTTCATTACCATTTTTTTAACAGTTCACGTTATTAGTAGGTTGTTGCTTTTATGAAATTGCATTCCATTCAGTATTCTTATTTTCAATGAAAAATCTGTGTCAATCAGTTATTTTGATTTTTATTTATTTTCCTTTCTTTCCCCCATTTGCTCTTTCTTAGTTTATTAATAAATTAATTTTATTAATATAAATCAATAAACACATTTTTCTATGGGAAGTATTTTCGTTATCGTTATTGTCTCCGATGCAGCTTTGCCGCTTGGCCGTGCGAGAAAGAAAGAATAGGTCTATAACCTTTCTTTGATTCTTTGTTGTACGCTTGTTCTAATTAGTGTGTCGCCGGGGATGGATATTTATCGCGCTCTGCGTGCTCATTGGTCCCCGCCGACCAACCAAAGCGAGCATGCGAGAGAAAGGTTATAAACCTTTTCTTTCTCTCTTGCTCGCAGGTTCGCACTGCCAAGCGGCAAAGCTGCCCCTAGTATGTATATGGTCGAAGGTTATTATTTTCACTTTGGGAAGTCGTTTAAAGCCTTACCAAGAAAATTGCATCGATTTGTGTATTGCACGTATCCGCAATACTTGCTTTTTTTCAAGACAGCTAATACAGTTCATATGTAATAAGTTTGTAATTAAAAATTACCCAAAAATATTATTATGGAATTACACCAGCAATGCAAGAAAATTAGGCTATGCAATACAAATCGGTTACGAATTGAGCAACTGTTTCAAAAAAGCTAGTCCTGCCCAAGGGTGGTAAACTTTTTATTACCCTTGAGTCCTGTCCATGCGTGTAATTTAAATTACTGCAATTTTTCCATGTAAAGTGGCTTTAAAGTGTGTGGATTAAAACACTTTAAATATACGCATTTCTTTATTAAATATTTTTTTGTGAAAGTTTATCTTGAATTACGATTACTCATTATGATAGGAATTCTTGGTTGTCAAAACATATATATGTTTGATCGTCAGTTTGGCATTCTACAATCGTTTGTTTTAGGTGATATAATTAATATTAGGTCAGTTTTTTATTCAGAAATAAGATGTATTTTAGACTACGTGGGTAAAAAAGTGTAAAATATTACTGAATAACAAACAGACCTATTGGTGCAGCATATTACGCGGGGTGAATTAGGTTTTTGATGTCATACTTTCACAGTCACAGTCAGTTTGATGTCATACTTTCACAGTCAATTGAACACTTTTTTTTTACCGAGAGAATATCCTAAAAATCTGTTTGCAAACGCTTCGGTTTAAAGATACAGAGCGTTTTATTTTAGGTTATCAAGTTGGTGTCCAAATGTATTCAAAACTTTAACTTACATCGTTGATTGAGAACAATCAACGTTTACATTATGTAAAATTTACACACTTGATAACGTTTAGGTAATAAATATTTTTTTAAAATTTTTTTCACGAGATTCATCAGTAACTGCCAGTGGTGTAACTAGAGGGGGGAGGCAAGGGGGAATGTGCCTCCCTGAAAAGACTTGAGAAATATTTTTTTTTTAAGACCTGGGCCGTAGCTAGCGGGGGGAGATGCGATCCATTTGCAATTTAAGAGGGCGCCGAATCCTTGGTCTTTTAACGATTTAAACGACTTCTTCGTAAAAATTGGGCGCCGCACCCCCAAAGTTTTCCGGATTCGCGGCTGGCATGGCTTGCCCCCACCCCCAAGACTTTTTTTTTGTGTACTCCACTGGTAACCGCTACATTACATTTTCTAAAATTAAATAATATATTACGTTTACAAGTTTTTTACATACATAGAAGAATCGCAGTAGAACCTTTCTCCCTTGCTCCAACTTGCTGATTGATCGCTGGGAGAGGTATATATATATATATATATATATATATATATATATATATATATATATATATATATATATATATATATATATATATATATATATATATATATATATATATATATATATACCCCTGATTGGTCGGCCCCTCCCCGTTGACAAATCAGCACATTGGAGCGAGAAAGACAGATTATACTGCGATTCTCTCTCTGAACACCGGTTCGCACTGCCAAGCGGCAAGGCTGCCTCTTGTAGATATATGCTCAAAGGAATAGTGATACAATAGCTGCTTACGAACAGCACAAATTCTGACCTAAGTTGAGGGAAACTAACTTAGTTGGCCGTACGATTTGTCACAGCTAAGTAAGAATCTGACCTCCCCCCTTGCCCCTGCTAAGGTACCCGGATTTCTGTCTGAGATATCTTGGCTAACCTAAGTTGAGCAAAATTTGACGTTTTTTATCGTTTTGGAGGAGTCGCAGCGTGTACTGCGATCAAACAACTTAGCTCAGGTCAGAAACTAACTTTAACTTAGGTGAGAAAAGTGGTTGTTCGTAAACAGCTAATACTTGTAGTGGAGTATCTTTTATTCAGTACGTTAAATAATAGCATTATGCAGGGCCGGATTTAACTTTTTGCCCGATAGGCTAATGTATTTTTACCGCCCTAATATGTCAATATTTTTTATATATCAGAATGAAAAAAAATAGCATTAAAAGAATGTAAACTTTACTAGTAATTTTTATAAACATTTAGTAACAAATTTAACAAAAGTAAATCATAAAGAAAATTAAATAACCTTTTTTTTTGAAACAAACAAATTTCATAATTTAAAAACAAAATATAAATTAAAATGGTAAAATCAAATAAGTCTTTTTTTGAACTATGTATTATTTAATTATAGGTAAAACCCTATACTATAATATTTTTCTTTAAACCTTCTTTTCTGCAAAATCATTAATTATATGATTAAGATTTACGATTACACTTCTTTTTTTTTAAATTAATCGTAAATTTGCCGTCCTAGGCTTCAGCCTACTCAGCCTTTGCGTAAATCCACCGCTGGCATTATGCATTTAAAGAAACGGTTCTTATTTTGAACAATTTCTATTAATTAGTTTCTGTTTAACGTTCTGAATATAACATACTACACAAGTACTGTATTAGTATGTTTAACAAAATTTTATTCGAAAACGGTGCATCTCCTCGAGATAAAAAATATTACCTTATTTAGGTAAAAAACAAATAAAAACTTTATTTAGTTTTAAAAAGTCCATTTGGGTCGCCACTTATGAATTCTCATCAAAAATAAGTACAAGTTTACTAAGTGTGTAAATTTGTCATAAATGTAACTTTAAAATTTTGGAATGCATTTAGAACATACCATCTTGATAACCTTTAATAAAACGCTCCGTATCTCAAACCTGAAGCTTTAACCGACTGATTCTTATGGGAATATTTTTGAAATAAAGGTCATAAAATCAAAGAGTCATCAAAAACCTGGTCCGCCTTGTATAATCGTGACTAAAAAATAAATCCTGTACCTATTTAAAAAACATGGTTAAAATACATAAAGTAAAAAATTAACACCTTCAAAATATACGTATCGATATTTTTTGTACATAAATAAAAAAATAAACACCTCCAAAATATAATTATCGATATTTTTGTGTACCAGGACGCTTACTAGTAGGTGGTCGTGCAGCAGTGCTATGTCTCGTCATAGAAGGACAAGTCGATTGTACGCCTGAAAAGCTAAACTTCGTTAGAGGAGAACCATGTCTTGATTGACCTGGTGGTCGAAGTGGCGAGCGAACTTTCGTTAAAGAGGGGCTGTTTCTTGACCCAGTATCGGAAGAGGCTGGTTTTTGAACGAGGGAGCTTTTTTTCGCTAAAGGGGAGGTGTTTCTTGGCCCAAAATCAGAGGGTCTTAAACTTGGTCCCGGCAAAGGACTGTAATAGGGAGGGCTATACTCAGAGGTTCCAGAGCTGTATTTTGACAAGCTATAATTTATACTTGGAAAACTGTTCTCAGAGCTTCCTTCAGCTAAAAGACAATTTTATTACTTTAAAACCAACATTATAGAAATTGAAAAAGTATGAGGTAATTTGACGTTGTAAAAAATTAGTAAAACTAATACCATTAAAAAAATTAAAATACAGTAAAGCTCCGCTAATCCGATCTCCAATAACACAGGCCCACAAAAAAAGTGGTGTGTGCTGGGTGTCGGACTAGGATTTTCTGGAGTATTTTTTTCCCGCTGAACACGAATCTGAAGTAAAAATTGGGAGTCGAAGAGCAAATAATTGAGAAAAGGCGTAATTTCAGATATTAACGATTTGTTTTTTAATTTGAAACGTTAATATCCTAAAAACGATAAAAGATACACGAAACTTTATATGACATAAACTATGGATTTTTTACAATACCTTTAATTTAAGTTATATAGCCGTTTTGTCTAAATGCAATATTTTTCGAGTTATAATCAAAAAACCGAATTTTCAGGATTTTTTTAAGGTATACCCCTGGAAAAAAAATTGAAAAATATATTTTTTTTATTTTTGGATTTTTTCTGCAAATTTTGAATAATTTGTGATTTAAATGAATAAAATAAATTATTTATTATTAAAAAAAAATCTCATTTTGGAGTGAAATTTTTTGTCAAAATTACATTTTCTTGTATATCTCTTTCATTAAATCAAAAATGTTTATATAACTTTTTATAGACAATTTGAAAAGCTCTCTTTTTTGTTTTATGACATTTTTTGTATCTCTTATAGTTTATAGTTTATTATAGTCGTAGTCCAAACCTTCCGTGGTAGCAGGTTTGTGTCGGTAAATGTACCGTGTCGGTTTTTGATGTTTTCTCGATTTTTTGCTGTTTGACCCCCAATTTTAGCTTCAGATTCGTGTTCAGCGGAAAAAAATACGCCAGAAAATCTTACTCCGACACCCAACACACACCAGTTTTTTTGTGGACCTGTGTAATCCGAATTCTCCAGTCATTTGGACAAAATCAAAATTATAGTTATAGATGTCACCGTAAAAGACCGAATTTGATGAATGTCAACGTTCGCCGGTGCATGTCAAATTTAAAAAAAACTGAACGAGCACTAACGAAAACTAACAACTTTGGTGCGTTCTGGTTAAAACTGTTATTTTGGTTAGGTTTATTAGTTCCCGTTTTTGCTAATCAGAACGCAGCAAAGTAGATAGTTTTGGTTAGTGCTCGTTTACTTGTTTTTTTAATATTTGACATTCACCGGCGAAGACCAAATTCGGTCTTTTACGGTAACATAAACATTAGCTATTCTATAATCGGGACAACCTGTGATTCCCTATTTCGAATCATTTTCTACGATTCGGGATCCTGAAGATTTATTTTCATTGGCATAGCTCAATCAAAGACGCAAATCATTTAGTTATATGACCAAAGGGAAATCGCTAAAACAATAAGTAATATGATACGAATTGTTACGACTCAGTGTCAAAATAACCAACTGATAGAATCAATGAATGGATCAATAGAAATAAAGAGCATTTACCGTTGCACAGTGATGGCAGCGACGAGGAAGTCAATAAGGAAGTTACTGGGTTTAAGCTAAAAGTAAATGAAGCAAAACTGAATATCTTGTCTACGCTACGCACGATAAGGAAACGGGCAATGCATGCAAAGCAAGCTAATATCAAGCAGATAAAACGAACTGATTTTTTTAAACCTTAATTTTTTTTTAAGTTTTACACTTTTTGCCCTAAATATATTTGCTTTTACTTTCTGTGTAGGTACAATTTTTTAAGTTTATATTTAAAATTACAAGTGATCATTTAGTTTATATTTTAAGTTAATAAATTCCTAAAGTACATATGTATTTTTTACATTTTATTACTTTTAAAACGTTTACAATATTCCTTCCGGTCGTTTCAATAATTCGAATTGCGTCGGATTTTATTGATCTAGATTAGCGGGGTTTTACTGTATTGCGAAATTTGTTAGGTGAATCAAACTTACAATATAAACTCCCAAGTGGTGAAGGGCTGTGATAGGGCAAACTGTTTTTAGCATTATAGAAAGCTCTTCTTTCTTGAAGGGCCTGTATTTTTGCGGGATCCTTCAAAATCACCTTTGCTAGTTTTAAATTCTAAAAGTTATGGGAGAAATTATTTTGGATGCAAACTTTAAAAATTAACTCTACTTAATCTTTTTGGTACAACTGCACATGAGTATTAAGTAGTTAATTTATAATTTTTCCTGTTTGGAAATGTCCGCAATTCTTTATTTGATGACAATGCGTTAAATTTAAAAACATTAAACTTAAACCTTCTGGAGGATTTTTTCTTTATTTGGGGCGCTTATAGGCTCTCATTAGAAAAGGTTAGAAATGTTATATAATTATGTAGTTACGTTCGATTATCCAAAACTATTCAACCAGTCAGTTATAAAAAAAAACTTATGTTCCAACCTTACAGTCCATGCAAACCCACTTTTCTACAAGTCTAGTCACAGAAGGCTGGTGACATAATTGATGATACAGATTATGACATTCTAAACATTCCAACAAACAGTTGTTCGCTTCAACGTTCATTTGTCTACAAAATCCAAATTAAAACAATGTTAAAAGTTAAAATTGATGATAAAATGATTAACTGTATAATTAAAGATTTTTAAACCGTAATACTTTTTTTTGTCTGGAATGGAAATAGGGAATAGGCTAAATATTTCAATGGTAGGGAGGCTAACCAGTTCTGATTAAAACCTTTACAAGCCGCGAAAATAAGTATTAAATAGAATTGTTAATCCCAAAACAATTTCTTTTAGAGGCAGTCCGGGTATAAAATGACTGTAATTACCACAAAAAAACTTAAGGTAATTTAAATGTGTATTTATACTTACTTGCACCTTACACACAATAGATCACCCCCAATTAAATTTTCCAAAGTTTCATCCAATTTGTCATCACTTACGTTGAAATCGTCATCAGAATCTATAACTTCCACTACAGCACTGGGAGCAATGTTTTCATCTTTTTGTGATTCCCCGGAAACACTTGCAGATGCCACACTGACGCCTTGTTTTCTAGGGGGCAAATGAGACTGAAAAAAATTAGTATAGTTTTTTCTGACTCCGTATTTTTCGTATAAAGCACCTTCTAGCATCTTTTGCAAAGGGGGTTGGTCCCCCTTTCTTAAATTTCTGCTCTCATATAAAAATCCGATGCATGATACTAAATGTGGATCTAAGTCCCATAGAGAAGACATTGGAAATTATTCTTTTACTATTCTGTTTCTGCAATAAAATTTAAGAAGAGTCTAAGAAATTGTGCTGACAATTAAATGGAATGTTGTTACAGATTTTTTGCCAAGACGAAAAAATACGTAAACAATTTTAAATTTCGGTATCATTGCTTCAGTAATTTTGAATTTCAAGTCAGAATTCGTGGGAAACTGTAAAATCAAAACATTTTGTTTGATTTATGCGAGTACTAAGGAATTATTCTAGGTGGAAGCACCAAACTAGTGTGGAAAAATCTTTGAGCATATACCTAGAGACAGAGTCTTGCCCCTTAGTAAAGGAGTGCGCCAATCAATCAGTACGTACGACAAGGGTTATACACATTATTCTTTCTCTCTTGCACGCTTGTTCGTACGGTCAAGGTGCAAGGCTGCCTCTATAGATACATGCTCGAAAGGAAAATCAATAATTTAAATTCTCCTTTACCGCTGCGACATCTATACAGCAAAGGTAAAACTTCCTTTAATTAAAAATGTTTGCTTTTTTATCTTGTTATTGAGTTGTAGCTAAATATAAGTAGATGGTACTATAACCATTACGACCAACTAGCAAGAAGTGTTACAAGACCATGAACACTGTTTTAAGGTTCCACATTGGTTCCACAGACCAATGCGGAAAATTCCTTACGAATCCTGTGTAAAAAGTTTCCATCGAAATTCGCGGCGGAATTCGGTGCTCGGCTCACACCAGTGCGGAATAAATCGCACCTTGCAAGGTATTTTCAGTACTGGACACCCTTTCATGCTCTTTCTAAATTTCAAAACTTAAAATAATATCATGAAGAAAAAACACTTTTGGTGCTTGCACTAGAGGAAAAAGAAAATTTAGCATAGGTTTTTTATTACAAAATATATACCGGATGACCCTAGGAAATGGAAACACCTTATAACTTTTTCACTTTTAAGAAAAACAAAAAAAACTTAATACTTCATACACTGCCTTATTTGATATATTTAAACTTTTCCTGGCAATTCTGGTTTAATCGGAAACAACTATTACTCTCTTATTTTAAATCAAACAATCAAAAATCAGGTGTTCCCAATTCCTAGGAACACCCGGTATGTAAATGAATAGCATGGAGTCTCTTATTATATTTTTTAGAAATAAAAGGACATGGGTTTACGATATTAATAAAGAAAGATATGAATATGGGGAATATCATACATTTATCCCACAATTTCGAGAAGACGAGAAACGCTTTTAAATTTATTTTCGCATGATAGTAGAATGTTTGGATTAAATTCTAAATCTTATAGCAACTGATATTCGAAAAGCCGACACAAATTATCGAGAAGCTATATCTTCTGAAAAACGACTAACCTTAACATTAGGGCAAAATTTAAACATTTGAAAATATTTTAATTCAAATATCACACTCATATATTAATTAGTACATAAGTTTACAAGTAATCATATGGAAAATAAAACATGTAAGTATTCTAAAAAATAACAATCAAATTTATGCATTGAACGTCTTAAGAAAATTCCCGGTTCTGGACCGGGTTGGGTTCTTGATTCAACCATCCCGTTAGATAACGTGGTATAGGTATGACCAAAATTTATTTGGTAGTAATGAGGGTTTTCCAGATTTCTTGAAGATGCAGAATAATCGTTGAGAGCACCTACGGATGTAACTGAAGTGTCGTCAACGGAAGAAATGCTGGGATAAGTGTCTGTATTCGCAGGTTTGGATTCATGACTGTTGAAGAAATTTCCTCCAAGTGAAGAAGCTCCCGCTCCATAATAACTTGTGCAATTTTACCCTTAGTCTCGATTTGTCTCCTAGCGGAAAACGATTTTATAGTACTTGCGTCAGCCAAAAAAGTTGATCAGTTGCGTCATATCCGTTTTGTTTTGCTTTCAAAATACCTGATCATGTCTTGCACAGAAGAAAACGATTACTCGAAATTCCCTTACTTATTTTCCTTGGGTTTAATTGGCGTTTTGCCCATAATAGGTACTCGAGGAATATTTTTTGATGTAGGCGTAAATGTTGAAGTTTGTGGCAAAATGTTATCAGATTTAGGAGAGTTATGTGAGTATGTTTTGTGTAAATCTGGACTGAAATTGTTTTGTTTCATTGCAGAAGATTCAAAACTCCACGTCTTGGCAAAACGCAAAAAGGTCGAAATAACTCCATGTCATCTGCCCATATCCATTTTTTTATATTGGATGCTGCTTGCCCCGTTTTTGTTATGGTCCTTCTATTATATTTAGCATAAGAGTCTCGCAGATTTCTCTGTTTCTTTTATCTTTCATCACCTAAAAAAGTTTGTTTGAGGTATTTGGCTACCAAAAATACATTCTATACAATTGGGTAGTTTTAGGGTTGGATTTTCGACGGTAAGTGCTATATCTACAGAGGTTTTTTAATGCTTTACTAACCGCAACCGAAATCTGAAAAAACTCTGAGGAAGGATTCAGAAACGTATGGCAATTTTCGAATTTTATTGGCAGTATAGATGGCAAGCATGTTATTGTTAAGTGTCCAGATAAAACTGGATTATTGGTGCTTCTTAAACAAGTTTTTGTTAGTTTTGATGGCACGTCCTTGAACCAAAAACTCTTCCAGGCAAAAAGAACCATCCCCTCTTGTCATTATTGCAGACAGGGCTTTTGGACTAAAATATTTATTAAGGTTGTTTTCATACAAACAAAGTAAGACAGATATCCACAAGGAAAATTATAATGCAAGACTCTGTAGGGTAAGAAGAGTGGTAGAAAATGCTTTCGGAACATTAGCACAAAAGTTTCGTATATTTTATAGACCAATGAAAATAAAAATTGATACTATTGTTCTTGTTGTGAAAACTACATGTATTTTGCATTTGAACAAATAATATATTGATGAGTTTTTCCAATTTCTAGATCCACCAGAACCTGAACTTGCAGCTTTTCATAAGTTTAAGCATTTTCTACTTGAGAAAAATTTGGAAATTATTTTTACTTAGATATAGGTAAGAATTATTAATAATAAACTAAATAAATTATTTTACTTTTATAACAATACACAACTTTCTATCAATACACAATATTACTTACCATTTTCGCCTAATTACTGTCCTTTCTCGGCCCAAATTTTATCCTTTCTTCGGATATTTTTATAGTCCTCGTGAGAAAGTCATATAATATGGGGTAATTTCGAACTAATTCAGTTAGCTTTTCCATTTTACCAGCGTTGTTGATAGACAGGCCACTGCGAAACCGGACTAAAAACGCATTCGAATGCAAATCTAAATTTCGCAAACTTGCCGCTCTGATAACGAAAGATAAAACGTGCCAGTTTGAACTTGCATATACAGGGTGATTCATAAGGAAATGTCAATACTTCAGGTACGTACTCAGGGTCCAAAAATAAACCTAAAAGTCTATACAAATATGGGTCCGTAAGGCCTTCGTTTCCGAAATACAGGGTGTTAAAGTAATGTAAATATTGGAGTAAAATTTGGTATCCAGGGGTTTTTTGGTATGACGGATTCAAATCTAAGTCTCTTAGTACGGCTCCTACTTGTAGGGGTGCCACCTACACGTCTTTTTACTATTTTGAACAATCACAACTTTTTGGTACGGCACTGTATTACATATTTAAGTAAATTAAATAACTGTTTTGTCAATTTTAACTCTGCTCAGTTGGTCGGCATTGTGGCGCTCCTCGGCTAAGCACAATTGTCGCGGAGTGCCTTTCGCGCCGATCAAGTGACCGGTCCCAAGCCCGGAAAAAGAGGAGGGAGCACACAGGCACAGAATTACTTCTACACACATCATCACGCTCACACACACACACACACACACATATTTAAACACAATCCTGGCCAAGGTGGAAGGCAACGTGCCGAAGGCTGAATGGTCACAAGGATATATGTGATCGCGAACGTTCCCCCGGGGGCACCAGGCAGCACCCCCTGTATCGCATTTCGCCTGAGTCCAGCCATGCGGGCTCTGGCTGGATGGACCAGGATTACTTCCCCAGCTACTGTGGGAACCATATGGGTAGCAATCAACCATTAAACCAACCAGGCAAGGTCACAGGCAAAAAGTTAGCCACGACCAGCTACAGCGGCAAACTCCATAGAGTGAGATTGACAACCTGACAGACGAACAGGTCATTAAGGCCAATCTGTCAGGAAGTTCTAGAGCTCGTGTGCGAGCCTTGATTCAAACAGGCAAAAGCCGCGCTGAGGCTAAACGTGCCGTGATTAAGGAAAACTTCATCGCACACGCAAAACGCATGGGGGGGCCAAAGGACTCGAAGGCCACTGAACAGGCCACAGCAGCCAGCCAAACCCAAAAAAGGACGAGATCCGAGGACAGTACTCCCCATAAAAGGCAATTCAAAAAGCCGAGAGGAGACAAACCAACAAAACCGGCCACTATGACTAGCATGTTGTACAAGGCTGCAGCAAGCAGCGAGAAAGTTGCTATCGTCAGCGAAGGTTACCCAGAAGACCAGCTGACGACCGAAAGGATGGAGGAAGTCCAAGCCTCAATTTTGAACGCTTACGACAACATCCCAGATGGCCAGGTTGTAAGCTTTGAAAATGGCAAACCACAGAAGCCGGGATACCTTTTTGAAGTCACCTGCGCTGACAAAAGCAACGCAGAATGGCTAACAAAGACGGTGCCAACACTCAAGCCCTGGGAGGGAGCAGTGTTAAAGGCACTGACAGACAAGGACTTGCCAAAGCCAGTCACCTGCACCGTTTTCATCCCGGATGAACGGGGGGAAAGCATGCCAGCCGAAAGAATCCTAAAAAGGATATCGGTAGGCAATAAAGGCCTAAACACAAACTTGTGGAAGTCCTGGGGAGCAGTCCCAAAGGACAAAGGCCAACTCTGGACCTTCTCCATGGACAAACAGTCCCTCGAAGGTTCGGAAAACTGGAACATGAGTCTTAGTGCCTTGATTCTGTTAAGCTCGCTCCGGAAAAAGTGTGATGAAAAAACCAAAATTTAAATTCGTTGAAGACCCCGAGGCCAGCACATCAAAGGCCGGGCTCACAAAGGACCGCTGAGGAACCCGGAGGCCAGTACATCGAAGGCCGGGACCATCATAGCACCGGAGGAGAGGGAACGGGAGGTCGATACTGACGAGCTCTCTGCTCAAAGTGGCACCAGTCCGCTGAAAAGACATACAGTCTATCAGCAAATGGACACCGCCACGGAGGGGGGAGGCCCTGTTGAGGAGTCGATCCCCCAGCCCTCTTAGTTACAATGGATACCATAAAGTGTGATCCAAGTGAACCTTCACCATGCCAAGGCTGCCTCAGCCGTGCTGTGTAGAAGGCTCCAAGAAGAAGGCCTGGATATCGCCCTTATACAGGAAACCATGGCTAAAACAACGGCTTCTATCAGAGGGACCAATCCATCCGGAGGTAAGTTACTATATCATGATAACAACCCAAGAGCTTGTATTCTTTATAATAGTAATAACATCAGCTGCATACTTAATCTCAGAGCTCTGCTCTGTGGGACTTTGTTGCTAGTACAGGCAACCGCAACAACAGCAGAGGAAGGGACTAAGATCTGGGTAGTCTGGCTGCGTCTATTTCCTCCCTGAGAAGAAAGGACCTGTCCACCATCCCTAATGGAGGACATCAAGTAGGCCACTGCAGAGGAAGAAGCATACCAAGTAATAGCTGGAGGTGACGTCAACGCCCACAACACAATCTGGGGAAGCACCAATACAAACAGTAGAGGTGAGTCCTTGCATGAATTTATTATAAGTGAAGGGTTAGACATAGCTAACATAGGGCATAGAACCCACTTTTGTGACATCAACTCAGCGTGAGGTCCTTGACCTTACTTTTTGTAGCCATGATGTCAGTGATAAATACTATCACAAACTGGCAAGGTCTCTGACGAACCATCGTGTTCAGACTATCGCCACATCAGGATTTGATTTGACAATTTCTAGACGTTCAGCCGTCAAGAATTCCGTAACCCAAGGAGGACACTCTGGCAAGCGCTAAGGAAAGAGCACTGGAGGAGTCACTCAAGGGGGCACGGCAATGGCAATCCTCACAACGAAGGGTCTTGATCTGGCAGTAGACCAACTAAATGAGGCAATAAAAACGGATTACGAAGAAAACTGTCCAGAACAAACAAGACAACAAAGAAATAAAACAGTCTGGTGGAATAGTCACCTAGAGTGGTTCTAGTATCCGAGGTGAGAAGGCTATTTAACAAGGCCAAACTCAACCAAGACTGGGCAACGTACAAAACGAAACTTACGCAGTACAACAAAGAGATCCGCAAGGCGAAAAAAGAATTTCCTTGGGAACAATTCTGTGAACAAATCACAGAAAACTCCTCGGAATGCGCCAGGATCCACAGAGTCCTCGCAAGAGAAGGTACTGCAGAGTGCTCCCGGCCCCCTAAAAAGAACGGACGGGGCCTTCACAAGCACTAACAAGGAAACCTTAGGTTATTGATTAACACCCACTTTCCAGGATCAACCATAATTGATCAACCTCGGCCAAGAAAACAAGCCCGCATACCCGCAAAGGAAGACCCCTAAAGGAAGACTGGGATAAGGCAAAGGAAGTGGTAACATATGAAAAAATCAAATGGGCCATAGGCGAAAGTTCCATCTATACAAGTCGCCAGGCCCGCATGAAATCTACCCGGTACTGCTCCAAAAAGGCATGGCCATATTACTGCCGCAATTCCTGCAAATTTTTCAGGAAAGCAATGCATTGCCTGGGGCTACATACCAAAAATATGGAAAGTAGGCTACAGTAGTCTACCTGCCAAAGATAGGCAGAATTTCAGACCAAACGCCTAAGTCATACAGACCTATAAGTCTATCCCTCGTTCCTGCTCAAAACATTGGAAAAAATTGTGGATAGATACATAAGGGATAACATACTATCACTGCATAATCTCCTTTAAGTGACCGCCAAAAGTATGCCTATCAATCGAGGAAAGTCTGCGGACTCCGCTCTGGACGATCTGAGCAGACTCCTGACAAAGTCAATCGATGACAAAGAGATAGCGCTACAAGCACATTTCATAGACATAGAGGAGCGTTCAACAACACTCCAACAGGATCGTTAATGAAGGCTCTTAAACGAAGGAACATCCCGCACACCATATGCTAATGGATGGAGGTCAGCCTTAAGAAACAGGCTATCAAGATCCACCTTGGGCGAGGACACCATAGAAGTTGAGGTGGGAGGGGCTGCCCTACAAGGAGGCGTTCTATCACCATTATACTTTCGGCAGATCCTAGTCGTTATTTAATCTTCTGGCAAAAATGGCCAAAGAGAGGTTTCACTGCCTGCGGCTACGCAGACGACATAGCCATCGTAGTTAGAGTAAGCACTTAGACTTTGTTTCAGAAAGGACGCAAAAAACGCACTGAACATCGTAGACGAATGGTGCAGGGAGGAAGGGTCTGTTTGGTTAATCCACAAAAGACCGTTATTGTTCCCTTCACAAAGAAAAGAGCACCAAGGGCACTTCAGATGTCCAAAGCTCAATGGAGTGGAAATCCCTTCTCAAAAGAGTGTTAAGTATCTAGGAGTCACTTTTGACCAAAGATGATCTGGGGGACCACACCTCAACAAACTTGTTCAGAATGGCAAAAATTGCCCTCGGGAGGTGATGTCGCGTGACTTTGTGGAAAAAGCTGGGGACTTAACCCAAAGATGAACATGTGGTTATAAATGCGGTAATAAGACCCATTGATAACCTATGGTTCAGTTGTTTGGGGGCAAGGGTCTTCACAGATCGTAGCAATCAGACAACCGGTCAAAGTGCAGTTATTAGCATGCGTATGCATCACGGGAGCTATGAGAACAACTCCAACCGCAGCCCTAGAAGTGCTGCTAAACTCGCCGCCACTCACATCGCTACATAGGGGCAAGTGTTGCGGTACTCTATAGGCTCAAAGGAGGTCAAAGTCCACTTATAGAACACCGAAGGACTCCAAGAGTGGGAAATAGAGGAGGACCAAGAGGTCAGCTCAATGTTTGAGATGCCTCTCAGACAGGATGTAACTTCGTTTCATCTTCAATAGATGACTTTCGTATTGTCATACTGAGATAGGAGGGACTGGAAGGCAGGCCCTCCAATCAAAGCCGATCATATCTGGTATACAGATTGGCTCCAAGACCAACAAGGGTGTAGGAGCTGACACATCTATGGAGATAAGCCTAGAGAAGGTAATCTTAAGTCTCGGTCAGCACGCCACGGTTTTCCAAGCGGAATCGCAGCAATAGTGCATTAAAAATGAGGATTAAAGAAAAAGGGAGTAAAGGAAAAAATATCGTCATTTACTCAGATAGCCAAGCGGCCCTGAAGGCCATCAGTTCCCCAAAAGTTAATTCCAGAACTAGTCGGGACTGTATACAGGCCCTGGAAGAAGTCGGCTTGGCAAACAAATCTTACGGTATCCTGGGTACCAGGCCACGTGAGGGCCATCCAGGCAACGAAGAGGCCGATGACCTTAGCCAAAGAGGATCAGCCGCGGAAATGATAGGCCCGAGCCATTCTGCAGTATCTCGGCAGGCCTCTTCAAAGCATCTATTAAGAAATTGGGTAGACAGACAGTTTCAAAGCTGGTGGGTACAAACACCGGACAACGACAGGGCAAAAGCAGTGCTCCATTAAGACCCGCTCGGCCAAGTTTACATCGGACCTTACTGAGTCACAGCCGTAAGGTCGTAAGGATAACGAAGTAGGTCAACTAACAGGACATTGTAAACTCAACAAGCACCTGGAAAGAATAAACCTGGTGGAGGATAGCCTGTGTAGGCTCTGCCAGGGAGGCTGAAGAAACAGCCTTACATGTGTGGTGCCATTGCGTGAAGCACTATGCAGGCTTAGGTTTACTAGGCTTGGGGATGAGAAGCCAAAACCGGCAAGTTATATGGAGTGGCCAGTGGTCGAGAGGGACTGGAGTCTAGTTAAGAAGACGGGGCTTGGACAAGATACTTCTAAAGAACGATAGGAGAAACCACAATAAATCTGGTAAGGTTGCAGTGGTGGAGGTCATTTTTCGCCATCTCCGCTCAAATAATCTAATCTAATCTAATCTACGTCAAAAAGGTATACCTGTTTAAAGTCGATATAAGCAACCGTTCTCGAGATATTTGGATTTAAAAAAAAACTACTATGCATGACACGCATCTGATTTAATTATAACAACATTTTAAAAAAAAATAAACAAAATGTATAATAAAACGATATGTATTTTAATTTTCAAAAAAATTATTGTTCTTAAATTATGTTTAGCAAAACATAAAACAAATTTAAAAAAATATAAATAAAACCTTTAACACCCTGTATATCGGAAACGAAAACCTTGCGGACCCATATTTGTATAGACTTCTATACTTACTTTTGGACCCTGAATACGTACCCGAAGTATTGACATTTCCTCATGAAGCACCCTGTATACCACAGTGACAACAATTTAGGACGGATATTGTGCGGTGCGATTTTTCCGCGTTGGTCTGTGGGATACTTTATAATTGGCGCCTGAATAGGGGAAGAGGGATAAGTAAAAAAATTGGAAAAATTAGTTATTCTAATTTAAACAATATTTAAAATAGTAATATAATTTTTTGGCCAAATGTTTAAATTTTCATTTTAGATTATTTTAATTATTGTTTAATTTACATTAACTCATTTTTCACATTTTTTGACTTGCAGCTTGACCGGGCGAACAAGCGTGCGAGAAAGAAAGAAAACATGGGTAAAACCTTTTTCTCTTGCTCGGCGTGCTGATATTGGTCGGCGGCCCGGCTGTCTCCAGAAGGTAGGTAAATTCTCAAAGATTTGTATCGTATTATTTTTTCTGCAGTTAATAAAGGACAGAAATACATTCAGTGTACACTGACTTTGACAATGGATAAAGTTATTATTCCGCTTGTCAGTCTGTCACAGCTCAAAGCACCTGCAATTTTTAAATGAGTGTAAGTTTTACAGTTCTTTATGTCTTTATGTCCCAATCCGCAAGTGCTCAAATTCCATCCACTTCGTTTGATGATCTGCGTCCAGCAATGGCCCAGTAGTAGGTCCGTGAGATGTTTAAGTTGGTTTTTGCCATTTTGTTCGCATAGAATCTGATGAAACAATGGTACCATGGACATCTACCAATTTTTTAGCTCAAGCTGCGGCAGGAACTATTCTTTTATAAAGACCTTTAAACTAAAAAAAACGATCTTTGACTACATTTTTTGCTCATTGCCTTTGGTCTTCTTGAGTAAGAACCAGTTTCTCCAAATGCAATAGAGTACTTCGGAATGATAAGATATGGAAGTCTACGATATATCGAATTTTATAGCCATTATTATGCAGAATAAAACTTGATCCGTTCTTTTGGACTGACCGTCAATTTGTCAACCATTTCATTATTAAGTTTAGAAGTAACCATGGTAATAATTCAACAATAAGGACCGTATCAGGTCACTAGTAAAGAAATCAAAGGTTTTCTTAATAGACTAAATCTCCACATAGAAAAAAATATCTTTAGTTACGTTTCATAATTCCATAGAGTTTTTTAAAGTTATGGTATAAAAGTTTTGTTTTATTTTAGCTGTATTACTAGTGCTTGCATATTACATTTTTGAAATGTAAAAACAGCCAGAAGTCAGAGGGAGCTAAATCTAGCGAATAGAGAGTCTGTTGCAAAAATTCACTGATTTTCGTGATTGCCTCTGGACCCGTGAGGGGTGCGTTGTCTTAACAAGAAATTATTTTTTTCTTTTGTGAACCAGATTTTGTTTTACGAATCTACTTTTAGCTTGTCCAAAAGGTTACAATAATAGTCTGAGTTTATTGTTTCACCAGTCTAAAAGTGATCCAAAAACAAAATTTCTTTTGCATCTCAAAAAACCTATGCTAACACCTTCTAGGCCGATTTCTGGATTCTAACTCGCTTTGGAGCCGAAATAACTGGGTTTACACTACTTCTTAGCATTTTGTTTTGATTCAGAATTATGGTGGTAAACTCAAGTCTCATTCATAGTGATAGAACGACTCACAAAATTATGTTTACCCCTTTTAAAACACTCCAAATATTGCTGAGGAAATCTTATTCAAATGTGTTTTTGTTTTATTGTTAGCAAATGCACCACTCATTGTGTAGACAGCTTTTTGAAACCCAAAACTTTAGCCAAAATATTGTTCACACTGCATAATAAAATCTCTAGGGCCTCTACTACTTTTACCAATCGTTCATACACTTGTTTTGGTACTGCACCTATCAAAATTAAGAATTTTATCACTGCACGATATACAATTTTTGCCGTTCTAAAAAAATACTGTGACTTGTCAACTTTAAACAGCTGTACATATACGAATGAGTTGGCAGACCTACATAAAACTTCACACGTGTTTATAAAAAAGTACTACCATTTTTAGAAAAATAAAACTACTACCCTAATGGCGCTATCTCTTATCTATCGACAAAACCTATTGAATAACCAGTTATAATGAGCTACACTTTGTCGTATTTTAATTTTATCATTTTTTTCCATTAAATGTGCCATTGAGTATATATTATTCCTAAATTTTACATTCGTTAAAAAATTTATGTCTAAAATTTAAGTTCGGGATAGGGTAAAGTATCATAAGCCCTTGATAAGTAGGGATTTTATATTTTTCCTCTCAACTTAGTCCTAAGTCTTATTCCTGCTATTCGAAATATCTGATATGCAGATTTTTCGTTATCTCATGGCCGCAAACAAATGAGTTCGCCTGGAATCAGGGTTATCGGATCAACCAAGCAGCTTGATGCCGTTTCATGGATTCACGTTTTAGATACGAAGATTTCTGATATCTTTGCTTCCTAACTTAGGCCGAATCAATGTATTTTAAAGTCCTTAAAATGTACACTTTTATTCCAAGGAAAGTAAAATATTTTTATTGGTCTAGTTCTATTTTACAATCTCTGGTGTGGAATTAAGACTTCTTTAAACCTTAAATACATTTTTTCCGGTCTGGCCTATGTATAAGCTATTGCATTCATTTCAGCTTAATCTATAAACTCCAGATTTATTTGGTGGTGCTGTTTATCTTTAATGTTAAAAAATAACTGAAAAATTTTTGGTGTTGGTTTAAAAGCTTATTTTATGTGGTTTTTTTTGTTAATATATGTGCTATTTTATCTGAAATTTGTCCAAAATATGTTACAGTATGGTATATTGGGATGCCATTTGGTTTTATGTGTGGATATATATGGTTAATAGCTATTTGTTTTTCTTTTTTAGTAATTATTGCCAAGATATCCCAGGTCTCAGTACAGGCACCCCATAGTATTGCTTCTTTACATCAGCGATGCAGACGATAGTATTCCCTCTAATATTCAGTTTCTGAAGCCAGTCTCTTAAGCTGATTTAGAAAACAAGCGCCCCGTAATGCAGGAATTCTTTTTAGACTATCTTTAATCCATATTGGATTGGGGGGCACAATATTTTGCAGTTTACTGCCTTAAACACGCGTCCCCCGTGTCCTCTGTCGCAAAAAAAGTCTATCAATACTCATCCTTTACTTATGGGCAGCCAAGTTCAACAGAACAAACGTTTTGGGCTTTACTTTTAAGAATATTCTTAATGGACATAAACACAGATTTCTCTTTGGAGCCCGAAAAGATTTCCTCCCTTCTAATCTGTATTCTCTGTTTGTATGTGTTTAAAATCAGATCCCCTTTGAAATACTGTTCTCATGTCTATGCGTCTCCCATAAACTCTTAGCATTCTTGATTTCATCCAAAGGAGAGCCGTTCGCCTTATTAATAACTCCACCCTTACAGGAAAGCTTCCTTCTCTTGCCTACTGACAGGCTTAAGATGCCTGTAGCTTTTTTATAGATATTTCCACAGCTTCTGCTTCAAGAAATTATTTACTATAATTTCTTCTTTAGCAAGTTAAAATAGAGAAATATACCACTCTTATACTTCCCCTTACAATTCATCTGGAGAGGCTCCAATCTTTTCACTTTCTTCGTTCCTTTACCCCTAGAGTGTCTAGATTCTAGAACCTCCTGTCTGCAAAGTTTTCCCTTCTCCTTTAAACCTCCAGATCTTTAGGTCTTATGTTAATAAACTACCTCATACTTTACTTAAGACAACCACAGTGCGTTAGTACTCAGGGCCATACTAACCCTATGGGCTGTTTGGGCTACAGCCCAGGGGCGCCGTAACTTAAGGGACGCCACGAACGTAAAGATGAGGAATTTTTAAACCACGGCCGACAATTGATTAAACGAACGTTTCTAAAGATATCTGCAAATAGCTGCATTTTTTAACATAAATTAATTTAAATTCTTGGTAAAAAACCGCCTTAAAATAAAATATTAATATTTAAAAATAATTTCTTTAAATATAAGAAAGCGCTAAAGTGGCTGACTATTTGACCGGACCATGGTATTCCTAGGTATTTTGTGATTGATTGATAAAACGTGATTTTAAGGCCATTTAGAGATTATATAAATATTTTTTAAAGCAGCCCTGGTATAACTTCTCGAGCGATCTATTAACTTGACGGGTACCTGTGTAGCTCTTGAGTACTTTTTGGACATTGGGAACAAGCTCTGTATCTCGCCCAGAGGGAAGAAAGGCGCCATGGGCGTTCTAACTGGCAAATTTCTATTTCCCTGCCAAGACGTTGAATTTTGACAACGTCTTGGTAGGGAAATCCAAATTTGTCAGTTAGAACGCCCATGGCGCCTTTCGCCTCTCTGGGCCGGCCCTGGACTGGTCCTGGGCGTGATTCAGAGCTTCTTTCTAATGTCCAAAAAGTACTCATGAGCTACACAGGTACCCATCAAGTTAGTATGTCGCTCGAGAAGTTGTACCAGAGACGCTTTTAAAAATATCACCATTTTGACCTCTAAATGACCTTGAAATCTCGTTTTCCTGACGTGATGGGAAAAGCTGACCCCGGATTCGGATTCGGGGCGCCGAAATACCTAGAAATACCATGTTCCGGTGAAATAGCCAGGACATTTTTTTTTGTAAACCTGTGTAATCAATGAATTTGCCCTAACTAAAGCGTGAAAGAAGTTTATTATTTTAAACATCAATTCAATTAATTTTTTGCTATTTTCTTTTTTAATCTTATCATAAAAAATTATTAGGAATTTCCCTCACTATTATCCTTAAGCTCCGTGTATTTTACCTAAAAATGAAATGTAGGTTAACGGGAACTTCATTTTACAAAATAATTTTATTTATAAATGCAACAAAATAATAAAAAATCATATTTAAGAAAGTCCTAGGGCGCTAATTGGTTTATAGCCGAGGGCGCCAAAATTGATAAGAACGGCCCTGTAATAGTACTTATGACATTAAGCCTTCGTAGACTTCCCCAAGATAAAAAAAATAGGGGAATGAATTGTAAATTTAATTCTTTTTGGAGTTTGTAATTTTCCAAAGGAATGGAATATTTTCTCTGAATTATTGAGCTGTTTGCTGCAAGGTTATGTAGGTTGGGATGTGTTAAGTAGTTGGTTATTGTAGTGTCAGAAAATGTGGGTTTTCTATAAATATCAAAGGACATTTTTTTGTTTATTTTTTAAATCGAGATGTCAAGGAAAATTATGGTATTCTCGATTTCTTTTTCCATTGTAAACTTTGTTACTCGATCCAGTACGTAAAATATTAGTTGTCTTTAATATTGTTCCTAATTGTCACGTAACTTTACACCTTAAGATGTGTGAAGAACATTTTACCCAACACTTTCATTAAGCAGTGGTGTAATCATCTTGCTGAAGGTATTTTACGTAATATAAATTATTAGTCGTTGAGATAAAGGACAGGGCACAGATGAGGGGGGTGCGGTGAATGCATATTCTAATTACTTGGGGTGTAATTGATTTGGGTTTCCATCTCCCGAGACCAGGATGGATCGGTCTCGCGAGACCTGGTGGCGGCTCTACCGCCGCGTCGTTACAGCCACAAAGACATCATATTTATTTAGTCCAGGCCTCTGCTGATCATCTGCACACACTTGGCTCACTTAGTTAAAATGTCAACAGGAAAGGGTTTTTTAAAAATAATGATCTAGATAATAAATAAACTCTTCTGAGGCTCAGTAAAAAGGATAACGCTATTCATATTATGATTTAACAAAGTAACTGGTTGTTCAGTAAGTTCGTCATATAGGTCATTAGGTTCGTTGTTTTATTTTTCTAAAAATGGTACTACTTTTTTATGAACACATGGGAAGTTTCATATAGGTTTGGTCTGGTCTCAACTTATTTGTATATTTATAGTGGTTCAAAGTTGACAGTCATATTTTTTTTAATGGAAAAATTAAAATATTGTGCAGTAATAAAATGCTTATTTTTGAAAGGTATAACGCCAAAACAAATCCATGAAATAAAATGTGTAAAAATGTATAAGAACTATTAACAGTAGCGGCTCGTGGAAAAGGGCTTTGAGGCGCCGCCTTCCCAGAAAAAATGATAAACTTAATATGTATGTTTATATTCAATTTCTATAATTACTTTAAATAAATAAAATAAATTTATACTCAGTCATACATTTATTTAAAAAATTAGGTATAAATTCAAAAAAAAGGTATTTATTAGACTGCACGAAGTCTCTATGTCCTTTTCGAGCAGCTCTTGTACTGGATCTTTGAATCATTTCCTTTTTAATCTGCGGCTGGGCTCTCGAAAATCCACCCGTGGACTGTAAAGCCTGAAATGTGCAACACCGCGGCGGCTTGCTTGGGACTCGGTCACTTTTGCCCGTGAGCTAATGTGCCGCCTTCACGTTGAAAACAATGAACAATCAGGCCTTTTTTTTATAGATAGTGAAAAAACACCAATTCAGTTATTTTCTCGTGTTTATGGTAATTTCTTTAAGAACTAGTAAATATTTAGATTTACGAAATAAGTGTGTAAATTTCAAAAACTTGTTTTGGCAAATTGTAAAAGTAAGCAATCGTTTACCCGTAAACATGAAAACATATTTATAAACAAATATGTAGATATTTGGATATGGGGGTGCAGATAAGTGGACTTAAGACGGTGTCAGTGATCCAAAGCATCTCTATAAAAATAAAAAGCACGAAAATGGAGCCAAGCGTAAAGACAATCTAGTTAGTTTTCTAGTGAAATTTTAAACATCAATGAAAAAGTGATTGAAAAGTGTATTACTGACAAAAACATATTACGCCTCGATTTAATTTATTTTTGCCTAAAATTAAAAAATGTACGTTATTTTTTGCGTTTGTATGTTGAGCTCATCCTATTAGACAAAGCACAAGCAACCACTGACTCTTTACCTCCAATTAGAACAGTAGAGAGATGGGTTGCTAAATTGAAACGTGTGTAGAAGTCTAAAAGACAATCCACCCAAAGGACGTATATAAACTGCATTTACAAAAATTGTAGCAAAAATACAGGATTGTCGATTAATCGAAATAGATTTAGTAAAATACCTAGGGATTCTTTAAACAGTATAGTCTGTCTCAAAGTATATCGTTATGGCTTTTGACGGACCATACTCCAATAAACCTTTAACGATTTTATTACCTATTGTTATTGGGTAAACCCATTTGTTCATAAGGGCAGGGGTGGGCCAGGTATTTCTTGAGTATTAACCATTAGGCATATAAATATTTTGGCTAATATTTTAGTGGCAGTGTTGAATAACAGTTTTTACTGTGCGTTTCGAAAAAGTTGTTTTACGAGAATATAACTATGTCGCGTCAAAATCATTTGTCATTAGATGCAAAACAGGTTGTGAAAAATGTGTATGAAACTTTAATCAGTAGAGGTCTAATTAAACAAGAAGCTTTAAAGAAACCTGTCTACTTACAAAAACTCCAATTTCATCGATAAGGGATATTATTATTAGTAAAGGATTGAACAAAAGAAAAAAACGTAGTGATTTTCAATCTCACCGTATAGACAATGGTGATCAGGACCTAATAAGAAGGACAATATATTGTCTTTATTCCTACCTTGGATAAACTGAAAAAAAAGCTAGACGAAGACAAAACCAATATAAATATTAGCCGTGCCACCCTCCATAGAGTTGTTTGTAAAATGGGATTTAAATACCGCAAAATAGACAAAAGACAAGTAGTAATGGAATCGCACAGATTACGCACTTGGAGATTTAATTACCTTTAAGAAATTAAAAGATATAGGTTAGAAAACAGATCCATAATTTACCTTGATGAAACATGGTTCGATACACACGACACATTATCCAAAGGATGGGTTAATTCCGGTCAAAACTGTCAGACGAAAGCACCTTCAAATTAAGGAAAACGCATTACCATAATACACGCTAGTTCAGAAGACGGATTTGTCCCAAACTGCTTGCTGTTGTCTGCAAAGAATATTAAGGATTCTAGCTTGGATTATCATGAGGATATTGATGAAGTGCAGAACTTTTTGAAAACTGGTTTCAAAATTATCTTTTAAAAAATATACCAAACAACAGTGTTATTGTCATGGATAACGCAAGCTACCACAGCCGTCTGCTACACAAAGCACCAGCTTTATCAAGTTCAAAAACTGAAATCCAGGAATATTTGTTAGAAAATGATATTTATTTTGAATTCAGTTACAAAAAAACGCAACTTTTGGAAGTCCTAAATTCATATGCAATTAAAAAACAATATGTATGTGATAATTTGGCTGAACAGGCTGGGCATACTGTCTTATGGCTTCCTCCGTATCACTGTATGTTTAACCCCATAGAGCATTTGTGGAACCAGGTAAAATCAAAGATCAGAGCAGAAAATGTTACACCTACTTTAAGTCCCAGTGTTATAAATTTGATAAAAAATGTAATTACTAACATACCAGTTGAGAGCTGGAAAAATTCACTACAGCACATTATAAAAATTGAGGACTCTTACATTTCTATCCAAAACTACATAAATCCTATTGTAATTAATCTCAATGATGACTCTGATAGTGAAACAGAATTAGATTTGGATCAAAAATGTAATTATGTATAGATAATGCAGTTATACATTTATTAAAACTTCACATATATATTTAATTTCCTAATGTAATTTTAAGATTATACTTACCTAAATAAACAATAAATTAAAAATCTTTATATTATTAAAGTCCGTCCCTAATGTTCTGTCCTTTAATACCTACCGATCTGCAGTTTTATTGCTGTCGGCAGGTATAATCCATAAATGAAGGCAAGAGCTAACACGGTATACTTTGAGACAGACTATACCAATCTTAAAATTTTTTTATGTTCAGAGGTCATGCTACTAGAAAGACGAAATCTGGACACTGTATTTAAATAAACTTACTTTTAATACAGAGGGTGTATTTTTTCAAAAATGATTAGAAAATAGAGTGCCTCATTTATTATAACAAATGCTTTAAATGGTGTCTTTCGATTTGTATCCACACATGTGTTCTACTATGGCGTATATTAACTACAGAAATTATATAATTAACAGTTTTTAAGCAATAAATACCACTTTGTTGTGCAATACATATTTTTGATTTATTAACCCTAGCATCCTTAAGTCTACTGTAAAAGCACTGTGAAACTACACAGGATCCACTATGTTTTCACAATAGAGCTGTGGGCCCAAGGATGCAAGGAAATACTGTTATATTAAAAAATCTTTGATGAGAAATGGTATTGTACTTGGAAATTTTATGGCCTTTATTAATTTTGATGCTTTTTATATACCGGGTGTTCGAAAAGGCACGTCCAATATTTAGGAGATGATTCTTCATTAAAAGATAATGATGTGAAAAAAAGTTTCTATAAATATGGGTCTGAAAATGAGCCCATATTAAAGAAGTAACACTGGCAAAGTTTAACACCTTGTGTCTTAGAAATTATGCATTTTCGGACCCAGATGGATATTTTTTAAAAATATTTTTCAATGAGAAATTACCTCCTGTGTATGTATAAAATAAAACAACTAATACACTGGTTTATATTAACTACTAAAATAAAATTAAAGTAATACATACACATCAGACCAATGCCGGATTAATTTAAAAATTTAGTAAAATAATGTAGGTAAAAAATTAAAGTATTTTAAAAGATTATTTAATTCGTTTCAAAAAGTAGGGGCCTGGTTCCCCCCAGTCATAAGCAACTATACTCTACTAATTTAATTTTGGCCCACTAAACCTACTGTTTTTGTCGCAACAAAAATTGTTTTAATAAATTGACTTACTCTTAGCCGCAAAGGCAAAATTATAGTGGCTAATATTTCTTTTACAATTTTCAACCTAGATTTATCTTTAACGATGAAACGCCACTGGCGAAAGCCGTTACTTACGCTCTTTTAAAATTCTTAATAATTTTATAATCCACTTATTTTATCCATATAATTTAAATTTTCATAAATAACTAAAAATTGTTTAATATCCCACATATAGACTCAGTTTATTTTCTCACAAATAATTTTAAATTGTAAAACGTGTTTTCTATGCAAAATAGACTATTCGGTGATTGCGATTTGACTTATTCAATTTAAAGCTTTTACAATGAGAGCGTGGGGGAATGCAACAAATAAAAGCTCACTGGGTGCTTAAAGCTTGCAAGAGATGGAAGTGATGCGATCAAGCCACTTGAGCAGACATTAACGGATGCTTTCCACTATATGCCTAGAGTTTCTTGTCGGTTTTTAGCAATCGTAATTCATTCTATACTCAACTCTCTTTCCGTCTATCAATGGCGTACACGAAAATGATTACCATTATATGTTTTTATTTAGTTTTTAAGTTACAATATACTTTAAACATACCATATTTGTGACTTTCCTCATAGTAAAGAAAATGTGAACTGACCATTTTATGCATTTTATCCGGTATAATCCTAAGGCAAATTTAAAAAAACGACTTAAATTGAAACCTAAGGAACATTCACGAAAATGACTTAAATTGAAACCTAACGAACATTTAAGAAAACGACTTGAATTGAAACAAAAGAGATACACTATTAAATTAACAATTTCTTAATGGTATAGTACGGTCCACAATAATTCGTGGATTTCTCGTTTTTACTGCTACTGTTAGTTGTAAACCTCAATAAACTTTGGGTACCGGCATGTAGGTCCGGACTTAAAATTTCCTTTATTTATTATTGTACCTACTTTTTGGTATATTTTATGTAGGTTAAAGGCAAATTGCAGGTGTTTAATATAAAGCAGAGTCTTTTTATCTTAGTTCTTCAGCCGTTTGGAGTTTGTCAAGGTATTTTCGTGTGTGTAATTGGGCATCCAAAATAGCTAACCTAAACTATTAATAATTAGTAGGTAATCAGGACCTGTGCCCTTCCAAAAGGTGCGGTGCCTACACAATAGATATTTGTCGGGCAACTTATTTATGGCTGGGTTTTCCACTGAGGGTTGTCATTTAAATTTTATTGCAGTCAAGAAATCAACGAATTATTGTGGAATGTACCATACACCTTATTTATTGGTTCGTTCTTGAAAACAAATCATGTTTTCCATACCTTTCAATAAAAAAGATTTCGTACTTATTTTTAAATAAAAACAACAGAATAAATCAATTTCATAAGAAAAATTTGCGATTTTTATAAAACAAATTAAACATATAAATAAAATAATTCCGCTGTTACTAAAAATGAATAAGTAATCCGGCACCGAGAAAAAATAGACGGTTTTAAAAACGAATAAATAAGGTGTCCCATTGGGACATTGTTATTTTTATATCGTATCTCTTTTACTGCAGTTCAGACTATTTTTATTTTTTTATAGATTTAACGAAAAAAAATACACAATATGGCTATTTTACATTTTTCCTCAATATAAGGAAGCTCCTAATGTGGCCCTGTTCATTGCTCGTTGGATAACTCTGTATAAAACAATATGTATTTTTTTAATATTCCAACTTATCCACATAGACTCTTTTTAAATATTAAAAAGGAATTAGAAAAATATCACATTTTTTTCGTTTTAAGGTAAGTAACCTTTAAAATACAATTTGCAACTTTCAGGTTTTTTTTTTAAATGTCTGAATATCTTATCGCCTTTCGACCTTACGCACGCATTGTGTATATTACACGAAACGTGTCGGCGTATTTTCCCCCTATCATAACTTTGTTATCGTTCCACATAACAGTATGAGATTTGGTACGTACATTTATATAAGTATTTTAATTACCTGTAAAAAATGAGAGGGTTATGTCAAGTGGTTTTTGAGATATTTGGTTTTGAAAATAGCCCATTTTTCTACTGACTGACTCATTCCCTCACTCAGTCATTCATTGACTCATCAACATTATGGGGCACTTTCCGATGAGGTAGAAACGTGAAATTTGGTATGTAAGTAGGTTTAAGGACACAAGTAAAAGAAACATTTTAAAAACTGCACATTTTTACTCGGAACGCCCTGATATAGGGGCGGTAATATCGTTTATTTAGGGGGTATTTAAGAAGTTTGTAATCTGACCGAACCTGAGTTTCTAAGGTCATATTTGTCTTAAAATTTAAAAGTAAAAGCAGGCAGGCTTTTATTTACTAATCAAAGAAAATTTAGGGACATAAAAATGAGCAATTTCGTACTTCATATTCAGTCTACAGGTTAGGTTCTACCTACAGAGCAAGGTATATTAAGAAAAAAGACATAATATCCATCCCTCCTCTATTTTTTTCATTTATTCAACTTAGAAAAAAAAGAACCCAGCAAAAACGCTATTGTAGAATAAGGGCCAAGTTCCTATCCAAACATCTCGGCCTCTTAAAGTACTGAGATTTAAAATTAGACCAAGTTCTGTTCACAATTTTATTCCATTTTTTTCTTGACTCGGAAAGCTATTTACTGATCTGCTTGCTGCTTGTATTAATGAAAAAAACTGTCTGTATTATAGAAAAAAGAACATGTAATAAGGGAGATCAGTAAAAAACTTGCCAAGTCAAAAAAAGAATCGAACAAAAGGGAACAGACTGTGGACAGAAGTTTCTCTAATTTTCGATCTCAGTGCTTTAGAAGGCCGGGATTTTTGAATAGGAACTTTACCCTTATTTTACAAAAGTGTTTTTGGTGGGTTTAGATTTTCTTTTAAATAATATTAAACAAATAGATAAAAATGTAAGCTTAATATACAGAAATATTGCTGGTAAAACCATACATCTGGTACACAATAAATTGAATTAAAACTACCCCTGATAAAGATATTGAAATAAACAAATGCAGGGGGGTGGAACGGCCAACTTAGGGTCGGTTCGCGGCCCATTGGCGACCTGACTGCGGCAGGGGTGGTTGAAAAAGCAATATAATCCATCCCCATATGCGTGTCCTGCGGTTCGCCCCTGTGACATTTCGGGGCCGCACTGTGGCTACGACTAATTCAGACTCTTTTTTTAATTAACTTTTTCTTTTTTTCAATTATCCAGACATTGGCTAATTGAAATTTCATAAAGTGCAACCCATATTTTTATAGAGTGTTGATGTTTTGAAGACTTAATTAATGCTAAAATACTTTATTTTTATGTTATAGTTTTTTTTTTTAGTTTTTGTGTTTCTATTAGAAGCTGCTAGAAGGCCACGACTAATCCAGTTCATAGTACCCTTCATTCAAATATTTAATTTCTCAAGCCAGTCTGTAAGCCTGATCCGGAAATAAGCACAGGACCTTTAATTATCTTTGGATTGAGGTACCACATTTTTTGCCCATTTTAATGCCTTAAAAACACAATCATGTTTGCTGTCACGAAAAAAGTCTACAAATATTCATCTGGTTCTTATGAGCGGTCAGGTTTTGCAGAACAAAGAATCATTAAACATTGTGGGCGTTACCTCTGAGAATGACCTTAATTGGCACAGGCCTATTATATCCATAGCGACAGCAGCTATAAAAAAGTTCGGTTCCTCTTTTGAGCTAAAAAGCATTTCTTCTCTTCTAATCTGTATACTCTGTATGTATCCCTGCTGGCATCCTCACAAATCTTAGCAGAAAGAAGAGTCGTTCACCTTACTAATGACCATAATCTTACAAGACATCTTCCTTTTTTACCCACAGACGAGCTGTGGCCACCATTCGTTGTTTATAGGTATTTTTCACGCCCTTTGCTCCGAAGAATTGGCCACTATTATTTCTTTCCTAACGGCTTTCCATAGAGTAACACAAAGTGCTACTTTTATGCATCCCTTGTCCACAGTCCAACTGGAGAGGCCACGAAAGTTCCCCTTTTGCGGTTTCTTTATCACTAGAATGTCTAGAATGTGGACCCTCCGCCTGACTTCCCCTACAAACCTCCAAATCTGATAAACTGCCTCTTACTTTACTTAATACACCCACGGTACGAAGGCTGAAAACCCAAGTACTAACTTGGGTTTTCAGCCTACGTGGATAGTCCATAGATAAAAAAATAATACTTTATCCAAGCAATACCAATAAGAAAACTATAAACCACCCTTCATTTACATTTTTATAGAGTGATGCCACTTCATGACTGTTTAGTTTAATCTATATATATATATATATATATATATATATATATATATATATATATATATATATATATATATATATATATATATATATATATATATATATATATATATATATATATATATATATATATATATATATATATATATATATATATATATATATATATATATATATATATATATATATTAAATGTGTTTGTCTGTTGGCCTATAACTATGTTTTAAATTAATTATTTCAATATATATGTTTCTTTATTTATATCTGCTAAAATGTATGTATATACAATTCTTTTTTCGTTAAATTTTAGATTATAGCATAAACAAAACATTGTGCAATACAAACCGTTGTATATTTTTATTAGGTGTTGATATTTCAGCGTCTTAATTGATGGTAAAAGATTAAAGTTTATTTTGATTCCTCTGCGGCTTAGGGAATTTTATCGATGAACAGCGCGGGTGGGAAATTTATTGTCGTATCTATTTTCTCAAAAAGCCGATGCACCGAAAGAAACTAATCCAATAAAAAACAAACAGGGTTTATTTGTTTGAAGCCGTATTGTGTCGGAGTCTTGGAAGACTGGAAAAAATGCGAGCGAAAAGCTTTTAGATGAGGTAGTTGTCACGTATGGACCAAGCTGGATCACTTGCTAGTCCATTTTCCAAATTAAAGCGGACATACTAAAAAAATACTATTTTGTAATACGACTCTAGAGTGGAACATTATTCTGTTTAGTACAGTGACGTAGTAAAAACAGTGGCAGCCCTAAGATATTCAAAATTTTGTAACTAAAAAGTAAGACATGGGACCCACGCGCCTTGGTAACTGAATGAGTGACCGTCAGTGAACACCGTGTGCCATTGAGTATGGTTCGAATTCCACGTCAAACTGTAGGTCCCGCCTGAATGATATTACCAAAGTATCTTATACTTTGATATTACCCAGACGTTAATGGGAGGTAGTTTAGAGGTGCAGTAAAAATGCAATATCTGCATGTTTCGGTACTGGGGAAAAGAACCGGCACTCACGGTACCTAGACTTGGGCTTTATAGAAGCCTTTATACTCCCAAATTCAAATAACCGAAAAAAACAAATGTTGTGCCTTTAGACGGTGAAATAATGATCACCGTTGCCTGAGCCAACAAGAGTATTCTCTTGACCGATTTTTTTACTCAGACTTTAAGAGAACGGCATACGATTAATGCCCCTTATTGTTCTTTCTCGCTTCTCAAAAAGTTAAACCTAAATTTTGTTTAAAAAACAGAGAAACCGTTTAATTAAAAGTGTTATTTTTGCTGCAAGGTAACTCCCGACTACGTACTGCCCAATTAACTACAAATATCTTTGGAAAAATCCATTCCATATCCGCCTTATCATTCGGATTTATGACCATTTGATTTCCATCTCTTTAAACCCATAAAAGAGACATTGGGCAGCTTAGAATGTTAAGTCGATAATGGCGTTTCCGAGTTTGTGCATGAGTGGCTTTGCGCCCAACCAAAAATATTCTATAAAAGTAGCCTTATGAAACTTCCACAACGGTGGCAAAACTGCTTAGACTGGGGTGGATACGTGGAAAAATTATGTAAATAGATTTGTAATGTTATAATGTGATTTAAAAAGTAAACAGTTCATTACCCTGTGTATAGCCCTAGCACAAATGCTGTGTTGACAATAGAAAGACACACTCGAAAATTCAAATCCGCGACGATAAAGCTCTCCCGCTGATGGGTTGTAAGCTCGTTCTCGTTCCGAGCGCGATATTTTTGATTGTCCAAATCAGATGGAGAGTTAATCGTATGGAAATTAAAATATCTAAGTAATATCCGACCAGCCGAAATGGAAACCACAGATAAAAATATCGTTGCATATAGATTTACTGTATTACATTTGATTTTATTTTTACACGCACCCGCAAAATTTTTCTTGCCAATAAGCAATGATTGGCAGCTAGATGCATCCGATAAAATCATATTCATGTCAAATATTTCAGATATGTATTGAATGATCCACTTTGCGTAAAGAAGAGAATTCTCGGTTACTATATACAGAAATATATTTTTAAGCAAATCCAAGAATTTGAATTTTCTTATTATGCAAAAAATGTTTTAAATCGATTAGTGGGGTGTTGGTTTTGTAAGCTTTCTTTTGGGGAGTTCTAATAAAGATTACCATACTAATAAGAAGAAAAAAATCGCCTAATTTTGCAATTAAAATGTAAATTGCCCGTTGTAAAAAACATACCTTATCTTAAGCAAAACAATAATTTTTCCTTTATGAGTTTATAACTGTTTTAATTTCTTTCTGATGGCGATTAAGACATTCGTTGTTTCTTGTAATTATAAAGGGACATGGCCGCAGAAAGCGGGATATATTTTAAATTTTATGCTGTTTCGACTATTTTTAAATTCCGCTTTCCGCCCGGAGCGACTACCCCAAGTCATTTGTCATTACAAAAAAAACATCTTGTTTTTGTTCCTTTCCTTCCTTCGGGAGATCCAGATGTACGACGTTAGCTTTCTGTTAATTTACCAGAAAATCTAGAGTGTTTTTATCCACCGATGAAAACCATATACAAATCACATTTACAAAAAGTTTATTTTAATTACAAAACTCATCACTGTGCGCGGAAATGAATCTGCTTAAAAAAGATGTTTACACAGACGGCTACTAAGTTACTTTTTTGACAGAGCACACGCAGGCTTAAGACCTACGTAGTGTGTAAAGTACGAGGCAGTTTATTAATACTGGACTTAAAGATTTATAGCTTTGGAGCGAAAGAAATGACCTCGGCTGGTAGCAGGTTTCACAGTCTATCTAGATAATCTAGGGAGGAGGCACCCAACAAAGTGGGATGCTTGATAGTGATACTTTGTGGTTGTTCTATTGGGCGCAACTATGGAATGAATTTTATTGGCTAATTCTTCGGAACAGACGACGTGAAATATCTATTAAAGAGGGACCGACCCCCTACGGCGCCCCCTGTGACAAGACGAAGAAGCTGAAGCTTTCTAGTAAGTTTGGGATCGTTATTAAGGTGAACGAAATTGTGGAAAACGCAATTTTCTAGTCATGAGAAGATACATGGATAGTGTACAGATTGCAAAGGGAGAAATAGTTTCCGACTCAAAAGAAGAATCCGAGCCTTTTCGCAGCTACTTTGACTGGATGTACTGTGTTTATGCCAATTAAGGCTACTGTCGAAAGTAAGGGTTAACATTCTTTCTTCGTTTCTTTCTTTTAATCCAGGTTTTCTATTTCTTTATCATTTTTTGTGATTGTATTTTGTTTTGTTATTAATTTAACTATATACAGATTGGCTAAGCTCGACCTTGGGCTAGGATTTCTGTGTAAAGAAAAGAGATATAAATGAAGAATATTTAAGTGGAAAAGAAAACAAAACATATCGCCTCCTTACCACATTTCTTTATTTTAGGCGTGTCGAATGTTATCCCCCACTTTCAATTTACTTGGTTTGGAGGGGGAAAGACGGCAGCTGTTTTACACGCGTCTCTCGCCTAGCATTGCACCCTCTCTGCCATGTCAAACTTCGGTGTGTTGGGTAAAATCGTTTTAAAAAAAATATGTATTCTCGCTATGAAAAGGTTCACATTGTTATATGGTACTGTATAGCTCAAAGTGCCGAAAAAGTAATTGGGCGTTATACTACGTTTATACTTTTGTCTATCCTGATCAATTTTTTAAAGAATATCACGGTATATTTTATTTTTAAGAATTATATTTTAGAATTTCGCGTTTTTGAAATATGAACACTTAGAATCATTGTTATCTTTTAATTTACTTTATTTACAGTAACAATAAAAAATTACAAAATTTTACCAAGAAATTTAGTACTTTTACGCAGTAAAAATCTTGAAAATTAAATTTAGCACCTTGCTGTCTGTTTTGTACTGCCCGTAGGTGGAAGGTGGCCGGGGCCGCGACCCGCGTTGCAAAGAATCCACCCCTTGCTTGACGACGACGTAGAGAAAAAGTGAAAAAGTTTTTCGACTACCGGCAACATTGAGCATTGCCTGCTCTGCTTCGATATACAATAAAATGATTTAATTCTTACGCTATCAATAGACGTAGACTCAAAGTCCTTTTGAACCAATCTGTATACCTTCTTATTTGATTAGATTTTTTTTATGTCTATTATATATTTATGTTAGTTTTTAAGTTAAAAAAAAACACCCTGGGTTTGTAAAATCATGCACATTTAATATGCCATAAATTAAATATTTCTTTATTGCAACCTTCTGCTATTTGCAATAAAATATTGTAGGTGCGATAAAAGCGACCAATTAGAGCAATTAATGGCGGACTAATTACGAAAACGTTTGGCCAGACCAAAGGCCCAAAAGACCCAAAAGGGTCAACACTCGGAGACCACTGACGCGAAATTTATTATCTAAGAAAACATAAAACAAATGCGGTCGTTTTCACTCCACTCACGTACTTCTTTGACTTGTCTCAGTATGTTTATTGTTGATATTTTTTAGATTACCAGGTTCATATGTGTATTCTCTGGAATATTCAAAATAGTTTTGTTATGACTAGTCATGAAAATTGCTTAGTCTGTAATAGTGTTGTCTAAAAAAAAATAATTAAAATAATAAAAATGTCAAATAGGAAAAACACGATGTTACGATTTGAAATACACTTTAATATACAATCTAATCTTTTTGAACTCTAATGCACTTATTTCAGTTAATGGATTCCATCCCTGAAGTGGAAATTTGGAGAGTAGAAATACGCTTCCACGAGCTATCATCTCTTTGTTCAATAAAAATTGTTTTCCACTCATGAATTAATGAGATATAAGATTTTCCAAAAGTCAGAGGGAGCTAGATCTGGTAAATAGGATGAAGGCTGTTTAAAAGGGTAGGTTGTCTTTATAAAAAATTTTTAAACAAATTATCTTACGAATTTTTTTTATCCAGCTAGTCCCAAAGGTGACTGTAATAAGCCGAGTTTATTTTATTTACCAGTATGAGGTAATCCACAAACAAGACCCCTTTTTACCACTCCTTAGCCTCTTGTTTTAATTTAGGATCATGATGGTAGATCCAAGTCTCATCCTAGTCCAGGAAACGAACCTTTTTGCCTAGCAATTTTTTCAAAATGCATAGAATGACTTGAAATTTTAACAGTAGGTAGGAGATAGTCCAAGGATCAAAATCTATATCATGCTGAAGGGCGCCTTTACCTTGGGGGTGGTTGCTAAACCATCTCGGGGGTGGAATTTTTTTTATATTTTGACCACAGGAATCGATAGAAAAATTGTTTCTAAGCAAAAAATGTTTTATGCATTTCTTTTGAAAAATACATAGGTACTTTTCGAGTTATTCGCGATCGAAAGTCGAAGTTTTTCGTTGACAAAATCAAAGTTTTTAATCGTTTTTTTGTAAATAACTCGATAAGTATGCATTTTATCTAAAAAAATCTAAATAATAAAACTGTAGCTTTAAAAAAACGAATAAAATGGTTTTTTTGTAATTGCTGTGGGACTTACACAAACCATGTTGTGGTTTGTTAAAGGTTAGCTGTTATTCATAATTTCAGAGTTTCAAAATAACGCAAAATCTAAGTATTTTTCTAGGAAAATTAATAAAAACTTTTTTGAAGCATTTGCAAATGCCTGTCTTTTTTTTTAAAAAAAGGTGTGTTCGATAAAAATTGAGTAAGTTATGATTAAAATAAGGTTAGACCAAAACTTTTTGAGTGCAAAAATCTTCGAAAACAACCCCCTAATTACCACCCTAATTAAAATAAGTCGTAGCCCTTTCTTAATTCTGTTAATCACATTTTAAGGGTGAGTCGAACTTAATTCCAACTTTTTATGCGATTCGATGCATTTCTTAAAAAATCTGCGGTTTCGTACTATTTTTTGCATTGTAATTTTGTAAGGAGTGGATTTTTGAGGATTAAAAAAATTACAAAATTAAATTAGTAACACTTTTGAGCAGTCACATTTTCTAATTACAGCTCTGTGACAATACGTTAATTTTTCCAGGGTAAACATTTTTTTTTTAATAAATCATAATAAGGGTTGGTTTTCAAGGGTTGAAATATATTAAATAATGTTTCAAATAATTAAATACTTATTTTTTAGCTTATTTGTGCCTAATTTTATGTGATTTAAGCTTTAATATGAACGTTTTGAAGGTTTTTGCAATAAGGGGTAGTTTTCACCCCTAAAAAACAAAAAGCGCCCATCGGTATAATATAGATTTTGAAGAGGAGGGTAAGTTAAGCAAAATCCTTTTCTTTCTAGAACGCTCTACGTGTTGCTGAGAAAGTCGCATTCATATGTGTTTTTGTCCCATTGTTAGCAAATGCGGCACCCATATTACATACATGCTTTTTAAAACCCAAAAGGTCAGCCAAAATACTGCTCACACTGTCTAAAGCTTCTACTAAATCTTCCTCAGTTATTCGACGGTCTTTTAAAACCACATCTTGTTTCATATATATTGCTTCTAGATCTAAAAAGTACCCCGTATAAGGATTTTATTAAAACATGATTCTTATTTATAATTATTTTCAGAAGAAGGCTTACATATACGGATATATCCTTAGTTTAATTTTGCGTGTTTTTTGTTGTCATTATAAATATCTCTGTTTAATTTTTGATGAAAGATTTTTTGTTTTAAAATGAAGCAATCCCTCTGAAAAGCGTCCATATGATTCCGTTTGAATGGTGTACGTTCCCGAAGCATCAAAAGGTTTTGCTTTTGAAAGGCAAAGGCCCACGAGCTCGTTTGATCTTATATTATGTGGCGCAGCCGCCCAAATAAAAGCCCTTTCTCCTCGCTGATTTGCCGTCTAATAGACCGCAAAACCAAACAACAAACATCTCATCTCTAATTCTTGTTTCCCAATAATGTGCGCTTAATTTCTTTCGAGTGCTTGCTCTGTCTGCTCCTGCTTTGCATTCCCCCCTTTTAATTTAAAAATGGCGAATTTTTTCTATTGTATACCCCTTTTTTGGCTATAGAAAGCTTTTTACTAATAAGTTCCTAAACCTTCATTGTGTCGAAATAAATACTTTTAGCCCGTGTGAGAATAGTAAATAAAAGTAGTTCTTGGCAAGTCGCAAGAAATGCAAGGCCACGAGATTTTTTTTTTAATTTTTTAGGCAGTCCACTAGGGCTAAAAGCCCAAGTAATAGCGTAGTATATAACTACCGGGGGTGTTTTAAGTAAAGCAAGATACAGTTAATTATCACGGGACATGAAAATTTAAGGGTTTGTTGGGATTAAGGAACAAAGTGGGATGTTCGGGGTCTCTCTAGATGGAATGTAAGGGATGCATATATCTGGCATCCGTGTCGCTCTACTGAGAGCTGCTAAAGAGGGAATTACATTGGCTAATCATTTAAAGCAGAAATCATAAAAGTACAACGGGTCCTCTATAGCTCATCGATTTGTTCTTGTTTCGTACACCTCAAAAATTTTCCCCAAATATTCTTATTTCGTACACAAAATTAATTATTCAGTTTCCGACATCTCGTTTCGTACACCAAAAACTAAGGTAAGTTCCTGTCTCTAATGGTTCATAAAATATGGTAAAGTGAATTAAAACTAATTTTATAACTAAATATTTAAAAAATTCTTGCTCACATATAAGATGCAGAAATATAAAATATGTATTTGAATAATAGTGATATTAAAATATTCTAATAATAATATATGTTTTAACTACTAACTAAACGGAAAAGTTAACTGTTTATACTTTTAGTGAATTATCACGTCTGAAATGTAATTGGGGAAAATAAAAAGCCGCTTTAACTAACCAGGACTAACTATGACTGACCAGAACTGAGGACTTTTGAATTTGTCTAAATTATCCCTTCGTTTGATTAAGCCATGGTAGAATTGCGGCCTAAACGTAAAAGTTTACTGTTCATACTTTTAGTGAATTATCACGTCTGAAATATAATTGGGAAAAATAAAAAGCCACTTTAACTAACCAGAACTAACTATGACCCACCAGAACTAAGGACTTTTGAATTTGTCTAAATTATCCCTTTGTTTGATTAAGCCATGGCAGAATTGCGGCCTAAACGTAAAAGTTTACTGTTTATACTTTTAGTGAATTATCACGTCTGAAATATAATTGGGTAAAATAAAAAGCCGCTTTAACTAACCAGAACTAACCATGACCGACCAGAACCAACGGCTTTTGAATTTGTCTAAATTATCCCTACGTAGAAGTTATTAACAAAATTTTAATAATTTTCAATATGGTATTTATTTGGTTGGTTCTTTGGGTCGTCACATGGTCGGTGTACGAAACGAGAAGCATAAAATGGAATAATTAATTAATAATAATTTAGTGCACGAAACGAGAATATTTCCGATAAATTTTTGAAGTGTACGAAAAGCGAGTGTACGAAACCAGAAAACACCAGGCCATCGGTGGGCAAGAGAAGGACACTTTTCTGTAAAAGTAAAAGCATTAATAAGGCAAACGCTCTCATTGGATTAAATCAAGAATGCTAAGAGCTGTGTGAGACGCTATTTCTCTGAAATAAAAAATGGCTTTTGCTTTGGGTAGAATCTAGTTTATGTTTCATACAGAGTTACCAGATTGGAAGGTAAAAAAATACATTTTGGCTCAAAACAGGAATTCGAACTTTTTTGAAAGTGTTATCCTAGTACCAACCACAAAATTAAATGACTATCTTTTCTAAAAAAATTGAACATTTTCGGTATCCAAATCCAATATTTATTGAAGGTCCCATGAAAGAGATATCTGTAGCACCTTGCGCTTGTTTTCCAAATCGGGTTTAAAGACTGACTTAAGGAACTGAATATTAAAGTGAAAAATACTATCTTTAGAAAAACTATGAATGAAATTATTCGTAGAATAAAGAAAAGCGTTGATGTGAAGAACAAATAGAGTTGGTACCAGTGCTGAACCCTGGAGTCTTACAGCAATAATATTGTGAAAATCAGTCACCATTTACACTTATTGTAATGTAGGTGTTACAAAAAAAAATACCCCTAAGATTCCGCTAATTATGTAAATATAATAACTAAAGGTTGTAGAAAACAAAACATTTTTATTTTTTAAATATTAGTAATTTTTCCGCAAAGCGTGAATTTTAGAGATAAATCGTACAGTGTTGTATTTTTTTTCAATCGGTTCGTAACAACATGAGCTGTATATTTTAAACCCTTTCAGATTCCAAACATATTGTGTATTTTATTCGGTGAATCACATGTGCAAATAAGACTCGATTCGGGGACAGTACTAATTTATGGCGCAATATTTCATAGGTGGTCGCATATAAATCAGTTTTGTGAATTAATAGTCTTGCTCTGTTTAAGACTACATAAGCTGTTACATCCGTGTTCGACAAAATCGCTGTTATTCTCCGGTAAAGGCCTATAAATGCCGCGGCTGTCTAGCTGGTGGTTAATCACTCAAGGATTATGCCTTTACAACTAACTGATATCATTTGCAATCCGGGATTGTTTTGAGTTCTCCCAGGCCACCCCAACCCTCTTGAATGTCTTTAAAAAACACGTTTTCTATTTAACAAAACTAAAAATAAAGTGCGGTGTTTATTTTTAAAATAATTAAATCTTCTGACGGTTCCATCAGTCTCTTTTTTTATATAAAGACTTTATGCCCGTGCTTAGCAAGAGACACCGTATGCACCCCTTAATGTGTCGTTTATAGGTGTGTGGTGATTTCTTATTCAAATGAGGGGTAGATGGTTGGGATAATTAAACTGTCAGTTTAAAATATTGTTTCTAAATAGTTCCTGTTTTAGAAATGATTATTTTAATTTCTGCAATTTTTCAAAAGCCGTATAACGGACGGTTTAATAAGTTAAGTTTTGTTTTTAGGTAAGAAAAACACGATTTTATGGTTTGAAATACATTTCGCTATTCAATTAAAATCTCCTTAAACTTCGCTACACTTGTTCCTGCGATCTTCTAATTTATGGATTTCATCTCTAAAGTAAGAATTTGGATGACTAGCGAAATACGCTTCCGCGGCTGCTATTACTTCTTTGTTCGATGAAAATCTTTTTCCACTCATTAATTTTTTGATATGTGAGAACAGCCAAAAGTCAAAAGGAGCTAAATCTGGTAAATAGAGTTGGTGTTTTAACAATTCCTACCTTAGTTCATTGCTTTCCCTGCCAAAGAAAATTATGAGCGAAGTCTTATAGAAAGTAAGAATACAAAAAGATTTTACAAATATATCAAAAGCGTATTAAGCTCAAAAGTCTCTACTCTTATACTTACAAACAGGAACAACACATTAACAGGAAACTCTACAGAAGTAGCACTTGTTTGCAGATTATTTCGAGGGCACATGTACGTCGGAACCCACAAATGGCTTTCCTGCCTTAGAAAAGTTAGACCGAGTTTTAAATTCACTAACATCCATAACCATCAACAGAGAAAAGAAAATTACTGCCATAAACAATTTAAAAGCAGATTGTAGTCCTGGGCCTGACAACATACATCCTCTGTCTCTGAAAAATGTGTCTTCCATTGTTGATGTATTACAAAAACTTATGCAAACGTCTCTAAATAATGGAAGAATTCCCCAAGAATGAAAAAAGTCCATAGTGATTCCTGTTTATAAAAAGGGTAATAAGTTCGATGCTAAGAATTTAGATCGGGAGATGATGACAGGTGATGGTCTCCCATTTTATACCGCATGCCATTTTAAGCGTTGATAATTAACCCTAAAATGTGAAAGGTAGACGGGTTCTTGTCCGCCGCATGCTTTCCCGTCATAAGGAAAAGCGCTTTTCTTTTTGCGAAAAATTTTCGTGTTTTTCCGTTTTATTATACTGCCTGCCGTTGTAGCATAAAGAAGTACAAACAAATTGAAGCTGTAATAATTGATGGCATGCAATTCGCAGCGGTCAAAAGGGCTCAAAGGGTTAAGATAAGAATGAACAAATTAAATCAAATTTCCGTGTTTTCAAATTGCATGCCAACGCGAAGAATTGAAGTTTTAATTACAAAAACACTCTCGAACAATTGGCATGCGCCCCTCGTATGACCAACGATAGAAAATTTCGGGAAAACTGTGTTAACATTTAGTACCGATTTTCCGTGATTCCAAGCTACATGCCATTAGAAAGATACTTAATTTATATAATTAACAAATAGTAGGCAATTTGGCATGTGCACCAGGATGTCGAAAATAGAGGCATGCAGGCCGAAACTTGCACAAGATTCTGTGCAAATTTATGTGACTTTTTTTGCATGCCGTTTTGTATTTCGTTAATATATATTATTTCAAGTTATTGACGAAAATGGCATGCATGTAGGTACAGCCCAACATAAAAAAAAATTGAAAAAATTGAATAAACAGTAATTCCTCAATTGTAACAAAAATCTGAAAAATTCCGTGACTTTTTGTTGCATGCCGCTTCGTATTGTGTTAGTAAATATTATTGAAAGCTAAAATAAAAAATGGCATGCATTTAGCTTGATCCAAATTAGTTAAATAAATAAAAGAAGATGGTTAGATTTCATATTTTGTGCAACTATTATTTTTATTTATAATGCGATGGTCTTATTCAACATGCATGCCATTTTCGCCATAAACTTAGAATAATATTTTTTTATGAAATACAAAACGGCATGTAAATTAAAAACACGGAAATATTTCGAATATTTTGTGCAACTTTTATTATTATTTATAATGCGATGGTCTTATTCAACATGCATGCCATTTTCGCCATAAACTTAAAATAATATTTTTTTTATAAAATATAAAACAGCATGCAAATTAAAAACACGGAAATGTTACCAATATTTTGTGCAACGATTATTATTTATAATGCGATGATCTTATTCAACATTCATGCCATTTTCGCCATAAACTTAGAATAATATTTTTTTATGAAATACAAAACGGCATGTAAATCAAAAACATGGAAATATTTCGAGTATTTTGTTCAACTTTTATTATTATTTATAATGCGATGGTGTTATTTAACATGCATGTCATTTTAGCCATAGACTTAGAATGATATTTTTTAATGAAATACAAAACGGCATGCAAATTAAAAACACGGAAATGTTTCGAATATTTTGTGCAATTTTATTATTATTAAAAAATGCGACGGTCTTATTTAACATGCATGCCATTTTCGCTATAAACTTAGAATAATATTTTTTAATGAAATACAAAACAGCATGCAAATTAAAAACACGGAAATGTTACCAATATTTTATGCAACTTTTATTATTATTTATAATACGATGGTCTTATTCAACATGCATGCCATTTGCATTAGAAAATTATTTGGTTATAAAATTAATATTTATACTTATTAGGGGTAGTTTGAGATCACGGAAAATTTGTACTAAATGTTAACAGAGTTTTCCCGAAATTTTTTATCGTTGGTCATACAAGGGGCGCATGCCAATTTTTCCAGAGTGTTTTTGTGATTAAAACTTCAATTCTTCACGTTGGCATGCAATTTGAAAACACGGAAATTCGATTTAATTTTTTTATTCTTATCATAACCCTTTGAGCCCTTTTGACCGCTGCGAATTGCATGTCATCAATTATTCCAGTTTCAATTTGTTTGTACTTCCTTCTGCTACAACGGCAGGCAGTATAATAACACGGAAAAACACGAAAATTCTTCGCAAAAAGAAAAGCGCTTTTCCTTATGACGGGAAAGCGTGCGGCGGCCAAGAACCCGTCTACCTTTCACATTTTAGGGTTAATTATTAACCCTTAAAAGGGCATGCAGTATAAAATGGGAGACCATCACCTGTCATCATCTCCCGATCTAACTATAGGCAAGTAAGTCTTACATGCATTCCATGCAAGTTAATGGAAAAACTAGTTGCTGATGAATTAACCACATTTTTATTAAACAATAGCGTTTTAACTGACAACCAACATGTTTTTTTACGAGGTAGATCAATTGTGTCTAATCTGTTACAATGTGTAAACGATTGGACAAAACTACAAGATCAGAGCGAGGCACTTGACATCATTATTTAGATTTTAGTCGAGCTTTCGACCAAGTACCCCACAAAAGGCTGCTTCAAAAATTGGAACATTTTGGTATAAGGGGAAATTTACTTAATTGGATCAGGGACTTTTTATTAGATAAGACATGTCGTCCATACCGAGTTACTAATAATAATAATAACTTCTTGTCCGATTTCTGGACCCTAATTCGTTTCGGAGCGGAAGTACTGGGTTCACACCACTCCTTAGACTTTTGTTTTGGTTCAGGATCATAATGTGGTGATAAGTTATCTTTTCTTCAGAACGTCGCAATGGAATGTGTTCTGTGTTCCATTGTTAGCGAATGCGGCACTTATTGTGCACATAAAAAGCTAAAACCCAAAATGCCGGAAAAATATTATTTCGTCCAATAAAATCCCTAGAATTTATGCTAAATCCATTTCAATCTTCCAAATGCAAATTCTGTAATTTTACTGTGATTTCTGGTGTTGATACGTTTTTTTCACCGAATGACATTACATCGACGTTAATGGGAGGTAGTTTAGAGGTAACAGTTATTTGTATACCGTCGGTGATGGGACGACCGTGTTGTCTTAAAGGTGCCGTAAAATGCAGAATATGCATGTTTCGGAAAAATGGGTTAGATACCTAAAAACCCGGCACCTACGATTCAAAGGCAGTATGATTTATAAAAGTAATAGAGATTAAATAAATATACAGTTATTGTAAAAAAAAATAATTTATCATCTTGGGTGGATATTTCTACTCTCAGCAGGACATATTTATGCTCTTGCTTCTTACCCTCGACAAGCACACATGTTTTTAAAGTACTTATGCCGGGGGACATAAAATCTCCGAAATCTCATTTTTTGAAGGGCGATTTCGTAAAGTAAATGACACGAAACGAACATAGTTTTCGGTAAATGTATTCTTTCGACTTTAAACAACAAGACTATCAAAAATCCTATTATTTTGTATTTTTCTTTTTATTCTTTTAAATTTTCAGTTTCGTATATCTACGTATATTTTGGTTTAATTCGTTTAATTAAAGGAATAATTTAAAGAAACAATACATTAACAAATGTATTCCTAACTACACATAGTTCTGTGGTTAAATTAGTACAGTTTACAGAGTAAAATAGAAGCTTTTTTGGTAACTAAAATTTAACACCAAACCATGGGTACCATTTTTAAAAAAAGATGCATAGAACCCACAAAAATTAAAACCGTATAATAGCCATTTTTTTCTGTTAGAGTGAAAAATTTTAATTTAACTGTAATTTAATCTTGATACTGTCAATAGGACTTTTGTAAAGAATCAAAAAACAAACAAAACGGTTTTTTGCTGATCCCTATTGGAGCATTTTTCGCAGAGAAAAGTCGGAAAAACCGCTAAAATTGACAACTTTTTAAACAATTAATAACTTGGACCCTTTTAAAGTTGAAAAGCTGGAAAAATGATTATTAATAACATGTTGTTAAAATAGGCGGACGTGTGTTTTGTTCAAAATCGCAGTTTAAATATTTTGCAGTGATATTTTGGACGATTCTACGTATTAGCTATAATTGTCTGATTTAAATGTAATAAACAAATTATTAAACTTCATATTTTATTCTACAACTTGTATATTTTTAATTTTCATATAAATTTGGCAAAAAATGTTAAAAACTGCTTTAAACATTACGGTGAACGCGCGATCTCGTTCCTGGAGCAAAGTGGTGGAAGGTTAAAGCAAGCTAGAGGAAATGTACCGCGCCAGGCATTTGTATTTCTACGGCTTGCTTTGACCCCCCACTACTCTACTTCAGGAGCGAGATCGCTCATGCTGCACAACGTTTAAAGACGTTTTTTACTCTTTTCGCCAAATTTATATAAAAAAATCGAAGATATACCAGTTGCATAATAAAATTTAAAGTTTAATAATTTGTTTACTACATTGTAATCGGGAAATTACAGTTAGTACTCTGAGTCGTCCAAAATACCACTGCAAAATGTTTAAACTGTGATTTTGAAAAAAAAACACACATCGGACAGCGTTTACCTTAAGTCCGTTTAAAACACGTAATAAATAATCATTTTCCCGAAAATCAGTTAAAAAGGGTCAAAGTTACGAATTTTTTAAAAAGTTGTCAATTTTAGCGGTTTGTTTTGACTTTTCTCTGCGAAAAATGCGTCAATAAACCATTTTTTTTTTGTTTTTCGATTCTTTACAAAGTCCTATTGACAGTATCGCAATCAAATTAAAATTTTCCACTGTAAAAGAAAGAACGGCTGTTTTTTACAGTTTTTTTTTTATATACAAAAAACAGAGGAAAGCTAATTTTTGTACGGATTTTGGTTTTTAGGTTCTATGCATCATTTTTTAAATGACAGCACTGGTGGTTAGCTGTTTAATCACCAAAAAAGTCTATATAAACTGTGTATAGGAAAACTGCATTCTGTAAAAATAAAATTTTCCTTTTACCTTACCTTCACCAAAAACAGTTACGTAAAATAAGGGCTAAGTTCCTATATTAAAGGACTGAGATCTAAAATTACTTACCTCCACCAAAAACACTTACGTATAATAAGGGCTAAGTTCCTATCTTAAAGTACTGAGATCAAAAATTACTTACCTCCACCAAAAACACTTACGTAAAATAAGGGCTAAGTTCCTATCATAAAGTATTGAAATCAAAAATTACTAACCTCCGCCAAAAACACTTACGTAAAATAAGGGCTAAGTTCCTATCTTAAAGTACTGAGATCTAAAATTAGATCAAGTTCTGTCCCCAAATAAATTAAATATAAAACACATCCTTTTTGTCTCTAGGATACAGAAGTAAGTACCTACCTATTACGTGTGTTAAATTAAATGTTCACATTCGCCATACGTAATAGGTACGTACCACATGCCTCTAAAAGGAACTAGAATACGGATTTCCATAAGCGCCTGTGTAATAAACACACATATTATGCGTTGCCACTTGCATAGGTATTTTTGGCAATAACTCGGACTTATAGTGGCGACACTACAAATAATAATATGAATACATTTTATATATTGTGTCTCCGGTAGCGTAGTGGTCAGAGTTTCGGACCGCGGGCCCGTCGATCCGGGTTCGATTCCCAGTGCCGAAGAGACACTTTTAGGTAGTAGTTATTTAAAAATAACGTCCTTGGTGGCACTACCGTGTTGTCTAAAAGGTGCTGTGAAATGCAATATTTGCATGTTTCAGTGCTTGGACAACGTTGACGGAACAACTGGGAAGAAATGGGTTAAACACCGGAAAAAACCCGTACCTCATGGTACTTTGGTACTTAGGTCTATATATGTATATATAATCCGTAGGATATAATATACATATATAATATTCCTTCGTGAGCTGTCATAAAGATAAAAAAAAAATCATTTGTCAACTGTCCTTAAATTGATTTAGTCGATTTAGTTTCGTAAAAATTGCCCAAATTGTAAAGAAAACATCTATTTGTGGTTGACTATAGTATTCTAGTTCCTTTTTGACACCTATGGTAGGTACTGAGTTATGAATCCTAGAGACATGCACAGAGAGTGTGTTAGGTATGTTATTTATTTAAAATAAAATTGTGGACAAAACTTGGTCCAAATATGTTACATAAACTGTTATTTGCTGAAAAATAATTATGTTGTTATTGAGTCCAAATCATGGTCAAAGTATTTATTGATGCTAATATGTACATGTATAATGTTAACACACATTTTTCATAAACTTAAACAGAAAAAATTATTTGTAGCACGCATCCAAAATAGATTCTTAGCACTCATTCGCTATTCCGAACTCAGCTGACGCCTCATGCGGAAACAACAAATTCGTCCTAAAAACCTCATCATTTTAGCCACGTGATACAAAAATAACTATATAATAATAATAATAATATCATTTTATCAAGTTAAGTTTCTTAGTTTTTAGTATCCAAAGTATAGATGCAATCTAAAAATATAATTTACCATAACAAGGAGCTTTGTATTTACGAAGTTATTAATAATTCACTGACCAACATTCTAAAACTTTTTTTGCCTCCCTGGAATGATTGTGGCTGGATTTTATATAGTTGAATCCAGATCTGGCTTCAGATTTTCGATATCAGCCTTCAATAATGAGGGAGAGACACATGTTTTGATATTAAGCAAAAATTCAATAAAACTCACTTTAATACTGATTTATTAATTTAAAAAAATAAAAAGGTATGATACATTTTAGTAACAGTTAATTTATGTTCAGTATAAACATTTTCAAGTGTTATTTTATTTTAATATTCATTTCTTGAACTCTTCCTTTTATAAGAAAGACTGGATGTGTCTCGTATTAGGGTCCAGCAATAGTCGGCTAACATATTCGGGCTCCACTTTCCAGTATATCTTTTCTCTATCGATATGATGTCAAATCGTTCCTCGTCCGATATAGCTCCAGATTTTCAGGAAAAAGTCCAAATGGGAATGGAGAAAGTGAAGTTTTAGGGACATGTTGCATTTTTAAAAATGATAGGCCGTGAGCAGTTCTTCCACGAGTTCACGATAATTTTCTGACTTGGTGTTTCCAAGAAAAAAACACTTTCAAATGCATTCCATGCCCGTCTTTCATGGTCACTTAAAATGTCCGTGAAGTTGGCATCTTTAAAGTTCTGTCAATTTGGGGACAACAAACTTCTTCTTAATTTTGGCTTCAGGTACGTGGAAATTTCTCTTTTAAATAGTGGAAAGCATTTCCGTTTTTATCCAGTGCTTTTACAAAATTTTTGACAATCCTAACTTTATGTGAAGTGGAGGTAAATATATTTTTCTTTCTGAACTAACGGTTCTAGGTCAAATTTTATTTACTTCTATTTTTTCACGTGGAGGCCAAACCTTTATTTTATAATTGTTCCTTGCACGGCTGTCCCACTCACACAAAAAGCAGCAGTATTTTGTGTATCCTGACTGCAGTCCTGTCAATAACGTTACCACTTTCAAATCTGTTCCATTTTGTGATCTTGTATCTTTCTACATCTGAGTATCATCTTCAGATTGTCATATGTTTCTTTCATATTTACCGAATGAGCTATAGGAACGGATGGATGTTCATTTCCATTATAAAGTAAAACAGCTTTTAGACTTGTTTTAGACGAATCTATGAATAGTCTCCATTTATCGGGCGTATATGGTAAGTTCAGTTCGACCATTAGGCCAGGAATATCATGGCAAAATACTAAATCACCGTCCGCTGAAAAAATTTGTGAGAGTATTCCCTTTTTCTGTAGATGGCTTAACTCTCCTTTTTTCCAAGAGGTTCCACTGCTGCAAGGCGGGATAGAAGTTCCGCTTTTGTTTTCGGGAGGTAGTCACGAACAAGGTCATTCATTCACCTTGAGTGATTAAATGAGGTGTATCGGGCAAATCTAGCTTGGTCAAAGCTCTGGCGAAGTACTTCAGTCTGATTCCGAACGTGTAACTCTCAGGTGGTTGGGGAATGGGTAATGAATTGTCCATGGGGTACTGGGTCGCATTGCAGACGGAACATTGGGATACTCGAATGCTACGCTTAGTTTTGCTAGTAATTCCTTTGATATTCGTCATGCAAAAATAACAATCATCTATGATTACGAGGTTCCCTCCAAACCATTGGAACTGCAAATGGCATAGATTTATGCGTACCTTCAAGTCCCGTCAATGTTCTCGAACACGAACTACCCAACACACTTTTGGGGCCCAGGACTTATCTTGATCGTACATCCAAAGTACAGTTCATAAGCCTTTTTTAGATAGAAGATATCGGTTTTTGGTAAGTAACTTCGCCACAAATATAACAGAATTTATCAGCTTTATTAACACAAATTCGCGTCGACATTTTTCTTACAGGTAGATCTATCTAATCGAAAAATCAACAGATGTTTACTAAATGATTATAAAATAACGACTAAAGGGATATTTCCCTACCTGTCCATAATAATGGGTCGCCCATTTATTACCCCTCTACTAGACCCTTCCGAGAAATCTGAGGCTAATAAAAACATTTTGAGGGTTAGTTGTATTAGTATAAGGCAAATATTACAAATCACACGTAGGAGGATTTTTCTGTTAGACAGTGAATTGAAAAATAACACAGTGCACTAACTAATTCAAACTTTAATTATATGGCAAATGTATTCAGACATAAATATATTATAGAATATACATACATATGTACCAATATCTTTTTGTTACATTATGAACGAAACAAAGAAGAACTTAATCCTAAATTACTATTTTTAAATTAACAATTTTTTGTTCTTTTTTTCATTTTTGCAAATCTGTCCACAATGGAATTTGTATTTATTGGTATGTCTCTATTCACATGTAAAAGCGCTAGACCAACTAATCGTTTTTGACCCATAGATGCCTTTAACCACGTTTTCAATCTTTTTAGTGAAGAAAAACTTTTCTCCAAGGATGCAACCGCTCACTGGCATAGTACATACAGGATATAATGCTAAATGAACATAAGGGTATAACTGTTCATCACACGTTTTAAGAGTTAAAATTGCAGAATCTGGGATATTTGTTTTGTTTTTCCATTTTTTAAACCATAGTTTTAACTCAGTTTTAACCAGCATTAAAATTATGACGTTACTCTCATTTTTGAATTTGTGCATGTAAAAATATTTTAGGGTACAAATTTGCACTATACTTTTAATATATGTATGTGTGTTGTGAGTTTAATTGCTAATTCGGTGATCGACTTCGGGAGAATATATTTGCCAACGACGTGGTAGGTAGGGTTTGGGGGGGGTAATTACCCCCATTACCCCCCCCCCCTTAACGACGCCCTTGATTTTAGGTCTTAGTAGTTTAACAGGCCGGGATTTTTGGATAGAGACTTGGCCCTTAATTTACATAGGTGTTTTTGGTGGATTCTGTTTTTTTTCGAGTTTAATGAATGGAATAAAATCCTGACTGCATTTCAAATTCTAAGATAATTATGACCTCAGGACCTCAGCTTCAATTAGATTGCAAACTTCTAAACTGCGCACAGCCAAGTTCCGGTCTACCGCACGAATGTGTGTATTTTATACGAAATGTTTCATCCCATTTTCCCCCTTTTATAACTTCGGTCTCGTTCCACATAAAGGTATTAAATTTGGTATGTAAATTCACAAAAGGATTCTATTAACCTGTGAAATATTAAGAAAGTTACATCAAGTGATCTTTGAAAAAAGACTCACTGACTCATCAAAATTATAGGACACTTCCCGAGGGAGCAGTAACTTGAAATTTGGTAGGTATGTAAGAAGATTTTAGGACACAAGTAAAGGAACCATTCTGAAAACTGGACATTTTTACTCGGAAGGCCCTACTACCGTATATTTAGGGGTTATCTTATAATTTTGCAATCTAATTGAACCTGAGTTTCTCAGGTCATAAGGGGGCGTCCATAAATTACGTGACGCATTTTTCAGGATTTTTTGACCACCCCGCCCCCTGGTGAGATTTCGTAAGATTTTTCTTAACTCCCTTCCCTCTCCCCAAATCTCACGTGAGATATTTTTAAAATTTGTGTTTTGGCTGTAATCGCGTTGGATTATAACTGTGCTGCTCTGTGGGGTTCGGAAAAATACGACAAACCTTATTGTGTGAAACTTTGCCATATTTTCATTCTAGAAACATTTTTTACTTTAATTTGACTTTATTTTCACGCAATTTTATACCGTTATCTACTAGAAAAAAAAAATAACGTGATATTTGCTAAGACCCCCCTCTCCCCTTAGTGAGATTTAGAAAGTTTAGCTAAACCCCCTCCCCCTCTTGAATACCTTACGTAATTTATGGACGCCCCCTAATTGTCTTAGAATTTAAAATTTAGGCAGGATTTTATACACTAAACAAAAAAAATTGCTACATTTACTTATCAGACCCCAAACCAGGCGCGACTTATATAAGGGACATTAAAATGGGCATTTTTAGCACTTCATATTCAGTCTAAAGTTTAGGTTCTACCTACAAAACAAGGTATTTCAAAAATTCAAAAAAAGTAGAAGAGATCTCACTAAAAACATTTATGTTGATTAAGGGCCAAGTTCCTATCTCGGCCTCCTAAAGTATTGAGATCTAAAATTAGAGCAAATTCTGCCAACAATTTTGTTCCATTTTTTTTTTAACTTGGCAAGTTCTTTATTGATCTGTTTGTAGGTATTAATGAAAAAATTGTCTGTATTAACGAAAAAAGAACATCCAATAAAACAATTAGATCAGTGAAACTTGCCAAGTCAAAAAAGAGTGCAACAAAATTGTAATTAAAAGTTGGTCTAATTTTAGATCTCGCTACTTTAAGAGGCAAGGATTTTTGCATAGCAACTTGGCACTTATTTTAAATAAGTGTTTTGATAATATACGATATTACCGCTCTTGTTTCAGAACGTTCCGAGTAAAAATATTCAGTTTTCAGAATGCTTACTTTACTTGTGTTCTCAAACCTACTTACGTACCAAATTTCAAGTTTCTTCTTTCCCAGGAAGTGCGCCACAATTTTGATGAGATAATGAGTCAGTCAATCAGTCGGTAGTAAAATGTGCGATTTTCAAAATTGAATATCTCCGAAATCACTTGACCTAACTTTCTCAATTTTTTCACAGCCCATTAGTAATTAGAATACTTATATAAATTCACATACCAAATCTTATACCTTTATGTGAACGATAACGAAGTTATCGTGATAGGGGGGAAAACACGGTGAAACGTTTTATGTAGTATACACACTGCGTGAGTCAGGCCGGAACTTAGCCTTGATAAAGTTTTTTTGCAGATCTCGCTCCCACACCACTAGGCCAGTTGAGCACCCCCGTAGGGTGGTGAAAATTGATTAAGAATGTTTTTCTAGAGTATAAGTGTCCAAAAAATAGCAGCTAACAATAAGTTCATAATATTTTTTTTAATATAAATTTAAGGCCAAGAAGATCAAGCGCATGCTTTTCTCTCTTAATACCAAGATATTCTTTGCGCTGAATGGCACAGCATCAATCGAAATTTTTTTTTTCTCTCTATGGCGTAGGTATCTATCTGAAAAGCTGGGATTCCACACATGTGCAGCCTATCACTATGAAATAATCTAAAACTCTTGTTCTTATTATTAACTGTCTAAACTGTTTGCAAGGTAATGACAAAAAAATACTAATTAAAATATATTCTTAAATATATATGGCTTATCTGTCATGATGCTCTTCTCACCTACGGTGTTTCACCAAAATAAATCATGACTTGTAAAAATGAAACAAACCGTTTAATATTATTAATTATATCTCCAAGTTAATTATTTTGTTCCGTTATAACTATAATTTTCCATTTTAATATCTCAATGGAAAATCCATTAATATAAGGGATAAAGTGGGTATTGTACAAATGTAGACAAAATTAATACAATGATTAAACTTAGAATAAATTTTAGCCGGTGTGATGACATGTAATTTTCAATTCTGGCGACAATAAATATACAATTCGACTTGGGGGTGTGTTATGTATTCAGTTGAGAATATAAATGACCATTGCCCGAGGAATTTCAGCTATTTGCTTAATTAAATTTGGGGGTATAAATGTTACCGGAACTTTGCGAATGTTCTATACAGGCCGATGTTTTGTTTCCTATCTTGGTTCTGTCACGTCCACCCCGCCTGTTTTGCACAAACTCAATTTTAAATCGCGCCCAAACTTTGCGAAACTGATTTTTAGATTCTCTTCTTCGAGAAAACTTATAGGTACATACTTTGAATACCAATTCTTTAGATGGAAGAATTATTTGAATGAGTAAAAATAAGGATACATTTCTTTATAAAAGGGCTTAATATAGGATTTTGTTTTAACACCGGCTCTTGTTTCGAACAGTGACAGGCAAGAATAGATTAATTCAAGGATTTAGGGAACAGTCTCCTAAACAAAATTGGTTGCTTTGCTGAATTTTATATGTGCAAATTGTACTGCTCGCCCCAAATTTATGTGGAAAAAATCTTTTGTCAAAGACTTCTTTACTTAGTTGAGTTATTGAAGTCAGCTGTATTCGTTGCATTTAAAATAAAAAGTTATACGACTACCGCATCGCATTAGCGATACGTTTATAGTATTTGACTGGATTCAATCTATCTAAAGTGGTTAAAAAAATGTTGCTGGACCATTTTTAAAAATAATGAAACTATCTAGATTCTTTTTCCTATATGTCAAGACTTAGTAACATTTTTTAATTTTTTTAACTTATGCAGTTTATTGATGGCGGCCATTTTGATTTGTAAGAGTTTACTAAAATATTAGAAGGATAAAACAAAAACCAGTTTGCTTGTTATTTTGTAGGGAAAAATAAATCTTTAGTAGTTTATCGACCTATCTTTTTTTTTTGTGTGAAAATCACAGGACAAATTAAATGTAATATCCAGCAAAATCTCACTTTTTGTAAATTTTTTCGATAGAAGGAGAGTCAAAGACAGTCTGATATCTTTTTTTTTATTTGTTAGTATACATTGGTGGTAGGTATAACCACAAATAATATTAATTTTAATATAACTACCCTTTAATTTTTTAACATCAGGCATGTCATAATAAGTTTCATGTTCAGACATGGTCCCAAGGCTGGCATTACATGAAACCAGCAGATAAATTGTTACACAAAATAAACAACATAAAGCGTAAAAATATATTAAATTAAATTATGTAGTAATATGAAAACTCTAGGAGCATTTTTATTGTGCCAAAAAACTGATTGAATTGAACTGATTTTTTTTGTCTTTTGTAAGGTGGTATTACTTTTTTTGCAGTATACATATATATATATATATATATATATATATATATATATATATATATATATATATATATATTTTTTGAAGATGTATAAAAATTAAAGTGTAGTTATATTGCAATTATTATTATTTGTAGTTATACTACCAACAAATATTAACAGATAAAAAAATAAATCAGACTGTATTTGACTCTCCTTTTACTCGAAAAAATTTACAAGAGGTTTTTGCTGGATTTTACATTTAATTTGTCTTGTGATTTTTACATACATAGGAAAAAAGAAATAGGTAAATAAATCAACTACTGAACCTTCATTTATTTTTCAAAATAACAAACAAGCTGGTTTTTAACACTAAAAGAATTTCTAACTTCTATTGTCTTTATTTTAATTATTTCCACAATGTTTCGGGCCGTTCTATCTCTGTCCGTTATCAAGTGTAAAGTAGTTAGTTTACACTTGATAACGGACAGAGATATAATTTCCAGAAGCGTTGTGTAAATAATAAAAATAAAGACAAGGCAAGTTTGAATTTTTTTTTGGTTTTAGTACCAAATCATTGTTTACCAAATTTAAGCAGACGTTGGAGAACCGGTACGGACCCGGCATTAGCGAGAAATTCAGAAGCTACGAGAAGAGTAAGCTTAAATTGACAAAGGAGGAAGCCCATATCACATTTTTATGCACATCAACAGATAAAAACATCATCCCCACAGGCTTTCATATAAAATCACCGATCCCATGAGAAAAAGCGCAACGCATCTTGGTCAGTTAGTTTAGATTTGAAAACGGACACAGATAGAACTGCCCGAAACATTTAGTGAACAATTAAGATAAAGACAATGGAAGTTCGAAATTTTTTTAGTGTTAGTACTGAATCATTGTCTATCAACTTCAAACAGAAGATGGTTTTTGTTTCATCCTTTTGAGTAAAATACTTTTAAGGTTATGATTGTTTTTGTAGACCCTTACAATCGCAAAATTTCGCGTGTGCACTAAAACCAAAATGGCCGCCATCAATAAACTGCGCGAGTTAAAATTAAAAAAAAAATGGTTTTTAAGTCTTGAGATCCAGGAGAAAGAACTTAAAAAGTTTCATTATTTTTAAAAATAGTCAAGCAACAAACCTTGGATCATTTCAAATAGAATGACCGATTAAGCAGTAAATATTTTTGTTCTGAATTGTTGAGTTATATTTACAAAAAGCAGTAAGTTTGCTTCGCAAAAGTGTGAACACGAGCTGCAGCAATTTAAGCATTTTTTGCGGCATGGCACAGCCAACAAACAATTTAAGCCCAAGTACTGGTCCCCTAGATTACAGTTGGTGGTTAAGAGAGGGAAGCTTTCTTGTAAGAAAAAAGTCATTAATAAGGTAAACGGTCCTTCATGAATAAAATTAGGAATGCTAAGAGTTCTGGGAGGCGCCATTCCTCAGACATGGATACAGTATTTCAAGCAGGGTCATATTTGGGAAATATACAGCGAATACGGCAGGGTGGCATAACTCTGCACATATGTTTTTCAAATCAGACTTAAAAAAATGGCAATAATAGAGTGAAGGATGCTCTCCTCAGCAAACAAATGGGATTGATCGTAAATATGATCGTTGCTATGAAAAAGAAATATAGTTAGTGTCAGTAATGAGGCCTGGCGTTAATATTAAGAGAAGAAAGGATGCGCTTAATCTGCCTAACCATGTTTATGATTTTGGGCGTTTCAACGGAACAGAAGCAGTTGTTAAAAGAAGAAAATTAACAGGAGGCTCAAGAATAGAATTTCAGCAATTTTTTATCAGTGTTCATCTTTTTCTTTAGAGGTTTTAGGTAGGTTTAGGTAGTTTTGTCTTGGACGGTTTGGAGTAGGAAAAAATTAGTACTAATGTTTTAGGCAAACAACCATAGTGATGTTTAAAATCTTATTACGTAAAAAAATTACTCTGTTGACTTTGAGTAGCATTTGAATCTTTTAATGTCAAAAATCTGTGAGCGTAACAAAGATCTTACATCATGCCAAAAATTGAGGAAAACATCGGTGAGAGACAGACGTAAGGACGCAAGAGTGAACTCATAAGAGTTTTTGTTTTTCCTTAGATGAAACGGGTTGAAAATTAAATAAAAATAACTGTTTTGCCGGTTATTTTTATTGAATTTAAATCTATAAAGTACATTTTTGACGAGGATATTTATTACCTGACAAGCTTTATATTCTTTTTTATTTTATGTGGAATAAATCTACCTTTAATATGATACAGTATCACAATGTTTTTCTGTTTGTCATATCAACCAATCGGACACGTGTGAAGTTAAAAACCTAAACCAAGAAGCAGGGCGCCGAAGTAATGTATTCGGGCTTCCGGGAAGGAAGCGCGAACTCTTCACCTCGCCCAAACCTGGGCCACCGCACGATTTGAAACTTAACACCTGTACCATAGAATAAAATTAACCTACTATATCAAAACCTGTGAAATCTCATGCAAGAAATGCCGATCTTAAGCAATTTTCCTTATTATTTTTTTAAAGTGTTGTTTTTAGCGTTTAATTTTTTTTTTTAATCATGTTAAAAATACACCAAGAAGTATAGACCGTAGATATTATACCAATAATTACCAAATAATTAAAATTTAAGTTGAAGTGGGAAAAGAAAATAGTAAATATAAATATATATATATATATATATATATATATATATATATATATATATATATATATATATATATATATCTATATATATATATATATATATATATATATATATATATATATATATATATATATATATATATATATATATATATATATATATATATATATATATATATATATATATATATATATATATATACTAACTACAGCTAATCACAACTTTTTTAAATAACTTTTTTTAAAAAACCTAAAAATAACAAAGCTACATACATTTGTTTAAAAGTGTGGCTAGTGCGGACCTGAACGTAAATAGATAGTTTATTTCTTATTTACGCTTGTTTTTTGTGTTGTTTATCACGCCGTGAGTCAGTCGTATTGCTCTTTTTGGACGAGGCGAGGATATTTTTAGTTTTAAATCATTGTTAAATCGCGAAAAAGGCACAATCTAAAAAGAATAAATACGTGGATATGTTCTTATTTATGAAAAGTGCCGTTAATCTGCAAACGTTGCTTCGAGATTGAACGCGCGACGCGACGGTTTCTCTTGTGGGCTTATTCTGGACCCAAGTACTCGGGTCATTGCAAGTCAGGTCGGTTTAAGTAAAAGAAAAGTGTGGAAAACATTGCGGGAAAATCACGTTCATCGTGGTCCAAGCACCACACGCCCAGGGAGGTGATGTAACTCTACATTTTAAGACAGGACCGTGTTCGCCACAATAAATGAATGTAAGTTCCTTATTTTTTAGTATTTTGAAAAAAGTTGTTTATTTT